>CAJQZJ010033456.1:982699-1017439 GCA_907164525.1 Lophiomys imhausi | reverse complement strand
CCCACCCGTTCCTTTTTTTTTTAAGTTTGCTGTTTTCTTTTCCTTTTAAAAAGTTTTTTTTTTTTAAATTTTATGTCCAAGCCGGGCGTGGTGGCGCGCGCCTTTAATCCCAGCACTTGGGAGGCAGAGGCAGGCGGATCTCTGTGAGTTCGAGGCCAGCCTGGTCTACAAAGCGAGTCCAGGATAGCCAGAGATATACAGAGAAACCCTGTCTCGAAAAACAAAAAACAAAAAACAAAAAACAAAACAAAAAAAAAATTTTATGTCCATTGGTATTTTACCCACACGTGATGTTGGATCCTCTGAAACTGGAGTTAGAGTTGTGAGCTGCCACGTGGGTGCTGGGAATTGAACCCAGGTCCTTTGGAAGAACAGCCAGTGCTCTAAACTGCTGAGCCATCTCTCCAGCCCCCAAAAGCCATTTTCTTGACGCGCCTTGTCTTAGCTGCCTGTTTTCAGATGGAAGCAATAATTAAAATGCAGCAATACTGCCGAATCTTCAAGTAAAATGGACAGAAAATCGCAGCTGGAGCCAGGGTACTGGTGAAGATGACTGAGTGGGTAACAGTGCTTGAAACATAAGCCTGATAAACAAGCTCCACTCCCAGAAACCAGACTAGAACCAAATCCAGCCCAGGGGCCTCTGCTTCCCACATAGGCTGTGGTGTGCAGGTGGACACACCATGACAGTTTGAAGGAGAAGCATCCCTACAGCCTTAGGGATTTGAACACATGGCCCCCGTAGGTGGCGCTGTTTGTGAAGGCTTGGATAGTGCCGCCTTGTTGGAGGAGGTGTGTCATGGGATGGGGGTGGGAGGTGGGTTTTGAGATTCAAAGTCTTGTGCCATTTTCAGTTTACTGTTTTGCGCTCTTGCCACACGTGTGCCATCTGATGCTCTGCTGGGCTCATCCTACTGGAATACAGGGCAAAATAAATTCTTTTTTTTTTTTTTTTTGGTTTTTCGAGACAGGGTTTCTCTGTTAACAGCTCTGGCTGTCCTGGACTCGCTTTGTAGACCAGGCTGGCCTCGAACTCACAAAGATTCGCCTGCCTCTGCCTCCCAAGTGCTGGGATTAAAGGCGTGCGCCACCACCGCCCGGCTGCAAAATAAATTCTTAAGTTGCTTTTTGGTCATGGTGTTTTATCACAGTAGTAGGAAAAGTGACTAACACACACACACGACTAATAATAAACAAAACAGAAACTGGCTCCCAAAGCATGCTCACTTGTAGAGGAATATATTTTGTAACATAACATAGGGAATTATGTTAATAATGAGCAGACATTAATTCTGGGAATGGTCTCTGTTACAAATAGACTTAACATTATTTTCAAGGATAACTCAGTCAGTTTCAACCTCATGGACTGGATATTCTTACACTCTTCATCTCTGAAACTTTTCATTGTTCATTGAAATTTCCCATTAGCATTAAATTGGGAAAGAGGAGAGTCATGAAATGTCAATTAATTTTGGCATTTATAAAGGCTTATCAGTTTAGATTTAGCAGCTAAAATAGTTTTGGACTATGCCAATACAATTTCATGCATGATTTTGATTCTCCAATAAAAAACTAATTTTATACAACAGACTGGCTGTTTGGTCATTTTAAAAAATGGGGGGCTGGAAAGCTGGCTCAGATGTTAGCATATATATTGCTCTTGCAGAGGACATCTTTGGTTGCCAGCCCTCATGTCAGGGAGCTCACACTGGGGGTCCCAATTACCTCTGGCCTCTGTGGGTACTACTTTTGCTTAAGAAAACTCGCAACATGGGTCTGTGTGTATGAGACACGGTAACAGAAGGTAAGTGATGCTTTGTATTTGTACATGTATTCGTGTGCATGTACCCCACAGCCGAGAAGAGCAGTTAGAGGACAATGGCTGGGAGTTGGTGGTCTCTTCCCATCATGTGATTTCTGGGGACCACTGAACTCTACCTGCTGAGCCATCTCACCAGCTCTGGCTAAGGTTTCCCCAAGTTCAGTTCACATGAGCCCTCCCCTCCCCCAGATACAGAGTGTTAGTATCTGAGGACAGCGGCACATCCTTCTGCAAGGGTCTCAGGTGTGCCATTCTTTTCAGTACAGTAACTTCTCAAGATGGTTTTCAGACCATCGTCTTGTCTGGGTCTCTTATTTTTGGCAAAGAAAATTTCTCTCCCACTGGGTATCAGTGACTCAGGGTGGGCCTTCACAAACGGATCACACCAAAGATACCAGCAGACATAACCTCTGTTTCATGCTCAGAAAAACTCAAGTCTTAATTTTTTGAAAAGTGTGACTATGTGAGTTCCCCTCAAGAGAAGCACCACCATACACTCAGCACCAATGCATCATGGGGCTTAGCAAACATGAAGTGACTCCCTCGGCCAAAGAGTCCAAGAAGTCATTTGTTTTGAACAATGGGGTAGAATTTTTGAAAATTAAAAAGAAATGAAGAGCTCAAATACATGAAAATAGGCCACTATCCATGTTCTTCCTCAGCTGAAATCGGGTTGCTTTTATCAGTTAAAAGAAAACCTGGCAGCCAGACAAGGTACATGCCTAGAATCACAGGATTCAGGAGGTGGAGACAGGAAGATTTCAAATTTGATGCTAGCCTGTGAGATTCTGCCTGCAAAAAGCCGCCAGGCAACTAACCAATCAAGACACCCACAAGAAACCAGCCTGCAGAAACGGACAAAGTCTACAGCAGGGAGCTGGGAGTTCCTTAGATGACTCAAGACAGGGAGGGTGCCCTCTCCTGACCTCAGTTAAGTATGGAACATTATGCTGTGTAAAAATTGTCCCACAAACTTCAAAGACAAGCCACAAAATCCACATTAGAATATAAGTTTTTTAATTTTTATAAATAACTTATCTGTTACAAAGATAGTTTACCCAGCTAAATCACAAAACCATCAACTCAAGATATCCAAATTACGTTTTATTAATAAAACAAGTAAAAACTGATTTATCAATCTTCACATAGAACTGCAGAGGAAGCTGAAAAAACAAGGCCTACTTTAAAACAAAATGCATCAAATGTACGAGTTTTGGGGACTGTTGTCTAGTGACCTTTGATTGCCACTCCCTTTCTATGCTCAGGATGCACGCCTGGAAGCCAAGGCTTTGACCTTTACGGCGCTCATCTGTAATAATCCTGTTTATTTAAAACATAGCCACTTGTGAACATTTACAGTGGGACAGTCCACATTATTTCCTAGTTTTTGCTATATTTCAGCACTTCCCTTAGTCCCATTCCAAGCACTGATAATTTCTTAATTCTTCTTAAATGCATAGTTATTTTTTTCTTGATTTCATTTAGTTATATACATTCCTGATCACATGAATATCTATTTTCTTTACAAAAATATATCATCAAAATAAAGAGATGTCTGAGGTTGCTTCAGTGTTCAAGTTTGCTTGTTTTTCTTTTCCAGCTTTTCTTTAGTTGTCCTAAAGATGACTGTTTTATGAATACACATGATTCTGTCACCAGGTCAGGTTTAGAAATGGACTGTCCCAACAGTACAGCAATTGCACTCCTTCCCAACAAAAAGAAAAGGCTGCTGGACTGCTGCTGTGGCTGTTTCTGAACTGTACTTTCCCAATAAGAACCTCTCATGAAGTTCTGTGGGACACCACACGAATGAGGCAAGATGTCAGTGGGTTTAAATACTTTTTGCTTTATGATGCTGTAGAAGACAAAAACGACACGTTTGGTCACCCACTGCTCAAGTCAGAGTACAGCGTGACCTACTGACATGCCTGCAGTGTTTCCTGAAACTCACACGCAGCACTCGTATGTCTTCTCAGGGCACTGGCACCCAAGGGGACAGAGGAGAGGAGAAGAGGAGGGAAGTTATTTTGTGCATAGTTTCATTTCATTAATGCTTTTTTTTTTTTTTTTTTTTTTTAGTCTTATGGCATTGCTTTTCTTAGGTAAGGCTTACAAAGGAACATGATCGTGCTTACTAAAAGGGAAAAAGAACATTAGTTAACAAAAGTCTATTACACTATACATATAGAAATATAAGAAAATAATGAAGAAATCACTTAAAGCAGACGTGAGAGATCTGTACAGTAGGAAAGGCTTTGGGGAGCTCATTGTGGATTGTACAGACAATGCATACTGCTTTTCTTTTCATCATTAGACCCTAGATGCTGGCTTCACAGAGACGTCTTCAGAGAAGACAAAAGACAAGGCCAAAAGTACCACAGATTTGTGAAGTTTTTCCCGCATCCACTGGCACTATGTGGCAGCAGAGTTTTTAAATAGTTAAATTTTGTTCCTTCTCTTCATGTATGTAGTGTTTCACCAAAAGCTTTAAAAACAAAAAAAAAAGCTATCATCCTATTCCTTCCTCCTGTCAAAATCAGTAGTGACATGAGGGGAGAAGTACTGGGAACACCTCGGCATTGACAGAGTGAGAATGGTCCATCCTGGGACACGGTGACGCTGGACATGGTCAGGCAGCAGGCAGCCCGGTCTCCCAGATCACCTTGCATGTGATAAGTCTCTACTGCCCATGACATTAGACTGAGGTATCATTAGCTCTGTGGGTTGACACTGAGCACAGCACACTACTGTCGTATCACGCCTTCAAGTGGACTAACTCTTACATGGCAGTGACACACTTCCCAGATGACAGGCGACGCTTTTGAGCTTTAGATGTGGCTTAGAGGCGACGGGGCCTTGGCTCAGAAATGCCGAGGCATCTCACACTGTTCACAGCGGATTAAGGCCGGGTGATTCAAAAACGTACAGGCAGTGCAATTCCACTGAGCCCCCTCCTCATCCTCTGTGTCTTGAGTCTTTGGTGCTTTGATGGTGGACCTTTGATCTGGAAGGAAGGAAAAGAAAAAACAATGTTTAAGAAGTTAAAGCAAGCCGGGCGGTGGTGGCGCACGCCTTTAATCCCAGCACTTGGGAGGCAGAGGCAGGCGGATCTTTGTGAGTTCGAGGCCAGCCTGGTCTACAAAGCGAGTCCAGGACAGCCAGAGATATTCAGAGAAACCCTGTCTCGAAAAACCAAAAAAAAAAAAAAAAAAAGAAGTTAAAGCAAAACAAAACACCAGAAACACAAAGTCTATCAAATTATTGGTGACTGTACAGAGCAAGAAAGTGGCTGGTGACCAGATGAACCCACCAGCTGGACTGACACGTGCTTTCTCTCGCCTCCTTTAAACTGCTGCCTCTCCCGAGGAAGAGTGACATGGTGTGACAGAGGCACTTCCATACCTGAGGGAGAGGACAGCTGCCTATTTTCAATGTGTGACACAGGAAATGGTGACTACTTGTTCCCATCTCCAAATGTCACTTTAGACTGAAAAGGCCTCTGTTGAGTGACATGCTGAGCTTTACTTCCCATTCAGGTACTGTTTGTATTTGTTTTTTTTTTTTTAACTAGGAATGGAAGTTTTCATTAAATGTATTTTTTTTTTTAAATCTACTGAAAAAAAGTCTTTGGTAACACAAAATACTAAAAACTGTTCCTCCTCCTTTTTTGAGGCTATGCCATATAGCCTAGGCTGGACTCAAATTGCAGCATTCCTACTGCCTTAATCTCCTGGGTGCTGGGATTAAGTGTGTGCCATGATATTTGTTTTTAAACAACTAATTTCTAAACATCTGTTGACACTCATGGCAATAACAAATGCTGAAAAAGGAAGGCAAGTCAAAAAACCATCACATTTTCTTATATTTTTAAAAACCAGGCACAGTCAGGAGAGCACTGCTGTGGTGTAAATCAGCAGGGAGCCTTCTGCACTGTGTTCAGAGTTCCTTTGCTTGCAGCTCCTTAACTGCCATATCCAAAAGTCACCACCCTCAACAATGCCAACATGTTTTCATCTTCTATTTAAATTTATAATCTAGTTGATTAATCTTTTTTACATTTATGCATTCTATGAACATGTGTGAGCATGCATGTATCACACAGCATGCATGCAGAGGTCAGAGGATAACCTGTGGGAGCTGGAGCTGGTTCTTTCCTTCTACCATGTGGATCCTTAGGATGGAATTTAGGTCAAGGGTTGGCTAGCACCAAGCATCCTGACCACTGAACTTTCTGACCAGCTCCATTTGAGTTAATGTTTATATATGGAGGGGTCGATGCCATTATTTTGCATATGGAGAGTCAGCTTTCCCAGTATCACTTGCTACCACAGCCACTGTGAGATAAGGTCACTGCACATCACCTTGCTCGTTCCTATTCTGTTCCACTGGTCTGAATGCCAGGCTCTATGCCTATGCCAGCTCTGCACTGTCTTGATCACTGTAGCTTTGTCACTATTTGAAACAGGAGCGTGGCATCTACAGCTCCATCCTTACTCAAGACTGCCCTGGCTATTTAAGAGTCTCTCCTGTCTGAATTTTAGGATATTTTTCTTATTTTTATAAGAACGACATTGGAATTTTGACAGTGACTACATAGAGTGTGTAGATCAGGGCTGGAGAGACGGCTTAGCAGTTAAGGGTACTGGCTGCTCTTCAACAGGATGGGGTTCAATTCCCAGCACCCATATGGCAGCTAACAATTGTCTGTAACTCCAGTTCCAGGTATCCTGACACCCTCGTACAGATACGTATAGACAAAACACCAAAAAACATTAATAGAAAAAAATGTGTAGATCATCTTGGCTATTGTAGGCAGTTGAACAGTATAATTTTTCTAATCCATGAATACGGATGTTTCTGGTAATTTCCTTCTTCAGTGTTTATAATTTTGGCATGAAATTCTCCTGTCTCTTTGGTGAAGTTTATTTCTACTTTAACTTTTTGATTGTTACTGTGGATGAAACTTTTTGATATCTATGAATTTCTCTTTGCATAATTAATTGTACAAAAAATATAACGGCTGATTTTATATACTACAACATTAATGAATTCTCAAAGTAGTTTCAACAGCAAATACTTGAAACATGGCTAATAATGATCCTGATATATGCTATGCTTTTTCTCAGAACACCAATATCTACAAAACTTAATTTATAAATTAAGCACATTAAGAGTAACAACTCATAATAAAATAGATTGTAACATTATACTAATGAAGGCTATCTAAAATTTATACATTATTTATTTCTGAAATATTCCACATGGTATTTTCAGAATGTGATTAACTGTGGGCTAACCAATTTAAAAAAAGTGAAACTGCATCTGGAGATAATATCTGATCATATCTTCTGCAATTAGGGGCAATTCTATTTCCTCTTCTGATCTGGATACCTCTTGTTTCTTTGTCTTATACAATTGCTCTGGCTAGGGCAGTGCAGTACGCTGTAAGCAGACATGGTGGGCATTCCTGTGTGATACCACTTATCAGATGAAAGCTTTAGTTTCCCCACTATGAAATGATCTATGTGGTTCTGATGAATACCTTTCACTTGCTGACTTCCTTTATATTTATTTACTTGTGTGTACAGGACAGCACATGTACAGAAGTCAGAGGAAGACACCAGTTGTTGTCTCCCCCTCTATGGTATGGGTTCCAGGCCATCAGGTTTGACAGGAAGTACCCTTCTGCACTGATGCAACTTGTGTATTTTATGCTTTAATCATGAGTGGATTGACTTTCATCAAATTCTTTTTATATCTCCATTGACATGATAAGGTTTCTTTTTCACTTTGTTTCTACTTGTATTCCAATGACTAATCTGTCTACATGGAACAGGCAGTTGTGTTATCTTAGGGTAAATCTCTCTTGGTCACAGCGAATGGTCTTTCTAGGGTGTTGTTAGTAGTGCAGTAAAAACCCACACACCTATGTTCATTGGTATCTGGGCCTACAGCTTCCTGTTACCTACAGAGCCTGTTGAGTTTTGGTCTCACCAAAACACATTTGCAAGTGTTCCTTTTCAATTTTGCAGGGAAGAGAATTGGTATTAGTTCTTTAATATTTCACAGAATTTACTCAAAAAGCCAACTAAATATCTTAACTTTTCAAAGAGAGATTTTTATCATTGATTCAATCTCCTTATTGTTAGCAGGCTTGTATTTCTTCTTGATTCAGTTGGATAGGATTTCTCAGAATTTATTTCTTAGAAGTTACTGGTTTGTAGACAAACAAATGTTCACATTGGTCCCCTAGGATTCTTTTATTTTTGAGGCTTCTGTTGTCATGACTTCTCTTTCAGTTTTTACCTGAATTTTCCTTCTCCTTAATTCATCTAGCTAGGGGTTTGTACTTTTAGTTTTCAAATGTTTTAATTGATTTTCTATTAACTCTCGGATTTATGTTTTTTCATTATTACTTTCCTTCTACTATCGTTGGGCCTACTTTCTTGTTCTAGGTCCTTGAGGTATAGAGTTAAGGTGAGGTCTTTATTTTTAAATACAGTTTTATCTCTATAAAATTGCCATTTGTATTGCTTTTGTTGCCTCTTGCAGGCTCTAGATCAACCCTCAGGCGTGGACCCTGCTAGGTAGGCACTCTGCTCTGCCAGTGAGCTACACAATCCAGATCACTCTCCAGACACTGACCATTCATGTCCTCGGAGACCCAGTGGACATTAAAGAGTGTATTGCTCATTTTCCATGAATTTTCTGGTTTCATAGGATCATGGTGGAAAGACAGTTGAAATGACCTTGATCTTAAATTTGTTAAAGACAAGTTTTACGGGAAATGGTTCTATACATGCGTTTGTTTTCCTACTGAAAGTGCCCTCTTATCATACACAAAATCACTTTCTTTGTTCTTGGCAACTTTAGAACATACATTTTGTCAGACTAATTACGGCCACTCATGACTTACTGAATACATTTCTGGGGAAGGCAGCCATCTTCCCCAGTGGGGACTAGCACTACCATTGGTATTTCTCGATCCTGCCTTTGTGACTGTTTTCCTTGTTGTTTGATGAGTTTTTTGAGTTGTTTACTCTGATTGTTTTTAGCCATTTGTGTCCTTGTTATAAGTATTTTTCCCCTTGTTTGTGGTTGTGTGGACCTTTCAATTACATGTTTGTATTTTAAGGTGGTTGACAACTTCAATTCAATCGCATGCAGAAATAGTACCTTTCACCAACTCCACTTGGCCACATTCTGTGTTCTTGTGGTCAACATTTGTTTTCTTAATATTGTTCATTTACAAATTCTTTATTTCACTTCTCTTACAGTTAAAAGCAAATTGTGCTTGATTAATGACTGACAGTCGCAGTGACCTAAATGTACACCCCGTACATTTTACTTTCGGCAGTCACATCTGTCTGTCTGTGCACATACTGTCCTTTGCACACATATTCTGCTGCCTGTCACAGACACAGACAACACAGCATGTCTTAGCGTGGTGCACGCATACTCTGTGCCTGTCAACGTGTAAATGTCACCAGATGACACTTTCTGAAATCCATCTGGAATCCAGGATGTATTACTCAGAATTATACAGAACAATGTTCTCAAAAAATCCAATTTCTCTAAAGTGCCTTCCTTATCACTGTTTAAAAATTTAAAGAAAACAAACCTTAATTCTTTGTTTTAAACCCAAACTTTCTGTTTTGGGAGTACATAGTGGCTACTAAGGTCTCAAACAAGTCTTAAAAAAGTTAAGCACATTACATCTTTACATACTCCCCAAACCCCAGAATATAAATAAAAACAAACATCTTCCTAATGAATTCACCCCAGAATGCCACAGTTGGAAGCACTTCTAAAGTAGAAGGTTCAAAAAAAAAAGAAAAAGAAAAAAAAAAAAGTAAAAGTTTTTGAAGAGTTTGCTTTCCAAAATGTAACAATTTTCACATTTAATGATACACTAACCTTTAGGTTTTGGTGGCACAGGACCTACAAATCCAATATTGTCATAAAAGTTATGAATAGCGCTGGGGTTAAAATGTGGTCCTGAAATATATAAAGAGTAAATATATCAATATTTAAAGCTCAAAAATACTTAATTTTATTTTTTAAAGCAAGCATTCCTTTGTAAAAATAAACAGAAGAAATGCTTTAAATTATACTCTTAATTTCAAATTATATGTACGATTTCAAAAACATCTCTCAAAATATAGGTATACGACAGTCCTCATAAACAGAGCAACTGGTAAGTGGAAAGAAGTGAAGTTAGCGCTTGTTAAGAGCGAGCAGAAGCAGACCCCTGGTTCTAGGTGACAAGCTAACATGATAGTTTATTGGCATTTTAACATCAATTTAAGAAAAATCTTTCAGTTTAATGGATGCTGGATTACACACAGAAATGGGACTCAAGACTTCTTTGTTACATTTCCTTTGTCTCTTTTTAAATTTTATATATTTCTATTATTTCTCCAACTTCAGAATTAGGTTTCAGTGATAAAATTTTATATTTTCTGTGAAACTGACCTAAACCTAAGTACTTTTTACTGCGTAAGAAATTATTGCTGGTTACTAATTGTTCAAAAGCACAAAGCCCTACCTGTCACTGTCCATAGAGTGTAAGTATACTTTTATGTCCTTTTCTATTTTATCAATCAAGGCAGTGCCAATGGCATGAGGTCACGCACTTTGAGAGGTAGAAGACTTAAAAGGGGAAAGTCCCATGAACACACCCACATTAATAATAAGCCTGTTAGCAGATCTATACACACAAGCCAAACAAACCTCTGGCCCTGAACCTAGACACACTGAATGTATCTGGTTTCTGGCACCAACTACATACTTATTGGGGTGAAGGGAGGCTAAAAAGCCAATTGCTCCTTAGCATTATCTGGCTCCAAAGCTGAACACTTTGAGACAGTGACTGGTATGCCTGTTCTCAGCCACAGGAAAAGAGCTGGCAGATCAATTCAATGAATTTCAGCTGAGTATGCACTGAACTTTACCTCGGGCTTGAAAAAGATCAATTTCTTTGGTTAAGCAGTCAATGTCAATCTGGAGTTGTCTATTACAACTTCTCAACTGCTGCATTTCTTCGAGCTGAAAAATAATTCCATGTAAAAAAGATTTGTATTGAATTCTCATGTCATTAGTTAAGAAAGAATGGAGTTTGGCAGGGGAAGGTAAGGACAGAAAAACAAGTATGAATAAGAGCATTTGCAGAAAATGAGAACAGCCTTTACACTATGGCAGACAGCCTGCTCTGTCCAAGCACAGAGGTCACAGCAGTTGCATAAGACTTACTGAAGGTATCTGGGATATGGAATTTGATCTCTTCAGGCGCCTTCGAGTTAGATTATTTTCCATCTCATTGACCTCAGATTTGAGTTTATCCAGCTTTTTCTTCTGCATCTCGAGCTCTCTTTGAAGCCGTTCCATCCTGGCCTTCTGGTGCACCAGCAGAGCTGCAACATGAGGACCAGCATGAGGACCCACCCACTCCAGCAGATACCCTTAAACAGACAAGCATTTCTGTGACAGTTTGCCAAGAACCCCAGAGCTACATTTTAAAACAAAATATTGTTAAGCACTTAAAATTCAAAATCTTAACCTGCAAACTTTTTTAATTTCTTAAGCAAATATTGTACACTTAAAGAGATGTTTTATGGTTTGGATTAAGCTTTCATTATGGCTTAGGAGAGTGTCTGCAGTCTATTATTTTTTAAAAGGTCCTAGCTTCTAACTAACCCACTTGCTGTTCAGTAGTTCACATCTTAGTCTTAGAAATGACAAGTCTCTTTCCTCCAGTGTGACACATTGGTCTATGCACGAGATGTTCCAATTTGACAATTTATAAGGAAATATGGGATGAAGTATGTACAAATTATCCATCTGCAGAGGCAGGTAGATCTCTTTGAGTTTGAGGCCAGCCTGGTCTACAAAGCAAGTCCAGGACAACCAGGGCTGTTACACACAGAAACTCTGCCTCAAAAAACAAAAAACTACATAACAAACAAGTATGACTTCAAACTACACAAATATTAACAAATTGTTCAAACTGCAAATTAAAAATTGCCATTTAGATAAACAAATAATTTATTTCTCATTCTCAGACTATATACTGTGAAACTACTTTAGCAGGATTTTTAAAAGAAGCAATAAACCTTGCAACAGAAATGATGAGCTACCTGGGAAAGTTTATCAAGCTGTCAAAATTGGGGTATGTCTCTGGGAAATGGGAACCTTGTCTTTTAGGGCACTGGGCTGGAAAGACACCTTGGGATGATGCTACCCAGAGAAAGTAAGCTGATGAGGTGAGAAAGTTCCTCAAGCCTGCGGTATTTTAGCGCTTCCTGTTTAGAAACGTTTGGATACACAAGTGCTTGCCACTGCACTACCTGAGGGATCTAGCACAGTGACAATGCCACACATGCTCGCAACTTACAGTTAGTAGGCCCACCAGGTCTAGGTATGCAGTCCCATGACCACATAGGCCTGGCCACTCCACAGTAATTGCATGATGAATGAACTGGCTACATGGAACATTTTCCAGACTGAATCACTTGCTAAATTTTGTTTATCTGTACATTTAAAAAGTAATTCCAGGGGACAGAGAGTGTGGAGAAAAGTCAAGATTTGAAGGACCCTGGTTAAAAGTGTCCTCAAACTAAAGAAAATGAAAATATAATTCTAGATGATAGAACAACTTGTTCACCTAACTAAATCATCAAGGAGTACAGATGAACAAGCATACTTTCAAAGTTTGGACGAATTTATCAATCACATGTAGCTGGTAAAATATTTTTTTAAGTAGAAAACTCAATGTAAAGGATGGAATATGATGACAAACTACAAAAGGCTGAGTATAAAAACCACAAGACAACTATGGTGAGTGTGCAAGATGGCAGAGATTGCTGAGAGCAGAGTAAACTAGAACACTAGGAAATAAAAAAGAATCAGGAAGTACAAAATCCGAGAAGCATGTCATGGTCTGGGGAAGAATGCCCAAACATTATTTTCTCTTGTGCTTCCCTGTGAAGGTTATGCTTAAATCTACCTGGAACCCCATTCTTAAATGTCAACATACTAAGTGTATAGGGATTAGGAATAAAGGAATGAAGGTGCAGTTTCTAAATAAAACAGCTTCTTAATTAAAATAACAAAAAGAAAACAAGCAAGTGCTTAAACCTAGTGGGCAAGAAAGGACATGAAAGACAGAAAACAAAAAAATTTGACAAGAATAATTTGTACTGTTATTAGTGACGGTTAATAATGTAGTCTTAAATGTATTTGAGGCAGTCATAAGCAAAAACTTAAATATATTTATTTCATTTTATGTGTATGGCTGTTTTGCCTGTATGTATGTACATTCCTCGTGCCTGGAGAGGTCGAAGAGGGTAGAGGATTCCCCTGGATCTGGAGTTACAAATGGTTGTGAGTCTCCATGTGAGTGCTGGGAACTGAATCCAAGGCCTCTATTAAGAGCATTGAACAATCTCTCTAGTCCGCAAAGTAGATTAAAAAAATTCAGACACATGCTGTTTGTAACAGAAACATTCCACTCACTCATTCTTTTAATAAGATGAGGCTACTACATTGTAGGTAACTTAGGAACAGAATGAACAAAAGGCAACTTCCTTGCCCTATTATGTTTACTATAACAAGGAGACTAGGGCAAGAGCAGTTAGCATGATCAGGACTCTAAAGAGCCTTAAACATGTGAAGGGGGGGAGCGTTACATAACATATTCAGTGCTTCTAAGTCTTCTTTTTGTCAAAATTAAATTAAATGGATAAAAGTAATTTAAGCATGACACCCCCTTCTGCTGCTATGTCAAGTGCAAGTTGGAGGGTGGGTCAGCAGGCCCTCCCACACTGCTTCTGGAGCACCGTGTCTCTAGAGAAGACTGCCTTGCCTCAGCTCCTGATGGGCACAAACATTTCTTAATTTTATTAAAAACTAAAAACACTTCAAATCCTAGACAGCATTAGTTTTAATAATTTTAGGTAATTTGAATAATGTCTATTCTTCCAGAAACATAAAACTCCAAACTACTAGAAGAGAATGTATTTATTAAAGACTATCCATTGTAAAATGTCCCATGTATTAATGGATATAAAGATTTTAGAATTATTATTTTTAAAAAGATAATTTTTGTCACTAAAATGTAGTTTTTATTCTGAAGTCTTAGATTTATGTGATTTAATGTGCCTAGATTAGGTACATGACTAATATAGAATGAAGAAAGCGCAATGTCAACTTTTAAAATAAATCTAGATTCTTCTGGACTTCAATTGTGTTGGCAGCAGAGACTGTATCTGTTTTATACATTGCTGTATTACTACTAGACATTTATTTGGTGAGTGAATCACAAAAGATTCAAAGATGGCAGGTTTTTAAAGCTTCCTGTTTTCATCTGTTTTGCCATTTTTTTTTTCTTTTTTTTTTTTTTTGGTTTTTCGAGACAGGGTTTCTCTGTTTAACAGCTCTGGCTGTCCTGGACTCGCTTTGTAGACCAGGCTGGCCTCGAACTCGCAAAGATCCGCCTGCCTCTGCCTCCCAAGTGCTGGGATTAAAGGCGTGCGCCACCACCGCCCGGCTTGTTTTGCCATTTTTAAGGATAGCTGAAATCATATCCTGCAGCAGGGCATGTAATTTGAAGAACAGACCCAACAAGACAACTGAGATAATGTGGAAGCTCTGCTCCTAGGACCATCCACATCAGTTACACTCAGCACTGACATGAGCTAGTCTTTTATCACACTGAGGCGGGGGGGGGGGGTCTCTGCTAGGCACTGACTTGTTGGCACTACCTGTACGTAGCTAAGTCTTTGCATGCAGTTTTACAGCACTGAGGTACAGACACCGTCTAAAGCTTACTTCAGAGACTAGGACGCTTACAGCTTAGACAGATCTCTACTTTAAAGGAGATATGGCAGCAGTCTTCAAGTTTGTGTCATGAGGCCAGTTCACTGTGGTTTCAAAGAGTCTCACCATAACTAAAGTGAAACACAGCACAAGATTTCTGCTGTCTGCTTTTCTAAATCGTGAGTCAGGGAAAGGTTTTCTAATTGTGATACAAACCCTAGAAACTAGAATGGAAAATTTGTGTACCCAGCAAATCTGACTACACAAAAGCAAGGCATTTAAGACATTAAGTGAGCCCAGCGAAAGTCACTGCAAGTTAGAAAAAAGCCCTCCGTTCCTTACAAACAAGTACGCTGAAAAGGAGAAACATGGTGCCTCCTGAAGACACCCATCTTTCCTGAAAACTTTAAAACACCCACACAATCCATTTTCATGACAGAACAGGAAGGATTTTCTTTCCCATCATTCCTTCACTTCACAGAAGGGGGAAGAAATTCTTGTGAACACTGTCTAAGTGCTCTTTGCTCATAAATGGGGCACACAGACTAGTACAAGAGGTCTAGGAAACTTCACACAGAAATGAGCCACATTTACTGTGCCAGTCACATAGTGGGATGCAAAATCACAGTTTACTTAGAGCTGGGTGTGGCTATGGGACCTGCTTTACCCACAGAACTCTTCCTGCAGGAGTTAGGGCATGGCTATCTGCAAGCATTTCTCTGGTCATGGAGCAGATTGAACTTTTTCCTATCTGGTTCTTGGGGAGGGATGATGTCGAGCAGCGCCCACCAGCTAATCTGCAATGACATATTATAGAGCACGAGGTAGGGAGAGCAGGGAGAGCATGAATTCAAAGCTCATTTGGGCATTATAAATAAAGGTTCTGCTTCAAAAAAAAGGAAAAAAAGAAAAAAACATGTTAATATTTGCATAAGCACATCTGCATATTCTTTAAATTTAAATTGGCTCTGGATTATTTGTGATAATATCTAGTATCATATAAACATTACATAAAAAGCTGTTATTCTGTATTGTTTAGCAAATAAGAAAAAGCCTGTATTTCTGCAGTTCAGATGCAATTCTGACAGGTCCAATTTATCAACCTGTGGTTAGATGTGATCATTTAACCTCCCCGATGTGGGTACAGATATTCATATGTATATAATATGTACTAAAAATGTGCTTATGTGTATGTTTATATAGTCATGTATGCATACATTTATATATGAGTGACTATATGGAGAAAGAAAAATATTAGTAAGGATTGTATTTAACAGCTAAATGGTTAGAGGTAGAGACATATTATAGCTTTGTCAGATCTTTTTAATGATCTGCAGATTACTTTCATAATGCTTTTAAGATATTATTTTTTTGAGATAGGCTTTCTCTGTGTTGTCCTGGCTGTCCTGAAACTCACTGTGTACACCAGGCTGGCCTCTAACTCAGAGATCCACCTGCCTCTGCTTCTGAGTGCTGGGATTAAAGGTGTGCACAGCCACCACCACCCAGCAAGATATCAGTTTTGAGACACGGCTTGCTCAGATGGATGAGCTACCTCAGAAGGCCATCTCCAGAATGGATCTACAATTGCTGGAGCTCCCATATGCTGCATGGCTAAGAGGACTTGTAACCCTGGGTATAGAATTCTGTACCAAACTAAAGAGTGGTTCCCCTTAAGAGTGGGAAGGGCTGGCAGGTAGGAGACTCACTCCTTACTTGTCAGTTTGCAACAACGTAAACCCAAGTTCTATGGGAGGCATTTCATAAAAGTAAACCAAGTAGCAATGTAAAAATTGTAGCTACTTTAAAATATATTTCCTTTTGAAAACAGTATCACTGAATTTGATCACAACTAGTTTATTAAATCTCAAGCAAGAGATTGAGATTTGAGATTGACTGTAAGGAAGTGCTGGTGAAATGCCAAGGAAGGAAAAACACAAAACTCAATAAGCGGATTTTCAACTCATTATTTTTTTTAAACTTGGATTTCTATTTTA
The DNA here is from genome assembly GCA_907164525.1 of Lophiomys imhausi. Lineage (NCBI taxonomy): Eukaryota > Metazoa > Chordata > Mammalia > Rodentia > Muridae > Lophiomys > Lophiomys imhausi. The sequence goes on along the minus strand of CAJQZJ010033456.1, from coordinate 1,000,804 downwards.
GATTCAAAGTCAACAAAACCAAAGCTTCTGTTAATATGAATAGGCTGTTAGGATAAAGTGCAACTAGAGACAAAACACTAACGCATTACTAAAATACAATTTTATGTATTAAGTTGTCAACAGCAAATGCAGTTTGTGATCTAATCACTCTTAGGATGATGCTGGAGAAGAGACTGAGAATCGTTTTGGCGGCTGTGTTAGTTTGCTGAGCCTTGGCTTTGTAACACACAGTATGTAGCTTTCTACCCCCATGACAACAGATCTGAATGACAAGTGTGTTTTCTCTCTCCACCTATCAGAGGCCAGCTCTGACAGCCACCAGCCACCGTGCGGAGGACCAGACAGCTCTTCTACTTTCCAACAGCTACTCTCTCCAGTGTGCTCCATAAAGAGGGAAGAGGAATACAGCTTAAAGCTCAGTGGTTCTCAGGGAAGTCCAAACAGTAGGAACAACAACCATGAAGGCACCAAGGGATGGACGCCTTTCTTCTATGTTTAGGGGAACCTACGAAGGTCAGAGGGGCTGAATAGAGCAGGCAAGGAAGTGACTAAAGGAAAAACAGGGCCAAGCAAGACAGCTCAGTGGGCAAAGTACTTGACACTGCCAAACTGATAACTTCATGCTCATCTCCCAAACCACACAAAGGTCAAGGGAGAGAACTGACCTCCACTCAAATGTTGCAGCAATGCATTCCTACCCACATATGCATGCACAGTAACACACGTGTGAACATAAACACACACACACACACACAGTCATACATACTCTAAATAATTGTGAAAAAAAATTTTAAAGCCAAAAAGATGGATAAGAAGGCATGGCAGTCACACAAGGCTTGAGAGCTTTTACTGTGAATAGACAGCTGTCACCTGCACAGTGACAGGATGTGACACAGTTTTGAACAGCGTCCCTCTGGCTGCTGGGCTGCAAGCAGACAAGGAGGCAAGGGTGAGGGCCAGTGTGCTGCTACTACTAACTACTACCCCAGTCTCAGGGGTGGTGGTGGTTAGATGAAAATGGGATATGTGGGTGTAAAGACAGGATTCTGAATATACTTGGAAGGATAGTTGACAGGATTTTTTGACAAATAAGATGTGAATGGAGTCGATGTTTCCAAAGTTTATTCTAATCATTACAAAATTCAATTGCCAATAATTCACTAAGGAAAGAATAAACTGGTGGGGAGGTCAGAGGCTGTATTAATATTCACTAAACTTGAGAAACCCATAAAACATTCCAGTGCAGGGCTATTGTACAGATAAGGTGACTTGAACTCAGGGAAGAGGTCTGGTTTAGAGTCACCAATTTCAGGGTCATTAGTATATACATAATGTTATTTAAAATCAAGAGGCCAGAGCTGGGCATGATGTCAGAAGCCCATAATCCCAGTACTTGGGAAACTGAGGCAGGAGGATTATATCTTGGGCAGAGCTGGACCATACAGGACTATCTTGTTTAAATAAATAACAAAATCAAGAGACCAAATGAGATCACTCAAAGAAGAAACAGATAGGAAAGAGGGTAAGAATTTTATTAATAGCAAGCCAGGAGACTTGGATCTTACTAGGAGCAAAGAAACAGAAGAGCAAATAGGCGAGAGTCAGTGAGACAAGGGAGAGTCAGCACAGAATGAAAGCCGTGAGGATGAGCAGCAAAGTGCAGTGTTTCATGGAGAAGCGTGTGGCTGATCTCCAGAAGGGAGATGTCTACTGAGTGTGGGACAAGGCCATCACCAAAGACCTTGACAGGGTCTGGGTGACTGCACGGGGGAAACTGGATTGTAGAAGATTCTAGAGAGAATGGGAAGAAAAGTAATATGGAGACAGTGTACTTAAGGAACATTCTGTTTTCTCACTTAAGTTAAATACAAATAACTTTAATATTTATAATGTACAGTTAAATGTGAATATCCACTTTATTTTACCTATGTATTTTAGATTTATTTTATCTTCATAAAAACTTTGCTCTACATTTAAGAATCAGCAAATACTCAAATACAGGAAGCTGCCATTCTGCTAGGAGAGAACAAGACTGATGGAAGAACTTAGTGTTGGTGGAAAGTTAGTGATCTACAGAAACTCAGGCACTGCTGAAAGTAAAGAAAAAGTTTCAGTCAGTCACAGATATTGGGATATATCAATTTTACCATAATTTCTAGACAAACAGAATCACCCACAGACCTCTACAATACACATGGGCACCAGCTCACTGCACCAAGATGCTGTGTGAGTTTAAGCTGGGGCCTGGGCACCTGAAATTATGAAATCTCTATGGAGGATTATGGAATCGGAAAACACAAGAGCCTAGCATGGATGAAGAACCACTTGGTATGTATCAGTTTAAAACAAAAAAAGACCCAAGAATCAGAGTCCTCTAGGAAAGTGAGTCATAAAGTCAGTATATCAGAACAAGATTAAGGGATGGAAAGACGGCTCAGCGGTACAAGCACTTGTTGGTCTTACATTGGACCTGGGTTCAGTTCCCAGCACCCACATGGTGGCTCACAACCATACTTAACTCCAGTTGCAGTAGATATGATGCCCTCTTCTGACCTCTGTGAGCACCAGATAAGTACATGGTACACAGATATACAGGCAGGCAAAACACTATACATACATAAAAACAAAATAAATTTTAAAAATATTTAAAAACAAACAAGTTAAAGTTGATTTTTCTGAAGAGCTATGGACTACAAAAGTCCAGATTATTGACCATAAAATTGAAACTAAAATTTATATGAATACTTTCAAATATTAAAATAATATTATTTGGGACATTTAAAGATGGAAGTTGGGCCAGGGATATAGCCAAGTGGAAGAACACTTAGTGTTGCAAGACAAAAGAAATAAAAAGAACAGAAGGCCGCTGCTGCCCATTTGTGCTGTGAAACCACACGGACCATAAACCCAGCATGGAGACGCACTCACCCTCCTTTAACATTAGCATTACCTTGTGTATAGGCAGCATCATCAGATCCCATACTCAACTTCCGTGCTTCGCTTATTCTATCCACATGCGCTAAAGTAGGGTCTGTGAGGTGCTGAATATTCTCTGTTTCTACATAATGATCAGGATGATTGAGAAGATTTGTAAGTTCAAAGGTAGGGGAGACCACCCCTGGGGAAACTGCAGGGGGTTTATTGGGAGAAACTGTAATTTTGAAAGTATATTTTGTGTTGGGTTGCGTGACCACCACTCGAGGAGACGTTGCAGAGTTACCACCTAACACTCGGCTTTTGGGAGGGTGGTGATGGATAAAGGCAGGACCCATGCTCACTTGCCCAGACATGTTCCTGGAGGCTGCAGATGCCCCAGAGTTTGTGGATATGAAGAGTGTAGGCTGATTCCGAATACCCTGCTCATCTCCTGTGGTGGCATTGGCAGAGATATAAACCTTAGGTTGACTACGAGAGACCATCTCATCAGTATTTGGAGGACTGGCAGCAATGTAAACAGTGGGCTGATTTCTATTTAAGGTCTGGCTGTTGACCAAGGAGGAAGTGCTGGCAGTTCGAGGTCCAGAAGAACGTAATTTTGAAGAACTGTTTCTTTGAGGGGGTTCAAGTTTGATTTCTATCTGGTTTTTTCGAGGTCCTGTTGAAATATTCTGAATGTTATATTGGCTATGGGCAGAAGGCTGAGAGCTACCAGATGAATGAACTGTTGGCGGCTGTGGAGTAGTTGGGGAGCTGATAGGCATGTAGACATGAGAGGTCTGATGGCCCTGCTGATTCGGCTGCTGGGTTGAGGTATGTGGCAAAGGATTGGACGAAGGGTAAGTAGTCCAAGGACCAGGCTGAGAAGCTTGATAGGCTTGCTGAGGGTTTATGGGATTAAATTGAGATACCCAGCCAGAATGCTGCTGTGTCTGCCGAGCTGTACCACTAGGAGTTGTAATATAAGGCCTAATATAGATAGAATTTCCCTGTGGACTGTTAAGTACAGGCGGAGGTACACCATGTATGTGCAAAGACGTAGGAGTACTACGGCCAGTCTGTATGTTTGGGGCTAAAGTTACCATAATAGGATTAAACCTGGGAGTTTGTTGAGAGAGGTTTGATGCCCCTTTGCTGCCTAGATGAAATCCAAGATGCGGTGTTGAATTTGAAGCACCGGATGTACTGGGCATTCCAAAGACATTAAAGCCTTGAGGAACTTGAGCCGGTGCTGTCTGTGGCTCCTGCTGAGACAGTTCGTTACTGGACTGTCCACCTTGAAGCTGTCCATCACTAACGCTGTGTGTTAAAGTCCTACTTCCATTCACTCTACTTCCTTCTCTTCCATGGTGGTAAACATTCTGTGACTGCAAGTCCAAATTGAGAGAAGTCATGTGATTGCGTAGACCAGAAATTCCAGACTCATCTGAAAAATTCAGGTCTCCTTCACCATACAGATACCTCGTACTCTCCTGAGAGAGAACAGCACAGCAGGCATCCAGGTTATTATTGTTCTGCAGAGCAAAATAAGAACAGGTTGACCTTAGTCATGAGAAATGAACGCACAGACTGTCATTACCACAGAAATACTATAAAACTAACAAGTGACAGGGAGGCTGACACCTTTAGATGTGAGAACTACTTTATGTATATAGTCAAGATATCAACTGTCACTACTGGTGTAATGGGAAAACTTGTCAGTAACAGATGTAAACTCTAAACCAAATCATTGTCTAAGAAGCTACATAGTAAAATAGACTCATCCAAATACAGTAAAAGTGCAGCCTAATTAAAAATACAATTTTACACTAACAAAGTAATCAACTTAAGGATATAAGGTTAGCTAAATTTCTTTTTAAAGTGAAATGATAAAATGTGAAGTTCCTCAAACTACTTAGAAAGTCAGTATTTATATAGTCAATTGTTACACAAATTGTTTTAAAGACCACTCAACAAATTAATTTTTAGTGCTTAAAGTTTAAAAAACCTAAAGTCAGTACCAAGTCATCGCAATACTACCTATGCTTCCTCTTGTATAAAACACGAATCTACAAATGGAACATAAGCACAAAGTAGTCACCAAAGGAACTGAGTTCATATCTCTGCCTTCAACAGAGCACCACAGAAAGCCCATTCCAGAGGAGCAAGACAGAAAAAAAGCAAAACCTAAAAGAAAGGGTTTTTAAATAAAATTCCACATCATCAGTCATAAATCATCCACAATAATACTTATTGAACATCAATTATATATGTAGCAATCTCTGAACTTGTGGAAGACTTAATGGCAAATAAAACTAAGCTTTCCCCCCTTAAGAGCCTGTAACTCAACCAGGCAGACAGTTTTGGAAAATGACAGTAGTCAGTTCTCCAGGGCCTATGACTTCTCCAGTCAAGGACAGTTGGCTGGGTCTATGACAATACCCCAGCTCAATTCTAAGTTTTTATTAAAAGCCACAGATAGGTACAAGCATCAAAGCAGCTTGTTTTTGCAGACAGACCGTTAAATCTACAACTGGTCAAAATCCAGATAATAAACAACAGTGTCTTCCAGCATGACAAGGAAGTTACACCCAAGAAATCCTAACAGTATGGCTGCCTAAATAAGCTCTGCACGATGACAATAGTAATCAACATGAGGACAGGGGAAGTCCCATAGGCACCACCCCAGATGAGGGTTGCTGTAGGCAGTCAATGGCTGCTGAGGCAGGGAGAATCAGCCTTGTCCATGGATGAGCCCTCCAATCCCAAGTGGTCACTTAACACAAATACCTTAGAGCAAGACTAAACTGTCTCAGTGACCATTTCATAAAACAACATGGAAAGCTCCAGAAAAAAGTAACACTAGAGGTTCCTCTTGGACATCTACATATGAGTACACATACTAGTAGACACAAGGGCACCTATACACATTAAGGTGTACACACACACAAACTGGATTAATGAGGAAGGTCATTTTGATGGTTCAAAGGTTCACACAACTTGGATGAGGAGAAAACAGACAACCAACCAACTATCCCCAAAACAAAATCAACTTGGATGGGGAGAAAACACACACACAGCTTGAATGAAGACAAAATAGACAACCGACCCTCCCCAAAACAAAAACAAAGCCACCATAGAAACCCTAGAGTTCTTAGAAAAGGGAATGGTAACTGTGAAAGTTAACTGACCCATTTTCCAAACACAATGAAGCAAGTCTAGCTGGAGTGAAGGTTTACATTGGAAACTTCGTGAAACACATGGTTGCATAGAGATTGGGATTAAGTAATGGAGGATTAAAAAGCAATAAACAATACTACAATTTGGTCTTTATTATAAGCAACTAGGAGAGCTACTGAACACAGACAAACAGAGAAGTAAAAACATTTGGGAAGACAATTCTGTTAATAACTTAAGATGCAAGGTGATAAATATTCTTTTCACACAGCAGCCAGTTAGAAGACAGGCAATAATGAACATCTGATAATGGAAGTGAGTAATAAAAGATCGATCAACACAACTTAGACATGAGAGAAAAAAAATCCAGAGGACTGAAGAGTAGGAGCCAGAGAGAGACCATGGCATCAAAATGTCTACAAGCAGTGTGATAAAGCCGACCCTAGAAAGCTTGTTAGGAATGAACAAGCAAGAAGTGAGAAATGGCTGATTTTCTCCCCAGTGCTTCTGCTTCTACAGTGCTTAGTTTATTTTCTCAATACATCAAGATTACAATAACGTATACGTTAGAGATGTTTATCTTTTGAAAATACCTTAAGCAGTTCTATAAAGCACTTTATGTTTCATTCCCAGTTAACTGATTTTAAAATATCACTGAGTGTGGGACAGTGGTACCACACACTTTTAATCCCAGCACTCAGGAGGCAGAGGGAAGTAGATCTCTAAGCTTGAGGCCAGCCTGGACTACACAGAGAAACTCTGTCTCAAAAAAAACAAAATCACTGACCTTTAGGTAAGTAGTGTTCTGGATATTTCTTTCAGCATCAAGTCAGTGAAATTTGCTATGGAACCTATATTATTCTATTAGTTTTTTAATGACTCTCTGAGCATCCTTAGTATAGCTTTAGTTTTGTACAAAGTTCTACCCTCTACTTGGTTTGAAAAAAGTTAGACTTGGGTTCTAAGGGAAAGCTTACCCCTCTCCCCATCTCTACTCTTTTCCCACCTTCTTAAAACTTTCACTCCTACCTTATCACTTTTCATGCTGGCTGGGTTTTGTCAACTTGACACAAACCTGGAGGTAACTGAGGGAGGGAATCTCTACTGAGGAACAGAATTAGTCAGACTGGCCTTTAGGCAAGTCTACAGGGCATTTTCTTGATTGGTGACTGATGTTGGAGGGTACCAGCCCTGGACAGGTGGTCACAGGTGTTTAAGAAAGCAAACTAAGTAAATCAATTAGCACCACTCCTCCACAGCTTCTGCTTCAGTTCCTGCCTAGACTTCCCTCAGTGATGGACTGTGACTAGGAGTGTAAAATGAAATTAAACTCTTTCCTTTCAAAATTGCTTTTGATTATGGTCCTTTTTCTGATCTTTCATCCCCCCACCCCCGTTACATTCTACATTGATAAATGTGAACTACTAATTCATTCACCAAATATTTATAATGGGGAACTTCCATTACTTTTACTCTTTTAAACTGTGAGTCATGAATTCTACAAGCTAATTTACCTGGATTCCATTTTTATTTTTATGCCCATTGAATAGTAAAAACATGAGGTAAAAATGAGGGTCAAAATGTTACTGTTGGTAACCATCAAAACCTGAACTCAAGTGTGCTTATTCTAAAACACATGTGTAACAACTGTATAAAAGAATAAGGTAAGTTTCGAGAACTTCATGTACCTGAGGATAACTTCAGTGGTAGAATATGACTTAAGACATTAGGTTATAGAGTAAGCTGGGATTCCTAGACCACAGACTATATGTATATATTGTATATATGTATGTATATATATATACACACACACACATATTTACGATAGCCATATATATGTGTATATATATGTATGTACTATAGTCAAGAAACAAAATTCATCTTGAAGAACATAGAAAACAAATTCTAAGAGGTAAATATATAGCAGTCTCTATTTACACTTGATCTTAGCCAAAAGGCCAAGAAAAAGTAGTATCTTCATTTAGAAAGGGGGAAGACAGATGTGGGACTCAAAGTAGGTTAAGGCTAAATGCATGAAGAACAATTAAAAGTACAGATGAAAGATGATAAGGACGTGGACAAAAAATATGTAGTCCCTATAAAAGATAGACTTGATGAAAAATTCATACATTATCAAATTTTAAAAATAATGTGTTAAATTTTGTAGGCTCCCCAGAATACCTTTTGATAGAAAGATTTCCAGATTAAATAAGCCGCTAGCTACAACTATCACTAAATATTTAGTAATATTTAGAATTACAGATTTCTAGAATTTTGTATACTAAGAACAATGTAGAAACTGGACAGATTAACTGGAAAACTTATAAACTTAAAAATATAAAACATTTTTTTCTTTACAAATTGGAACAAATTCCTCATGTCGGAGATAAGAAACTGACATATAAACAGAGTTCTGACAAATGTTCAGAGTACCAAATCAATAGAAGAACAACTTTTCTGACTTCTTAATCATTTTTCCCCATTTTTATACAAAGATCTAGCATTTTAAAAATCTGACAAGAGGACGAGCAAAAAGGGGCAAGATCATAGCTAGCATGTAAGCACAAATCAGAACTTTCTTACTTTAGCTCTATAGCACAGACAATACCTGGATCACACTCAGATATTGAGAGGCCCATTTTTCCAGAGGCCATGTTACTAAGAGACACCAAAGACTATTTCTTTCATTACAGTACAGTAAAGCCAACAAAGAATTTTCCTCCAATATCTAAACAACATCAGATTAATGTCACAATTAGTATTATGCATCAGTAAATTGAGAAATCATTGAACACTAACCTGTAACATGCACCTGGATACAACAACTTCAGGCACTTCAGGGAATTTTTGTCGCAGGTCATGTAAAACCTGAAAATCAATTTGGTGGCTTCCTTGGGCCATTCGTATGTCGCCTGCTCAGGACTATCTCAATAGGCAATTCTAGGCCTGAGTGGAATTAGTACTCATCTCTTCTGGCCAAGCATTTTCTGTGAAAGAAAAAAAAAAACTAATGAGAACTTATTTTAGAATGAATATTGCTATGGATTTGTAATTACAGTATGAAAAGGTATGTCCCTTAGCACCCAACAATATAGCTATAAAAGTGTTATTTAGGTTTAATGACCTCCATAGAGCATACACTCCTCTGTTCCTGACAGCCAATCGGAAATGATCTAATCTCTCTCTATCTCTGTGTTCTACAATGGCAGATGCATCCCATTAGGAGACAGCTGTATGTTCTTTCCTTACTCTCTGAAAGAGAATCAGGACCTACTAACCTTTCTTAACGATTACATAGGAGGGAGAGCCTTAAGCACAAAACTTTGTTTTATTTAAAATCTTTAAGAACCTGAAAATGTGGTTCTATAAAAGACTATGTGGCCAGGCGGTGGTGGCGCATGCCTTTAATCCCAGCACTCGGGAGGCAGATCTCTGTGAGCTCGAGGCCAGCCTGGTCTACAAAGTGAGTTCAGGACAGCCAGAGATATACAGAGAAACCCTGTCTCAAAAAACAAAAAAAAACAACAACAAAAACAAACAAACAAACAAACAAAAAAAGACTGTGTATTTTATCTAAAACTTAATGCTGCAATCTATATTTTGCTTTATACTCAGTCCTTAAATGCACAATCAACCCCTCTATGCAAAACAACTGAGTCTTTTCTACTTCAGTTTTCCATGTATCATTCACATAGGTGTTCCTTCTCTTGTTCCATGTTTACCTACCATGAAGTTTTGTTGGCTTTGTTTGCAAAAGTATTTTGAGTTTGACAGTTCTTTCTCATCCCTACTGCCTTTGTCTGAGTCACCTTAATCAACCTGACCTATCACTGTGCACCTAATAGTCTCTTCTCCACCTCCACTCTTGATGTCAGCGTTCACGCCTTCAACACCGTCTTTCTCCATAAGCAATCTTTGTGAGAGGTACACCAAAGCAGCTGCCCCCAACCCCTGTGGCTCAGAATTGCATACCACAAGCAAGGCCTCTTGTTAACTTCTACCCTCTAATTTAATTTCCTACCACATTCCTGTTCCCTCAGTTGCTACAGGGCTTCTGGTTTCTTCTTAAAGAAGCCAGCCATGTTCTTCCTTTAAGGCTTTTGTACTCACTGCTGTTGCCTTTAACATTGCCCCTCACAGACACCTGAAGGCTCTCTCACTTCCTTAAATTCACTTATCAAATTTATTCACTTAAAAAGTCTCCCTATGTTAAAAAAATTCACCCCTGCACACTACATTTTCTTTTGTGACATACATAAGTGACCTCTAGAGAACCAAGAACTCTGAAATTACGTAATGTATTCCCAAGCCAGGACTACACCAAGTCTAGGTTAACAAAAGATGCAACATTAACTGGATGGAAGTTTTACTGTAAAGTTGCTTTTACATTACAGTTTCTAAAACACATTTCAAATGATTTAGACTTAGAAAAAAGTAAGTTATACACAATACTAAGGATGGGAAAATAAACATCTAAATGAGAAACACCTTCATTAATTAAAATGATCAAGAATGAAAACAAATTCTAATTTATTCCATTATTAAAGCATGTATAGCCATGTTACTATGGCTTGCTTTTGTGGACAGTGAGGACACAAATGATAAACATTGTACAAATGCACAAGATGCCCACTTCCTGATAGGACAGAGTGGCTCACGGAAAAAGAAGGGTTACAAGTGGGAAGCCTAAACTTGTGTACTCTCTGTACACGTGTTTGGTCACTGAACTACATACACAAGAGAGACACTCGGAGCAGCCAGGCTAAGGTTAAAATAACTCACCTGAGATTCTTGGGTTTAAAGTTTGGGTCCAGCCAAATTAACTGTCCCCCAAAACAATCCAAGCACTGGGGGAACATAAAAGAATACACTTTCTACAAGTCATTCCTGTCCTGAATCACATCCTAAACAATTAAAATCAAACAGGATAAACTAATCTATACTTAAGAAAAAGGCAACCAAAACAAGTCCAAAATCACTAAGCTACTGGAATTAACAATATGGATTTGAAAGCAGCTCATGGATGTAAGGGTGAATATTATGTATTCATACATATGACATTTTTTTTCTATTTAAAATCCACTGGACAGGGCTGGAGAGATGGCTCAGCGGTTAAGAGCACTAGCTGCTCTTCCAGAGGTCATGAGTTCAATTCCCAGCAACCACATGGTGGCTCACAACCATCCATAATGAAATCTGGTGCCCTCTTCTGGCCTTCAGATAAACCTGCAGACAGAACACTGTATACATAATAAATAAATCTTAAAAAAAAAAAGCTTCCTTTAAAAAAAAAATCCATTGGACATACTTATCAACAGTAGGAAATAAGAGAAGTCAATGAACTTAAAGCAATCTGGAAGATGGAGAGAGCTGAGTGGGAGCAGGGGCTTCCAGATCCCAGGGTCCAGTAGGTAGTACCAAAAGCTTTAATGTATTTGTAATTAGAGACCAGAAAACAGGACAGAGAAGTGGGTAGATAAAAACAAATAAACCTGATGGAACTGTGACTAAATTTTTTTCGAAGTTAGTAAAATATACAATTTTACAGATTTAAGGAAAACCATATACAGGCCCAATATAGCCTAATTGCTATAAACCAGGGAAAGAAATCTTAAACACAACCCAAGAAATGACATGCACAGCCAACAGAACAGCATATTTATAGACAGGGCTCACGCTCTAGCACATGGTAGTTTTGAACTTGGGGCCAACACTCTTGTCGCAGTCTTCTGAGTCCTGGTATTACAGGGGTGAGCTACCATGCACACCTGAGTGCTGCCTTATTAGAAACTGTGGAGGGCAGTACATAGCTAAATAAAATTTGCTTTGCTTAGTTTCTGAGACCCAGGTTGGTGTTGAACTCACTATGTAGCCCCAGGTTGGCCTGAAACTCAAAACCTTATTACCTTAAATAAGCAAATGAATAAATACCAGGTACTATTTTAAAGCCCTTGTAAAACATTAAACTATAAAGAAAAAACCAAACAAACAGTATTCACTTAATTTCAGTATGAAAAATCAAGATGTATCTTAAATTTCAAAGGAGATAAACCTCGATTTTAATCAACCTTCACTTCTAATCAAAGCACAGTCTGAAACTCTGTTTCTAATAAAGTCATATTATGTTGTTTTTTTTTTTCCCTGAAATATACAGTGAACAACAGTGCTGTAAAGTGGAGCTACAATGACCTCTGGTTAGCAGGGAATAAGCATACAGAATTCTTAAGACACTGAAGGGCACTATGATCAAGATAAGGAGGAACAAGAACACATTTAGTAATTTCAATTTTAAGAAATATATTTGAGCTGGGTATGGTGGCACACACTTTTAATTCCAGCACCTAGGAAGCAGAGGCAGGTGGATTTCTGTGAGTTTGAGGGCAACCTGGTCTACAGAGCAAGTTCCAGGACAGCCAGGGCTCCACAGAGAGACCCTGTCTGCAAACTCGGTGTCACTTGTTTCTATACTACTTTAATATGTGGTATAAACAATATGAACAAGATGTAGAATTTCTCAGACTTCACTGGAGCATCCTGCCATATCCTGGCAAATATCTTACGTAAAGATACTTGAGGGAAATATTGCCATATAAGACACAGCAATTAAAAGATACAGTCTTGCTGGGCGTGGTGGCGCACACCTTTAATCCCAGCACTCGGGAGGCAGAGGCAGGTGAATCTCTGTGAGTTCAAGGCCAGCCTGGTCTACAAACTGAGTCCAGGACAGTCAAGGATACACAGAGAAACCCTGTCTCGAAAAACAACAACAAAAACCCAAAAAAGATAGTCTTTCATTAGTCTGGAACTTATCAGTTAGGCTAGAATTGCTGGCCAGTAATCCCCAGGATCCACCTGTCTGCTTTCCCACCACTGGGATTTTAAGCACATACCACCAAAGCTAGCATGTTTATATGTGCTCTTGGGTATCAGACTGAGCTGTCCACTAAGCTCCCAAAAAGACATCTTTTAAAATAAAAGGAACCAGTAAGGTACCTTCTATAAACTCCTTAACAGATACACATAATTTAAACATGACAAGTATTTTATATTTATTACTTTTATATTAAAGCAATAAGAAGCTAATAATGTTAGTTGAGACAAGAATAAACTTTCCTAAAAAGAATTTCCTAAGAGTAAAAGTAAAAGAAACAACATTCAGCTTTAGTAATGTTTGTTTACTCATTTTTTTTAGATAAAAATGGCAAAGAAATAAAAAGAAAAATGTTAATAGTTAAAATGAAAGTAACTAACATATAAAGAATATATATATTTGATACACAGATGCTAAGTAAAATTCTGAGGATTCCTGAAATGTTCTCTTTGTCAAATCATTGAATTTCAACACTTCAGCTATCCTCGTCTATAAAATGACAACAGAGTAGACATTTCACTCAACTGACAGAAGAATCAAATGGATAATCCATGTTAAGATGACAATAACAGTAAAAAGCACATAGGAAAATATCAATAAACAGTGATACCAGCATTTTATTTTTATAAAATAAAAGAAACAACAAGAGTTTTCAAGACTACACATCATAAGTTAATTATATTATAAAGTCTGTCTAGCTTAGAGCAAAAAGTATAGACAGTAATAATGATTCTTTTGAATATTGTGGGTTCTCACAAAGAAGAAAGGAACAAAATTTTAGTAGCCAGGGTTTCACGCTGCTCTGGCTACAGAGTACTGAAGTTGGCTTAATGTGTGAGGTGTTCCTTTTCAGGGTTCATGGGAGAAATGATTAATGTACATTAGAAAAACTGAGACAGCTAAATGAAGATCCCATCAACACATAACCCTGTTCCCAAGTGCTAGAGAAATGGTATAAATTGTGCTATGTGCATTTAAAGGGATCTTGACTGAGGGAGTTGGAAAGTTATGAAGCATAACTAGGTACATAATGTTAGAGATAAAGCAAGACTAAAAAGTAGGTAGATCCTGGAAATGATGAGGATGTGTGAGTAGGGTAAGAAAAGGGGAGCTAAGGAAAGGGTTCTAGGCAGACGGTATAAGGGTGTGGAGTTGCTATGACAGAAGAGAGGCCAGTGAAACTTCACTTGTAAGGTGGTTTCTATTAGAGGCCCAGGGATACACTTACATTACAGTTTTAATATTATTATATAAAAAAATTATACACGTATCATTTTGTTTCAGACAATATCTTGCTATATATCCCAGGCTGCCTTTGAACTAATGATCTACTGGCCTCAAACTCCCAAGTGGAGGGGTTATTTTTGTTTCAGCCTTATATTACTGTTTTATTGGAACAAATCTAATGAAGAAAATATATTTCTGTTGAATATCAAACAATATAAAGAAATACATAAATTTCACTTTGCAATTGCATTATGATTCTCTCTGTTTAGCCCCCCCCCTTAAGATTAAAAAGGGTAAAGAAACAAAAAGAAAAAATGTGAGTAGTTAAAGAAGGCAAGGAATTATTTGTCCATTTCAATATATTCTAAAATTGACTCTGGGATGACTTTCTGTAAAGCATGAAATGCTGAGCTGGGAGAGTACCGAGAAGCTACTGTATAGAAGCAGAACATTCAAGAAGGTAGAAAATCGCAGTGGATGTGTGCTACTAGACTACTACCAACAAAGCAATACTACATCTTAGAACTAATCCTGGCTGCTGACAAAGCTGTTGATACAAGAACACTAGTTCCACCGTTTCAAAGTGGTGAGACTACCTTGTTCACTGTTGTACACTATGTACTTAAAACCCATAGGGTAGGACATAGAGATGGCTAGTAGTTAAGAATGTACACTGCTGATTCAGAAGACCCAAGTTCAATTCCTAACACCCTTGTTGGGATGTCTCATAATGTAACTCTAGCTTAAGAGGACTGGACCCCTCTTTGGGCATTGTATTTGGGCACACATGCTCATGTACACACACACGAGCAGTAAGTCTCTAAAGATTAGAATACACCTAGTTTTTGAAGGCTACCATAACAGTACCTAACCTCTCAAGTTCAAGTGTTTCCCTTGTCTTTAGCTACAAAGCAGTTTGGTTGTAATATCTATTCTGAAGTGATAAATTTTTTCAAACATAAGTGACATATAAGCCAACTGTTTGAATATTAAGTGTGGTTTGCTACAATTTCAGTTGGGAAAACATTAAATACAAAAAATTATCTGTTTAAGAAAAAACTGCACACAAGTACACAAAAAACACACAAGAGCAAAGCTTCAACATTTACCATCTTTTGCCTATTCATGTTATGAAGTACACCAGTCACATCCTGACTCACAGTTTTCTTTGGTTTCGATCTCTTTTTTTTCTCACTATCTCATAAAGCTCACTTCCACAGGCAAATTTCAGGTCTTGTTCAAGGCAAAGTACAATATTTATTACAATATTACACAGATGTAGTGAATATATAAGGGCTTCTTAAAAGGGGCATACAAAGTCAGCCTCAAGTCCTACACCCGTGGGAAATACCTGGCAGCACATGTGGTCCTGGTCAACAGGAGGGCATAAGGCTGACCAATGAGAAAACAGGCTGATGAATAATTAAGAGAGAGCAAATATAAAAGGAAGCCCCAGAAAATTGGAAGAGAGGGCTTTTTGCTTGGCCTTGCTTCTGAACAATGCTCAGCTGCTCATTGCTGCCTAACTTTGAAAGACTCTAGCTGCTGAGACTTGCTAAAGATTGTGGTCCAGGTGGGCAGAGCCCAGGAAGGCTGAGAAAAGCCATGGCTCCAAGAGACATGGAGAGCAGCACCTGCTGGCCCTGTGGGGGGTTCAGTGGGGCCTGTGGACAGAAGGGGCAGCGACCCCGAGTTGGGGTGAGTCAAACATCTGGAGCATGGGAGAAAAAGCTTGAGATCCGCCAGAGACCTTGGTGCCAAGTAGGTATGTGCCAGTTGCTGGCGTTGAAGTCACACTGACAGAGGAGTCAATCCCAAGCAGACGTGAGGCTGCCATAGCAACACCTGAGCCAGGTGACCACTGACTGCTGACTGCGGTGTTCCTGCAGACAGACTGCTGACCAGTGCTGCTAAGGGACTGTGACATCTTGGTACGCTTTCTAAAAGTGTTGGCCTGGGTTGGTTGGTGGATAGGTGTTTACAGATATTAATAAATAGTTAAAAGTTAAGTTTACACATACATTTCTTGACTTTCCCCCCCCACGACAGCGTTTCTCTGGGTAACCCTGATATCCTGGACCTCACTCTATAGACCAGGCTGGCCTTAAACTGTCTGTTTCCCAAGTGCTGGGATTAAAGTCACATGCCACAACTGCCTGACCATTTCTTGAACTTTTTTTTTTTTTTTAAAGATTTATTTATTATGTATACAGTGTTCTGTCTGCAGGTATATCTGCAGGCCAGAAGAGGGTACCAGATTTCATTATGGATGGTTGTGAGCCACCATGTGGTTGCTGGGAATTGAACTGATGACCTCTGGAAGAGCAGCCAGTGCTCTTAACCGCTGAGCCATCTCTCCAGCCCCATTTCTTGAACTTTTAACATGAATAAAACTGTACTATATTTTTAAAAGGGTCTTAGCTTTAAAAATGTTCATGATTCAAGTTTCTGAGAGCTATTATCTATTTTTTTTCTATCTATTCTATCAGCTTTGTGTTGTTTTAGGGAGTGAAATTTCTATAATTTACCGTGATTTTTAGGAACATCTACTCAAATTTTAACAGAACCGGATACATGTCAAAATTACCCTATCAGCTGTTAAAAGAGTAACCTCTCCAGGGTGTCCAATGGGAAGGCAGGATGTTCTCTCTTCCTATTGGTGTTTCTTAATACTAACTATAACTCATATTGCCTCTGTGGATTAGCTGACATTATCAAACTTCAGTGAGTTATTCTGAAATAATGTCTTTTCCATAAAAAGACTGATATGCAGTCAGAATAGTTGGATGAACTTTTAAAAGTTCTTCTTTTAAAGTTATAGGAAGTTATAAAATTTTCTAACCTTAATGTAAATTTCCAATTGAAACCTAAGAAGAGAGTCATATTATCTCAGCATATACTTTATTTATATACTTTTTACAGTATTGTTGTAGTATATAAATAACTTTATAGGCCAGGTAGGTAACACTTGATATTTGATTCATTTTAAAAGAATTTACAAATGACATTAATCAGCCTAAAAAATTCAACATTCTTTTCTTCCCTCTTCTTCTAATCCAGACAGAGTGCTAGTATGTCACCAAACTAGCCTGGAACTCTCTATGTAGACTAGGATGACCTCCAACTCACTCCACCTGCCTCTGCCTCCAGAGTGATAGGATTAAAGGAGTGAGCCACCATGCCCAGCCTATCAACATTATTTGTTTAACAAATTATTGAAATATTTCTTGAAGTATGATGTTACAATTTTAGCAAGATAATCTCAAAAACATTAGTTAATATTATTTTTCTATGATAGAAATAAAAGAATTACAGCTATTCAACAAAAGCCCTGAAACTTCAATACTATCACTATTTAAGGTAAAAATAAGAATTGCCAGATGTGGTAATACATGCCTTTAGTCTTAGCTCTTGGGAGGCAGAGGCAAATGGATTGAGTCTGAGGCCAGTCTGGTCTATGTAGTGAGCTCTAGGACAGCCAGGGCTATGTAGAGAGAGACACTGTCTCAAGAAAAAACAAAACAAACAAACAAAAAACCCCAAACAGACAAACAAAAAAATCTAAAAATAATATTATAAAAAATCTTCAGCATTAACTTTGTCATAGACCTTGTAATATGGAATCACATTGTAAAAGCAATTAACTGCCAAGACAACAAATATACCAAACCAATTTTAACCTAATAATTAATAATTTAAGAGAGCAAGTATTACAAAAAACCAGACTTTATAAGCCTTTACAACTTTACAAAGAAAAGCAATATACATTAATAGTATAGCATAATACTCCACCTCTTTTCGAAAAGAAACCTTCCTATAATCTCATTAAGTTCCAGGGCTGTCAAGGTTACATAGAGAAACCATCTATATCTATCTATCTATCTATCTATCTATCTATCTATCTATCTATCTAT
>CAJQZJ010033456.1:944876-982689 GCA_907164525.1 Lophiomys imhausi | reverse complement strand
AGAAGAAGAAGAAGAAGAAGAAGAAGAAGAAGAAGAAGAAGAAGAAGAAGAAGAAGAAGAAGAAACTTTTCCAACTTCCTCACTTAATGCACTGGCTTAAGGTCATGATGCTGACCATTTCTTATACCTCCCCAGTTACAAGTTCTTCTTAAAGGAATGTGCAAGTCAGCCACACTTGGCAGGTGATGTTTTGTGGTTTTGTGGTGGACGCTACCATTTTCTATGGATTAAGAAAAGTGCAATAAATCTGAGACAAACACATTATATAACTGACTACCTTGTGTGTATTTTCCACTTCATATCTTATTATTTTTCTAATACTTTAGCATTTTAAAATGGAAACAAAGTTACTTTCCAGTGCCCCCTTTCACACAATTTTTCAGATCATCTATCCTGATCACGAATATCATCTTTAAAAGAAAACAGGGACTAATAAGCATGTTAACAAATTCTTATTTATAGGTAAAAGGAAGAGAAAAGGAAGACAGAATATTAGAAAAACTCATGTTTTAGTCTTATAGCACAACCATAAACATTTATAAGAAATGAATTAGCTTGATACACGAAAATTATAATTAAGTTACATATTAATTTATTAACACCTGGCAGTCAGAGAACAACTTTTGGGAGTTGGGTCTCTCCTTGCACTATTTGGAGCTCCATGATCAAACTCTTACTATCAAATTTAGTGACAAGCAACTGTCTTTAACTACAGAGCCATCTCAGTGGCCCTCTCTTTCACTCAAAACAATTACCATCAAGGAGAAATAAATTATTGCATAGCCAGATTAAGGAAAATCATAAAATCATTTACTTAGTGGTGTAAAACATCCATATTACTATATATAAGAAACTGATGGAAAATATCAAGATGGAGTCTATGCATATTATATATTATGATATGAATCCTTTGTCAAAACACATACTTTAAAAGAGATTAAAAAATAAATGCATGGGGAAGGTTTTGAAGGTCATTTAAAAAGATGGTAGTTTTGATTCTATAATCTTGCTTGCTTTCATTTATGGAGACTGGGTTTCTCCATGTAGCCCAGGCTGGCATCAAACTCATGACCCTCCTGTCTCAGTCTCTGGGGGCTATGATTACAGCATGTGTCACCACACCCAGCTTCCTAGCTTTGTTTCTCCTCCTCCTCCTTCTTCAAGAATATAAATTTTCCACTCTTGGACATATACTCAAAGGACAACTCACCCTACCACAAGGACACTTGTTCAACAATGTTCACTGCTGCTCTATTCAAAATAGTCAAAAACTGTAAATAACCTAGATGTCCCTCAACACAAAAATGGATAAAGAAAATGTAGTACATTTACATGATGGAGTATTACTCAGCTCTTAAAAAATGACAACATGAAATTTTAAGGCATATAGATGGAACTAAAAAAAAAATCATACTGAGTGAAGTAGCACAGAACCTGAAAGATAAATATGGTATATATACACTTATATGTGTATAGTAGCCATTAAGTAAAAAATAACAAGCTACAATCTATAGACCCAGAGAGGTTAGGTTAAGAGGAAGGGACCAGGGAAACAGATGATATCTTTCTGAGAGGGGAAAATAGATTTTATGGGTGAACTGAGAATGTGTTGGGGGGACTGGACTGGGAGGATCAGGTGGGAGAGGGAGGGAATGTGGGGAGAGACAGCTAGAATTGAGGGGCGTTTGAGGAGTGGTAAGGAAACCTAGTGCAATGGAAACTTTCTAAAATATATGAAGGTGATCCTAATGAAGTCTTCAAATAATGAGGGGGACACAGAGTCCCAAATGGTCATCTCTTGTCTGTAAACAAAGCTTTCAGGACTTGTGTTCATTGGGGGAACTCTTACTTTCTACCTTTCTTTTAACCTATTAAACTCGTAGTTGAGTAAACAGTTTAACTTGAACTAGCCTTTGGGTAAGAAACTGTGACCTGCCTTTTTTGTACATTGCACAGATCCCTTATGGAAAGCTATCATATGCAAAGGTCGGCAAAAAACACTGTCTTCTCTGAGCTTCCAGTGTAATTACTGTGGTTCAGCATTTACCAAGCACCGGGGACCTATATCAAATGGTAAGATATATCATTTTAGTTACTTCTCACAATATTCCTTGGTGAAGATCAAAGAGAAACTACATTAACCCAACCGTCATGCCACTAGTCTTTCCAAAGGACTCATCTACTTGCACACACAGCTCTAAGACGTCTTCAATGAATTCCCAATTAAACTAAGTCCAACTCTTTGCACCTCACATTTGAAAACATGTATAGCCAAGATCTCTCTCTTCAAATCCCAACTATTCTCGAAGTATACTGGACTACTAGTTTTAGTTTTCGGAACACATACCTTAAAAATATTCTTGCTAAAATCTAATATAATTTAATATAAATCTGTTTATATTAAACACTTGTTTCTCACTATCCAAGGAGGATTAGTTCAGGACACGCCCCCACCCCGCCCCAGACATTCAAATGAGTCCATGCTCAATCAAGTACCTTATAAAAAGGTATGTTTTAAAATATAATCCATGCATACGCCACATTATTTCTAATACTCAAAAACAATGTAAATCCTATGCAAATAAGTGTCCGTATATTATTTAGGGACTAATGATCTTCAAGAATCTGTATATGTTAAAAGTGCATATGCAACCTTCACAGGCCTAACTGATTTATGATCTGTGGCTCGTACAGAATTTAAGGTTGTGGAGGGTCCCTTGTATTTACCTGTAGGCTCACCAAAAGTAAGGGTCATTCATTTCTATATCCCTATCGTACCTGGCATAGTCTCTTATATACAATGTAAGTTCAACAGCTTAGAAAATTTCACATCTTGAAAATGACAAGACTTGGTATTCACGTACGTTTCCTTCCTGAATTTCCCTTCCAGTTCACTTAACAGGGTAATGACACTCACGTAACTACAGTTTCTCCCTTTCTAGTTCTAATCACCGAGGTCTAGCTCTAGCTTAACATCACTGAACCACAGTTCTTTCAATAATGTGGTGTATAATCAGTGACTCAGCGCTAACTGATGCTCCTGACAGAACTCTTTATGCATCAACACTGGAGAAGGACAACAAGGAACGGGCCAGACACATGGTGGGACACACCAGGATCATCTGGTTAAACCACAGCAGGGACACAAAATTCCCTTGTTCAATTTTGGATAATCTTTGGCTTAGATGAAGTTAAAATCAAAACATATGCATGGCATCCACTCAGTAAACAATCATTTTTATAGATTCTGTTTCAAATCTATATAAACAGGTGAAAATAATTAATGTCTTTAAAAGCTTTAAACCGAACTGACTTGACTCCCTAACCACTTATGAGCACTTTTCCTGGTTAAAATCTAATGAAGTAGGAAACCTCAGTTTTCATCTTTTTAGTTACACACCAGACAACCATCATAATTCTTCACTTTCCTAGCTGGCTTCTTTCAATCAATCACTCAATCAATATATGTATATGTATACATATTTGCATATATATGCAATTTAGTTGAAATACAATTGAATTCAGATAAATATACCATGTAAATACAGTATTTGGTTTTATCTATAAATAAAACTTATCATACCAAGTGACAGGAGAATGTGTTAACTTTCACGTAAATGTATCGGAAACACAGAACAGTTAAGGACACTGAGAAGCAACCTGCTTCACTCAGTTAATGCCCAATATTCCTTGTCCCACACGTGAGCCTAATGCTCACTTTTCAATGAGGACCAGAGCACTGTTTTGCACATTTGCAGGGCTTCACTGTACAACCCTTCAGGGTCTCTTAGGCTAAGCTACAAGTCAATGCTAGCCACGTGCAACTGGATGTGAGGGAGATTACCATGCCACTCAGGCTAAAGCGAGACAACAACAGTAAGCTGTGAACTGTGCGTTGTTACACATTGCACAGCCTAACCATGAGTGCCCGACTTTCGCATACCTGGGAATAGAAACACGCAAACTGTAGCTGTCCTTGGCTGGCTCATTTGCAGCTTACAAATGTTTAATTAAGTAACTGCGGTGAGCTCATCTCTCCTGGATACTTCTTTTCCAGGGCAGGTCCAGGAACTGGGTCTGGAGCCTTGAAAGCAGAAGAGAAACTACAGTAAACTAGAGGTAGGCAGAAGAACTGTGAGCAGACAGCAGAGGGTCTGAAAGCAGGAGCAGTCCTAACCCTCTAACAGAACATTCAGGTAGGAAAAGGCTTCTTCAGTACAGCTTCCAGGGGAAGCTATTTGCATCAGTAGGCAGTTGTCACCTGCCCAAGCCTCACAAGCCCCGGTCCCGGGAAGTGGGAAGGAACCTTTATAAAATGTCCAGTGGTTCCTAACACCAGCCTGTGCTGGAGCTCAGAGCAACTGTAACAAGTGAGCACCAAGACCTATTGTGACTGACAAAATTGCAATTATAAAGTCTTCATTTTCACGTTATTTTACTCCTCCCTCAATACTGTGTTTCCAATTATCTTTTAACTGTTCTGTTTTCCAATGTCACAGGCTTCCTAGGAAATATTTTAGATATACCCAGGAAATGAACTGAGTTTTAAGTTCCAATTTTCTTTTCTTTTTTTGGTTTTTCAAGAAAGGGATTAAAACACCCACTATCACTGTACACACAGTGCATTAACTTTCAGAAACACTTGGTAATGCCAAGGAAGGCAAAGAACAGGCCATAAGATGTGTTTTCACACCTACTGAGAATTATTCTTTCATTTCCAAAACAGATTCATTCATTTAAAAAATTCTCAGGCCCATATTAAAACAAAAACAGCCGGGCGGTGGTGGCGCACGCCTTTAATCCCAGCACTTGGGAGGCAGAGGCAGGCGGATCTTTGTGAGTTCGAGGCCAGCCTGGTCTACAAAGCGAGTCCAGGACAGCCAGAGATATTCAGAGAAACCCTGTCTCGAAAAACCAAAAACAAAACAAAAAAAAAAAAAAACAAAAAAACAAAAACAAACTGGTAACTATAAAACTTAGACAAATGGTAGGCTAGTCAAAGTGGTAGGCACTGTACTAGTTAGTTTTCTAGGGACCAGGTCTGATGTCCTGGCACTTGATTCTCAGTAGGGCACCTTTATGAGTTCCTCTAAGGAACGAATCCCACAATAATGAACTGAAATCTCTGTTCTATCAAACATGAGGACTGAAATAGGACAAAGATGAAAGAAATAGTGAGAGAGTGCAGACAAAGGCTGAACAAGTAAGCTTTTGGCATTTCTAGTGCATCCAATACAACAAAACACAGTATTTTTCCTTTTTGTGGAAAATACAAGCTTTCCATGTTTTGTAATGGCATGTTGTAGAGAAAAGAATCCTGGAAGACAGGGATCTTGGTTCAAATCTCACTTCAATATGGCCTTGAATTAAAATTTTCCCACCCAAAGTTTCCTTTCTACCAAATGGTGGACAGTTGGCTACTCATTCCCCTGGGCTAACACCCATTGTCACTGTGCACACAGAGCTCCCAAAGCCTCCTGCCTATCAGGTTTCCAACACATTCTTCTGCACCACTAAAAAATGAAATATATTCTTTTCCTGTTTGCTTCATTTCTGCTCTGAACATGTACGTTAACTTAAGCTTTCACCTTCATAAATGCTAAGGCAACAGCTATGTTTAATAAGGGTTAGGAGTAAGGAAAGTGCATCACATTCTAAGAGATGTGAGTGATTTGTTAACGCTGGCATCAGGGTAACTACAAGAATGATCATATGAGACAGTTAGAGTCTTAGAGCCCATGAACAAAGATGTAACAATTTATGTTTAGGATAGATACAAAGAGAGCTTGTAGAAAACAAGAATTTTTTTTCTCCCTTCCAATAAACAAGAAAATAGGTGTGCCAACACAGTCCTGTTAAAACATACCTCTGGGTTACACAATTTAAAATGACAAGAAGAAACCCAGGAAAGTAATTAATTCATAATATAACTTAAATCTTTATACAGTTAAAGCAAAGAAAAGCCTTCTACTACATATGGGCAATAATTTCCCTCTTACTGATAGAACAGTGGGTTCCACAGAAAATTATTGTTTACCAAATATGGCTCTAAGATCAGATTACAACTTCTCTGCTATTTACCAAGTATAAAGCAAGTGTCACAAGCCACAAGGAATTTAAGGAAAAACATTTCCTTACAGTTACTCAAAATGTATTCTTACCACAGCTTTCTTTCAAAATAGTTTAAAAAAACTTAACATGTAAGTATATCACTCAAAATGGAGAGATACTGTTTTTATTTGTATATTCAAAAACAAAACAAAATCTAACAAACAAACAAAAAGGTCAGGAGAGATCCCATCACTAACTCTCATGGAGGGTTCTCACTGCAACTACCAAGGAAGGAGAACACTGTTACTATAACCAGCTAGCATACTGAAATCTCATTACTGGAAGTAACATTTCCGTTGTTTTCTCATGTATACAATGTTTAATAAAGTAACTGTCTCTTCCCTTTCAACCATACATGGTTTTATTTACTTATTTATTTTTGGTCTAACTGTATTATGTAGTATCTCCATGACAATGTTATGTAACAGCAGTGCTGAGGCTAAGGAGGATGGTAGGAGATTTGAGGCAGTCTCATGCAGCCAAGGCTGATCTGAAACGTCTTATCCTTTTGCTTCAGCCTCAGTGCAATTCATTAGAGGAAACATCTCACTAGGTTTTGATTTGAGACAGGGTTTCTCTGTGTAGCCCTGGCTGTCCTGGAACTCAAAGATCCGCCTGCCTCTGCCTCCCGAGTGCTGGGATTAAAGTCTTTTGCCACTACCACCAGGCCAATTTGTGACTTTTTAATAGGAATTCAACATTTTACGAAATACTAATGTGGGAATTCTAGCATCTTACTATTTCTAGTAACAAATGGTGGTTTCTGGTCTGAGATGTGAAAACTTACGAATATTTCTCTATTCTTGTTTTACTAAGAACTCCTAGTAAAATAAATGTTGAAATCTCCCTCTTCCACTTTTGATACCCCTCAAGCTACCCACACCATGCTGACCACTAACATGAATTAATGTATGGTACTATTCTAGCTGGAGTCCATTTGCTAAGTTCATTAAGCATTTTTTCACCAACTTTGATGAGACTGGTTTGTAGTCTTTTATTCTATTTTACCATCACTGTATACTTGGTTTTGTAAAAAGAACCTCAAAGTTCACCTTTTCCTCTCTATGCTGTGAAAGAGTTACCCGAGGTTTGACGTTTTACAAGAATTCAATGGTAAAATCTCCAAGGTTTGCTCACTCTCTGTAGGGAATGTCTCTCTCTAAGACTAGCAGTTGCATTAGACCCTATTCTTTCACATTTCCTTGAGGAAGCCCCCTCACTCCCTTTTCAGTATCTTCCTTTAACTTAGGAACATGTAAAGTCTTAGTCATCTTAAACACATTGCCACATGCATACACCAAAGCTGACAGTTAACTCTGAAAGTCATCGAGCAAGTATTCACAAAGCCACTTATTCAAATTGCTCTCTACGCTACTCTATCTCATAGGAAGCCAACAAGCACAAAGAAACAACAGCAGTGCAAGAACTGAATAACACAAGTAAGAAACAATATTCACCAGGCTCCTTTCCTGCTTGCCACTCCACTAAAACCCCTTCCTATGCCTTCACCAGTTTGGGTCTGCAACATCAGAGGGCATGGGCCCTTTGATATTCTCAAGAAAGCTACAGATTCCTTCAGAGTGGTTCTGAATGCATAAAGCACCAATGATTAGAAAGATAGCCAATTTTATTGAAATATGGTTATTTTGAAAATGTAACTTATTTATCAGGTTCAATGTGACACATCCAAACATGAACACATGTATGCATAATACTGGACTGAGAATAGTGATTATACCAGAGACTGATTATACCAGTAGACAGATAACAGATAGGGAGAATTGGATCAATGACAGAAAAGATTTTAAAAGCACAAGATAAACAATTAGTAGGGGGAAAAATGGTAGTGAAACAACACAGCTACCTTAAAAAAAAAAGGCACTGCGGATGCTACTATGGTCTGCTGCATAAAACCCTAACATAGAAGTTAAAAAAATTTAATCCTTTTCACTTCCATATGCACCTCTCCTTCAAATTCTATCCTCGGATATTTTTAGGGTCATGTAATTTAGATTAAAATCTCTCTATTAAATGTACCTCAGGGGAAAAAAGGCAGAGTCTCATACATTCTAGGCTGGCCTAAAACTTTCTGGGCAGTTGACCCTCTTGCTCCACTTCTCCAGTGGCATGCTGACAGGTGAACATCAGCATTCTTGGTTATGTTGTGCTGACCTGGGGCCTCACACATGCTAGGTGAGCATTCTCTCGACTGCACTATATACTCAGTCCTCAATTTATCTACTTTAAATATGTGTTTAAGTTAAAAAAAATTCTTCAGTATATTCATCGTACATGGTCCTATTATAGAAGGACACTTCCACACATGTGCATTCTGAACATGGGGCACATGCCATACTCCTAGCTCTTCCACTTTTTCCTCTCCCATTAGTCCCCTTACTCCTCCCCTTAGCAGTTTCACATCTACTTTTATGTTACATATAAATACATGGTTCTATGTATTTTTATCAAATCTAGGGACTCAAAATGAGAATATATATTTGGTATTTGTCTTTCTGATACTGGCTCAATTCACTAACTATGGTTACTTCCAGTTATGTCCATTTTCCTGCAACCATGTATATTCATTCTTTCCGGCTGCAAACATCCCATTTGTGTACATATAACACATTTTCTTTATCCATTCCTCTATTGTACCTCTGTGACTTGACTTGGAGGCTTCTGGGCAAATACTGGTTTGGCTGGGTCATATGCTAGATCTATTTTTAGATTTTTGAGAGGATTTCATATTGATTTTCATAGTTGCTAGACTACCTAACATCCCCATTAATAGTATACATAAGGGTTTCCTTTTGCTCACATCCTCATCAGCATTTAATTAGTATTTATTTTCTTAAAATCTATCTCCTGTTTTCCATCAGTCCCTATATCCTTAGAAATCCATTTAAACTTTTTTGAATATATTCAAACCCCCTTCTTCCCCCAGCGTCTAATGTTCTTGCTTAGAGTGTAATTTCTCCACTCTGACATTTACTAAAACTACTTCTTCAAAATCAACTCTAGTTTGACCTCCTCCTGAATCTGTTCCCCTAGCTTCAGCCTTCATGGGCTCTATACTCAAAATTACTAATGCCCCTGTGGACTGACAGCCACTATATGATTCACCATTTTTTCTCTTATTGTTCTACTTTTTCAGTAACATGGACTGTGTGTTTAATATAGGACACTGCCCTATATACAACATTGACATATAAAGTGTATAAAATAAGTAAAAATTTTTTAATAAATCAAATATTAGGCTTTTGTTTTACAACTTCAAATACCAGAAAATATATTGAGAAGGCCAAAATTCTACTAAGCAGCTAAAATGGATATTTTAATAGCCAATGAGAACCTATATACCACTACTCATTAAAAATCCGCAAGCTTATTTACTGGGTAGTAAGGAATTTCATGAATTTTTATTAACTGAAGTTAGTAAATTAGGGAAGGGATACCTAAAAGGTAGTAACAAAACACTTCATTTTTTTTAAACACTTCATTTTAAAGTGTCTGTTAAGCACCTATAGCACACATCTAGATTCTATGGCCTAAGTTTCTCACACAGCTTAGTGGCAAAGCCTTGGATTAGAATCTGGGTTTCTGATTCATTCTGAAGCTATGAAGCAAACACTGTTTCTGTTTTCTACAAAAAGGTTTAGTGTGCAAGGTAGGTATGTGGGCATAAGATTCCCTATTTCAGGAGGTAGAGAAGCATGAAACAAACAAATAGACTTGGAACTAAAAATATACATTTATTAATATAGACCTATATAACATACAGGATGCAGATTTTTAAAAAACTATAAACACAGATTTGGGGGTTAAATTTTAATTAGTTTATGCAAGTAATTTTGTCTAATGATATGAGATGAATGATGTGCTATTGCTGACTGCTGTTTGGATGGTAAGCACAGCAGATAGGTATAGTCTTCTTCAAATAGCTCTAACGACTTCCTTCACTTATGTCACATGAAACTATCAAAAACCATCTATGGCCTGGAGGCGGGATGACATGTCAGTAATGACACTGGTGTAGCCTCTAAGGAATCTTCATGCAGGTCACAGAAGACCCCAACAAGAGAACAGGAATGAGGGTAGGAAATAAGGAATTGCTCTACACACATAAGCCCTGCTGTTTGCTATGACTAAAAAAAAAAAACGTATTTTTTCCTAAGCGGAAGCTCTTAGACTAACAGCAATGGAATTCAGACAGAGAGAGAGAGAAAGGGTGGGTCTGGAACAAGTAAACTAGCATACCTACAATACACACAACCAGTCTAAACATTTCAACTGAAATTCAACTCACTGCCTCCTACCCAGTAAAATATTTCTGTTCATTATGAGTAGTGTGGCTCTGAAGCCGGGAACCTCAGAGTCCTATCTCTGACTCTTTTCTGTCAATACAATCCAAGGTTTCTTGTATTCATCCCTCCATTTGCACCTTAATGCTCTGGTTCAGTGAGCTATCTGTTACCTTGAAAACCAACGAACAACAACCTCCTATCTGATGATACCTTATCATACTCAAGAGCTTTTCTAAGCTGTATTTTACAATAGGAACAGGCCTAGTAATTGCCTAAAATATAAACTGGATCATATCATATCCTTCCTATGAAAAGCAAGGGTATAGTTGATTGGTAGATTGAGAGTTTGGGTACAAGTCCTTGACACTGACCTAGGGAATACAAGACAGGACCGGTAAGAGGGGGGAACTTAAAAAACAAAGCCAAGAAAGCTAGCTACATGAAATCACAAAAGATCTGGTATCAAGCTCATAGTACTGTATTTCAACAGCTGGGAAGTCCAAGGGCACATTGGACTATTTTATCAAGAAGGCCAAATGAAAAGAAAAAGTTTAAAGGTTTTGATAACAATAAGAGCCAGGTACTAGGCCAAATGATTTATGTGTCTGCTCACTGAATGCTTCAAATAACCATGTGAATGGTGTGGTGACCTAACCATAATCCAGGCTTTGGAGGCAGAGACAGGTGGATCCCTTGGGCTTTCTGTCCAGCCAGCCTAGCTCAATTGGTAAGCTTCAGGCCAGTGAGAAATCTTGTCTCAAAAGACACAGTGGATAGGCTCCTGAGGAGTAAGGATCACTGGAGGTGCTCCTCTGGTCTCCACATACATGTGTATCCATGCATAAATAGTACTTAAAAATTACTTACTCTCCGGCCACTTAAATGTACAATAGAGCAGTAAGAGGCTCAGGGTTTCTGTCTTATAAAGCTCAAAATAAAAAAGTATATGAAAACATTTTATATGTGTTATAACTGACAAAGAAAACTTAGCCTATACTTACGTACTTCTGTCATCTACCGGCAAATGCAGAGCACTGGAGAGAAAGTAGATCACAGAAAATTCCTAAGAGACATTCTGCTATGCATTCAAAGAGCCCAGACTAACATCTGCAATGTGTAATGCAGTCAACATGATCTGGACCAAGCAGTCAACATGATCTGGACCAAAGAGAAGACGAATCTGCAGAAACTCATTCCACTAGGGAAAAAAATGTAGCAGAAGGCAAAATACACTTTGGCTGGTGATGGGGTTATCATGGTGCATTCTCCAGCAGTGCAGTGTGGATTTAAATACATCAAGGCCCTACTCAGAAAAGACACCCAACTATAATCTGGAATCTTAAATGCATTTGTTTTCAAAGTCAAATACATGTACTTTAAAAGCTTTAAACCTTGGTAGGCTTTGTGCATCATTCATTCACAAATATTTAATAATAGGCCGCGAACTTTCCTTTTTCCAAAAGAAAAAGAAAAATTTACAACAGCTTAGTACAAAACACTGAAAAATTAAGATAATTATAAGTTGGAAAATCCTACAAATGGTAAATAAAGCAATACTAGCAATACAAAAATCACTAATAAGAAAATATCATTAGAACTAATGATCAGTTACAGCAGGAAAAATGATGGTGTTTTAAAACTATTTTCCATAAGTTAAATGTAAAACAAATCTGTGGGACCCAGAAGATGTGTCTTTCATCAGATCTCTGGGACCAAGGCTCACGCTTTCCCTTCACCCAGCTGACTCTGGACGCATCTCTCCTTGTCAGTTACTGCACATTGTGGTTTTTCATTGCTTCTTTGAATGGTTCTATACACAAGAAATGCTGTCAGAGAATACCATCTGGGCACTTAACAGTGTCTAGCTCTTAAAAATACTCACAGGGCTACTCAGTAAAGCTTAGGACAAAGCCCTGAATTACTAGTAAAGAGACTTAACACTACAACCATTCATCTACCAACAAAGTATGGTTCAAGATAAACACAATCTTTAAAATACCCATCCTTAAATTTATCTCCCAACTGGACAATTTCTGGAGTCCTTAACACCAGATATTCAACTGTGGGTTGATAAACAGATCCAATTCACATTTTCACAAAATTCTTTACTTTGCTACCAAACTAAGTGCACTGCACAGAAAGGAATTACAGTTCATAGCAATCTAGCTGTATTACCTCAACTGACAAATTTTTATTTCTAGCTTGAATCTCTTGCCAAAATTCCATTTTAGATATTTAATCAATTGGCTATCTGATCTTATGAAGGATTTCAGACCCAATGTGTTCAAAGCAAGCTTCCGATTGCCTAGCCCAGTGTAACCCTGCCATTTCCCTACTCTTTCCAACTCAGTCAATAGTACTCCATGCTTCCAAATGCTTGGGCCAAAACCCTTGGGAATCATTCTTGAATTCCCTTTCATGTCCCACATACAATTCATCAGCAATTCCTGCCCACACAGGGCTTGAAACACATCCAAAATCTGACCTTTTCTCACCCTTTACGGTTACTACCCTGGTTCCAGCTACCACTGCCTCTCATATGGATCACTGTACTCATTCTCAATATGGGCTCTTTGCTTACATCTTTGTTCTATTTTCACAATCTATTTCATACATTGCAGAGTAAATGTTTTAAAAAGGAAGTTACCTATTTAAAAAAGATCACAAATCAGTTACTGATGTATAAAAAGTATTTGACATCATTCAAGATGCAATCATGATAAAAAATTTTAATCAAACTAGAATTAGAAAGGGAACTGATAAATAGCACCTACAAAAACCATGTAGCAAACACATCCTTTGAGATCAAAGACTGAATATATCCTAAGACCCGAAAATAGCTAGCCAGAGCTGTAAAACAAGAAAAATAAAAGGCACACAAACTGAAAAGGAACTACAATAGTCTGTGCTCACAAGTACACAGAAAACTCACAGGCCTACTTAAAAACAAACAGTAGTTTCCAAATGTCTCAGAATACAATGTGTATCCACAGAAATCAACAATATTGATAGATGTTAACAATGAATACTTAGAAGTCAAAATTTAAAACATAACAGCCACTTACAACTGCTTGTAAGGCCTGGGTATAACTCTAACAAAAATACATATGATTTGTATGCCAAAAACTACAAAATGCTTGGGAAAAAAAATTAAAAACCAAATAAATGGAGAAAGATACTATGTTCATGGAGTAAGTCAATAACACAAGAATGTAAATTTTCTCCTAAAATGACCTACAAATATAGTATAATTCCTACCAAAATCCCAGCAGTACATTTTTTTTAATATGAAAAGGAAACAGAATAGCCAAAACAATTTAAAAAAGAATATAGTTAGAGAAATTTGACAATTTACCATGTAGTTACAGCAATCAAGATAGTATGATACTGGTGGGAAGGACAGATCCAAAGAACAAAAGAATAGAAAAATCCAGAAATGGATCCTTGCAGTTACAGCCATGACTTTTGTCCAAGCTGTAAAAGCAACTCAATTCATTCACAAGCTAAAAAATTCAACCTTAACATCAGACCTTCCTATAAGAATCAAATCAAAATAGATGATTCATCTCTGGTATGTGGTATATACAAAGCTTTTGGAAAACTTTTATAATAGGAGAAAATCTCTGAGAACATTTAAGTTCTGAGGGTTGACAAGAAAGGTACAATCCATGAAAAAATAAAATGAGTAAAAATAATGCTTAGACTTTATCAAAATAAAAAATTTCTTCTATGAAAAAAACACTATTAAGAGGACACAGAGAGAAGTTACATGGTAAGAGAAAGTATTTGCAAATAACTAAACAAGAGATTTGGATCTAGATGGCCTAAAGAAATCTCTAAACTAGTAAAAGGGAACAATCCAATTAGAATATAGGCACCATACCACCAAGGACACATAGACAGCAAAGGAACACATGAAAAAATATTTATATCACTAGCTATTAGGGAAATATAAATTAAGTTATGATGAGATGTCACCTATTAAGACTGGTTGAGATGAAAAAAACCTGACAATACCAAGTGTTGGTGAAAACGTAGAGAAACCAGATTTCTTATGCATTGCTAAGTGCAATGTAAAATGGCACAATAATTCTGAAAAGGTTTAGCTGTTTCTTATGATAATGTATTTCACATGAAAACATGTACAAAATTATTCATAGTAAAAGTTTCTCTCTCTTGTTCCTTCCCTCCCTCCCTCCCTGCCTGACTGCCTACCAGCCAGCCAGTCAGCCAGCCAGCCAACCATCTACCTATCTTTACCTTTGGAAACTAAAGGCCATGCATGATTTGGAAAGGATCTTGTACCAAACAGTGGTCAAAGAAGAATCATCTATTCTATGCCTTTTCTAACACCCTTGATTCAATCAAATTGTTACATGTATCAATAGTTCATACCTTGTTAATGCTGAGAACTAAACTGTTATGTTGGAGGAAGGTCTAATACATTGCTTCTGATAGGCTGATTTCAAAGCTAAGATCTGGTTACTGCCCTTTCTGAGGTATTCTCTTGACTGGTTAATAAAAGTCGCTGTAGGCCAACTAGCTGGGTGGAAAGAGTATAGGAAGGTGGGACTTCCTGAGATGGAAAAAGGAACCCTGCATTTTACACAGAGAAATCACTCTTTTCGACAGGAGACATGGAAGCAGACAGACGTGTTTGAGAACTCTGGAAGGTAACAGGCCACATGGCAGTTTGGGATTAGGTGGTCCGGGTTAACTTAGATTAACTAGTTGAGAGTTTGCCCAGCTAAGGGTTAAGTGTTGAAACATTAAAAGGTCTTGGTGTATTTAATTATTGGGGAAAGAACCACGGTAGCCTATAGGCCGCCAGTCAAAGCAATCTAGGGCCATCGGCCTCCTGCCTAACCTTTGCGGCTGTTCCTCCATGCCACCGGCAATTCCGCTGGTCTAATGTAATAGTTTATAGTTATTAATAAGTATCTGGCAGCTACCCTGCCAGCTTTGCCGCCAGAACATACTGCCAGGTCATCCCTTCAAGCAAGTCAGGCCTGCCAATCTCCCGCCAAGCCACCAGCTGTTCTGCCTGCTTAATATAACAACTTATAGTTATTAATGAAGATATTGGTTAACAGAGTTTTAGGTTGCAAGTGGTGAAGGCCACCTTTGGTCCAGGGCTTTTTCCCCAGGACAAGTTAGGCCACCAGTTAAGGCAGGACAGGGCTGCTGACTTCCTGCCAGCCTGCTAACTACTCTGCCGGCCTAATATTTATACAGTTTATACTTATTAATAAATACAATTGATAATTAAATTGAAGTTTCACTGCTGTTGGATGTACCGTAATTTAATCATATACTAATTTGAAGGACTTTGGGTTCTCTAATTTGGGGCTATAAAAATTAAGCTGGGAGTTGCGCTGTATTTCAAACACAATTCAATGTTAAAAGCCTTGATTATTGCTTACCATCTGACATTCTTTTTATCCATATACTCACCAGTCTACTTGCCCTTTCACATACTGATAGGCCACATCTCTGAGGCCTATTTGAACACTGATTTTCTATGCCATGTTGTGACTGACATCAACCATTTGGTACACTTCACTGTCCCCTGATGGCCACATCTGATTTGTTGTTAGTAAAAATAGTGATTTTCCCCCCTTCCACCTATCACATGCAGGGTCCTGATCTGCTCACACAAGTAACTGCATATAATCTGGCTACCTTTCAAGAAGGTAGTTTTCCAATTATTAGTCTTTTCTGTTGAAATAGGCAAGGTGTCTTTTGTAAAAAGTGGTATTTCTGTCTAACAACAGAGAACAGCAAAGAAGTCTCGGATTCCTCCACATAAGTGAGAAGAATCAGACTGACTTACCCTTCCTACCTTGGCACATTCATGTACACACTCAACACACAACCCCCACCTTTATTTTTATGGTGTCAAATTGCAGACCCCAAAGTTCTACAAACTAGCAAATGTTTTAAAAACTATAGTACATCCCAACAATAGTGTGCTTCTCAACATCAACCAGGAATATTGATTCATTCAACAGTTTGCATAGATCAAGGCATTAGGTAGAATCAAAATAAAAAGCTAATCTAAAAAGATAACATAATACATGATTACATTTATGCAACTTTCAGTGGTTAAAATTATGGTGGTGTTAGGGAACAAACTGGTGTGTGCCAGGGCTTAAAGTTGAAGGAAATGGTTAGCTGATAAGGGAACAAGACAAAAATGTTTCTTAGTGATGATTAAAAAGTTCTACTCTGACATCAGTCTAACTATGATGACTACCTTAATCTATACAAATGATGTTATACAAAGATATATATGCAAATACCAATTAATAAACCATGTTCTAAGGAATAAGGGAAATGCAGATTGAGTTTTATCTTAAGACTCTCTCCTCTCTGCCACCTACTGATGCACATGTGTCATAGCAGCCACACCTGCAATTCTACATTCAGTGTTCTGACCTATGAACATCTGAATGAATAGTAGCCTAACATTCCTAGAAAAAAAAAAGCTGGCTACCAACACAACGTTGGCGCCATAGGGTAGCCTATGATGACTACCAGACGAGTACCAGGCAAGCACCAGCTGGGCTCCCAGGATAGGAAACAAGCCAGAAACTAGAAGAACTCTGCCTGGCCCTGGATGTGGGGGTTGTGGAGAGACAGCCCTGGGGTGAGATCTGGCCCAGATGGGGTCACAAGAACAGGAGAGCTGTCCCTGCCCCTCACATGCTGCAGCACTCAGGAGAGCAGGCCCTGCACCTTGCCTAGGTATCACACTACAGCTGGTCCTGGATATGGGGGTTGTGGGTGAGCCAGCCCTGAGGGGGTGAGTGTGGGAGAGCCAGCCCTGCCTTCTCTGTGTGTTATGTGGTGGTGTTGGCTAGGGAGAGATCCCCTCCCCTCTCTTTTGTCCTCACCACCACTGGCCAAAAGGAGATCTGGCCCAGATGGGGGTCACAAGGGCAGGAGAGCTGTCCCTGCCCCTCACATGCTACAGTACTCAGGAGAGCGGGGCCTGCACCTTTCCATAGTAGAACTGGTAATGCAAGTGAGGGTTGCAGGTCTAGAATCAGGGCTTTGAGTTGGTCCATCCCAACATCTACCCCATGGATGAACTGCTGGAGTGCAAGAAGAGGTCAGTTCCACAACCCAAAACTACAGGATCTCCATCACACAAGACAGTTACAGCATATCTGAGAGGAGTTCCAGTGAGGTTCTAGTATTGACAAAGTAGCTGGAACCAGAGGCCTTGTACCAGACCAAGGAGTCATTATAATGAACATTTGCAAGCAAAATTGTGGACAAAAGGGAATATTGTGAGACACACTGCAGCTTCCACAATGAGATTTTATTTTTTATGCTGGGACAGATTGCAAGGGTGGAGGGTGGGTCTGAGGGGAGGTGGGAGATGAGAGGAACAGGGTGCATGATATGAAATTCACATAATAAAAATTTTTTCAATAAAAAATAAAAGAGTTAAAAAAAGACCCTTGTTGGTTTCCTAGCTTACCCTGAGTAAAATCTAAAGTCTTCACCACATGGAAAGTACATACTTAGATACCATTTTCTACTGTCCTACCCCTCACTCGGTTCCTAAGGCGCTGGCCTTCCAGTTCCTAGTAGACAGCAAACAAGCTTCCAGACCAGTCCCCTGCATTTGGTACCTTCTTGCATTGCCTTCACCACTTCATAGTCAAATGCCTGCTCAGATACCACCCACACAAAAATCCCCATTTTGTTCCATGTAAATAGAAATCATGCCTCCCCCCCACAAAGGAGATAAGATCAACACACAATATCCAAACAACTTCCAAGATTCATTGTTCCTTTGGTCTATTCTGTATTGGTGAATGTTGTCAGGATTCAACTCATGGGGAATCACCCATAAGGGATGTGTGATCCTTACCTCTACTTCCCACTCAATTTCCCTTCTCAAATCCATTACCAACCCCACTCCTCAATTTCACAGCTTGAATTCTGATTCCTGTCAACTCTCAAACAGCATAAGGCCTCTCTTCCCGCCAATCAGCTCTTACCTAAAGCATTCTCTCCACTGAAGCCAGTCTTTTTAGAATGTTAAGTACCCATGTTCTGTCAGTATCTTCATGCTCTGCCTAATTTCCAACTTACTTTCTATTTCTCACCCCACTAGAGCTTAATGTACCATGGGACTATACACAATTTATAGATCTTCCATGTTTTAGGCATACTGCTTTCTGTGTGAAATGACATCTACCTACAACCTGTACATCTCTTCCTTGTCTTTCCAACTCTGAGATTACGTGCATTTTTTCTTATGTTGTGCTGTTTTATTGCCTCATGAATCAGGCATTCCCTCTAGTCAATTCCTAAAGGGTTTGTTCAATCTGGCTATTGCATTTCTCAGAATATATCACACTCTTCTGCATGCATGTCTCTAAAACAAGAATGACATTTTAATAATCTGTCCATCCCTTACACCTAGTAAGTACCTGAAGTACAGTAGGAATCCAAAACTATGGGATTAGTTGCAATAATAAAAAAAATATACAGTAAAGTATAGACTACGCTGTAATCTTGGCATTGGGAGGTAGAGGCAGGAAGATGTCAAAGTGGATGCAAAAGTCCGGGCTATATATGGAGTCGCAAGCTATCATGAGCAACATTACAAGACACTATATCAAAAGAAAAAGTGTAGGAATGAGATACCATGGAAGAGCTCCAAGATTTCTTTGCACAGGTGTGTCACTGAAGCAAATAAAACTGTTGGAGTTTCTTCTGGTTCTTTTAATCATGTGACACTATAAAATAGTGAAATACTGATTAGTATCTAGGTTTAGTTATAAGATTACTAGCTCAATTTTCCCATGGACCAGTTATCTTCCTCAAAAGATACTTCTTGTTTCACTTTCAAAACTGCAATAATGGTGCATGACAGTCAATCTTCTGAATCTCTGTCACTGCCTGTGAGTGGAAAATCTCATGAAGAGAATGAGCATGTCTCACTCAGGCCAACCAGCCACTTCAGCTTGAAAATCTGAGTGTACAAGCATACTTCTGTATGTAAAACAGAATCACCGTATGTGGAAATGGGAATTTTCTTTTGAAATCCCCATTTCCACTTGTGTTTATTTTTCCATTTTCTTGGAAATCATCAGAAAGATGGCAGAGTAGTACTTAATTCAAGTATAACTATGCTACATGCCAGACACAGAGTGAACACCAACAATTACCCTCAGTGCATACACAGAATATGTTTGTGCTCAGTGACTTTAAACTGAACATGTAATCTGTTCTGAATTCTTTTTTTCTTCTTCTTGAGACAATAGTCTTACACATTCCAAGTTGGACTCAAACTTAATGGTGATTAAGCTAAGGATGACCTTGAACTTCGGTATCCTCATGCCTCCACCCCCAGTGCTGGAATTACAAATATTTAAAAAAAATTTTAGATCAAAACTGTTTGTGCCTTATTGCCGACTTTTCTATAACCATGTCTCCTTATAATAAGCACCAACAGAAACCTATAATCTGTAGATGTTAGTATAAAGTAAATACAAAGACACAAATAGTCTATACAGCATCAAGAATAAGGAAGTAGTGCTGAGAAGATGGTCCAGCCTTAAAGACTAGGTTCACAAGCGCAGAAAGAATAGGATCCACATCACAGTTTTTGGTGCTACTCAGATGCCAACTAGGTTCCAGGCAGATATGCACCAGGTGACATAAGTACAGAAAACGTAGCTAAGATCACCACGTAAACTAGCCAATGCAATACTTGCCTTCTAAGAGACTAGCCAGTGCAATACTCGCCTTCCAGGAGAAGCCTTGGCTCAAAAAGACTGAATGAGGGGAGGAGAGATAGTTCAAACCATTAACAGCGCATTTTGCTGGTAAAGAGCACCCGAGCTTGGTTCCCAGAACCCACATCAAATGGCTTTAATAGCTGTGACTCCAGCTCCAAAGCATCTGACTAACTCATGTGCACCCCCCCACATGCATAATAAAAAAATAATAAAATCTTTTTAAAAGTTTGAATGGGGGCTGGAGAGATGGCTCAGAGGTTAAGAGCACTGACTGCTCTTCCAGAGGTCCTGAGTTCAATTCCCAGCAACCACATGGTGGCTCATCACCATCTATAATAAGATCTGGTGCCCTCTTCTGGCCTGCAGGCATACATGCAGACAGAACACTATATACATTAAAAAAATAAAATAAAATAAATCTTTAAAAAAAAAAAAAAAAGCCGGGCGGTGGTGGCGCACGCCTTTAATCCCAGCACTTGGGAGGCAGAGGCAGGCGGATCTTTGTGAGTTCGAGGCCAGCCTGGTCTACAAAGCGAGTCCAGGACAGCCAGAGATATTCAGAGAAACCCTGTCTCGAAAAACCAAAAAAAAAAAAAAAAAAAACCAAAAAAAAAAAAAAGTTTGAATGATAACAGCAACCAAACTCCAATGATAACAGGGCGGTTAAACAACAGTTACTTATTAACTCTAAGTCATCTGAAATTGGACTCAGGTGATTTTAAAGCCCCTATCTTTTAAAATTAAACTTCTAATGCACTAAAATTAAAATACTTAATTGCTATGATGGAGATTGACAACCTGACAAGTTAACAAAGAGATCAACTCAAAGGCAGCATTGTCCCCAGTTTCTGAGAGGAATTAAATCAGGTGAATTTCCCATACTGGCTCTACACGGACATGACCACTAGTATCTTTCAACCACCTGACTTAACAGACAGGAAGTCAACATGATGTGCTCAATTCTGCTAACGCTAGAAAGTTAACATTAATATATAAAAGGTCAAGTGAAAAATTCATTAATGAAAATAAATGTAAGTAAAATGCTAACAGTCAAAATTAGTCTTATTTAATACCTCAATTAACAAACCAGGAAGTAAAAACTCACTAATCAAAATTAGTCTATAATGCATTCATGCCTTTGAATCATTCTACTAATAGTAATCAGCATTCATACAATTCTACTAAAACTCTTATTTCTTTGCATTCTTGCCTCTCTTCTTTCTCTCCTCCAGGGACCTTCCTGTCTCTACAATAGTAGTTAGCTTCTAGGACTTCAACTAGAAGGCCTTAATTTAGTACTTTTTTTTCCTTTAGTGAAACAAGAATGGCACTTTCCTTAACAAGGCAAATAAAACAGTACAGATTCTTACTTTCCTCCCTCCCTCTTGCGCTGGACCTGTCTGAACCAGACTTTCTTCCTGCAGCCCCAGGAGCTGACTGATACCTCGCCCTGGTCTTTCCACAGCTGATTGGCAGCCGAGCCACAACAGACTCAGATACAACCGGCACTTCGCTTATTTCCCAAATAACACTGCAGTGTTCCAGATTTGAATGGACAGCATAGGTGCATGTTTCGTAAGGACTGTTTGTTTGTCTGTTTACGTCCTATTGGGTATATTTTCGAGTATACTCACGTGCATGCAACCTGCCATGGTGTATGAGTGGAGGTCAGGGACAACATGTAGGATTAGGATTAGGTTCTCTCCTACCATGCTGGTCCACAGGATCAAACTCAGGCTGTTGGGCTTAGTTGTCAGGCTTGGCTACAGATGCTTTCACCCACTGAGCCATCTCTCTGGACCAGTAAATTTTTTTTTAATCCAAGAAATGTTTTCTGTGAATGGTTCAAGGGTCTTTGACCTAGACAGCTTTAACTTTTAGGAAATCTAGTATCATTATTCATTAGGTAGAGGATAGCTTGCATCAGAACAGGAAAAAGCTGACCAGTGTGAACATTTAAATATTCAAAGAACAGTCACTGCTAAATAAAGTTCTGTGATGGTTTTCCCTTTCTTGTGGAAACACCGTTATCCTCAGTATCAGGAATGTAAGTAAACGACTGGGCCATTTAGTTCATATAAAGTGAGTCCAGATCAACAGTTCCCATGAAACTGCCTTGAAGGGATTGAATATGCGACCTTTATGTCAGTTAAGGCATATAATTACACATGAATTATTCTTTCTGTTTTGCCTTTAAAAGCTGCTATATCCCACAGGGTGTGGCAACACATGCCTGCTGCCCCAGTTACTTCGAAGGCTAGGGCAGAAATACAACAAATTAAGAGGTCAGCCTGGACAACTTGGCCAGTCCTCGCCCCAAAATAAAAAAACAAAGCCGGATTGGGGTGCTACCCTAATTGTAGAACATTACTTAGCATGCACAAGGTTTGGTTCTCTGTGCAGGAGAAGGTACTATCATCCCCATTTCATGTCAACAGCAAAGGAATAGTTAATAAACAATCTCCTGGCTGCAAGTAATCCATTCCTTTAGATTTCCAGGATTCTTTCTCAAAAGTGTTGCTGGACTAAAAACACATGGCAGTTATAAGATTTTACCTAACAATTCAGGCTACGCTTGGCCAGGCTTAGGTCCACATCATAGCACTGCAGAGATAGGATGCAGTGAGCCATAGGCCAGCTTAGGTTACATGGCCAACCTCGGCCTCAAAACAAAACAAAACTCGTATACTCAAAAACTTAAGTCACTACCAAGGAGTAGTGGTGCAGGGTGTGGCAGAGCGTGCCTTTAATCCCAGCACTCTGGTGGAACACACAGGCGGATCTCTTGTGTGTTCAAAGCAGCCCAGTGGACACAGTGAGACTCCCTCTCAAAAACACAAAAATAGTAGCAATGGAACGAAAGATGACCATGACTGACCACTCGGCACACATTCTGCCAACTAGCTACAGGTTGTGCACTGCCCAGTATGTGAAGAAGGAACAAGGAAAGGAAGACATGATCTATCCTGAGGAGCTCAAGTCAGTGATCTCCCAGTTTTATAGATTTGCAATTTGAATGGCTATTCTGTTTTTCCTCAAAATCTCATTCACAAGTTGCTCATTTCACCTTTGTAAATGTGTTCTTTAGAATTTTTTTTAAAGACTGTGAAATATCCTTGTTTATACAATCAAGGAGAGAAACTGACAGGTGAACATTTTACTGAACATTTTCTATGTGCCATGCATGCACTGTGCTAAATGTCTTAAGTGTCTGGATGAACTGGAATTGCATGCAGTACTTGCTGTCCACTTGTCAAAGTGTTTAGATCCAGTCTATCAACCTAGATGACAGGCCCACAATGCTCCTTCAGCAGAAGGCTGTAATGGTAACCCCGTGTTACACTGCCTAGATGACACACATTAACTCTCCACAGTCACAGACAGTTCTTTAGATAACATTATACCACAGGCCAGGCTGTTGTAGGTGGCCAAAGGAAATGTGGATTTAACAAGGTCCACATAGTACTGGTAGAGCCTATTGAAATCAACAACTCAACCATGTTGATTTTGCAGAGTTCCAGAAAGGCAGCAAACAAAATGGCACAATTTACCCACACTACTCTACTGCTTCTAACTCCCATATAAAACGTACCACCACTTAATCGTGAGAAACCTTAGGTAATTTATTTTACAGATTAGAAAACAGGCTCAGAGAAGCTTAGAAATCATAACTGGCCCTAAATCATGTGACAAAGTCGTAAGTGGCCAGAACTAGGATTCAAAGAAGGATGGTAAATTCCAGAATTTTCTACTGAGTCACAAAGTAGCTTTCTAAAGTACTAACAATAGGAATCACTACTAATTGAAACTCTGTACTAATTTGTAATTCTGAAGCACAAATATAATTTTGTTTCCAAGTTATAAAGGATATTCTTAGTCTAAGAAAAAAAAGGTCACTGGATAGCTCTATTTCCTGAAATCAAGACTGGCACTTATTGCAGACCTCAGATCACACAAGCAATGTCCCTGCTCAGCTTCCCTGTTCTCTTTCTCCAGCGTCCCCCAACACATCTTACTCCTTTATTATGTCGTCTACTGCTACCAACCATGTGAGTTATGACAACAGACAACTATGTCTTTCTTTCAGAACTGTGTCTCCAGGATCTAGAGGCCTTCCAGTCACACTACTAGTGCTTAAAAAAAACTTGAAAAGTGAATGAAAACTTGGTTCACAGTAGGAATTCAGTAATCATTAGCACCATTCTCTTTACCAACCATACTATGTCTGAATACTAAATTCTGAAATGGAATTGATGATTAAAAAGATGAAACGTGTCACATGTACACCTGGAAGCACTGCATTTAGGAGTCTGAGGTCAGGGCACAAATCAAGACCCCATCTCAAACAAACAAACAAACAAAGTGAATGAGGTCAACAATGAAGTCACATTCAGCAAAGCCTTATTTATTTATTTATTTATCAAACACCACTAGAAGATGGAGGTGAGGAGCTACGTAAATTGAGTTTTGAACTAATGCACTTTTTAACAGGCAAAACCTAAAAATATCCTATAGAAATCTTCAAACATCAACTTGTCAGCTAGCAATTCTCAGTCAAGAAAAGCTAAATGAAATGCATAACTCCCCTTCCATTTCCTTTAGAAAACAAAAACTAGAAAGTTGAATGTAGGTAAAGCACCACTAATAATAAACAGGCTGCTTTGGGAGATTAGGATACTCACAAAATGAAAGACGGCGCCTCCCCCTTAATACCGGCCTCCAGTTACCAAGCTGACAGGATGAGTTTAGTAGTTAGCTAAAGAGAATGCATAGAGTACCTAGCAAGTCCAACTTCCTTAGGGATTTTGCCTTCTTGAGTAAGTGTATGCTCTTGATTTTCTAAGGATCAGAATAATTACGACATAAAATATTAAAATATTGGTAAATAGTTGGGGAACATAAGGCAGAGGGCAATAATACAAACATATTGAATTTACATTTAATTTCAGTATCTCCAAATTTCTTACCACCTGACTACAGTGGTAAGTGAAGACACACAGCTTTTGAGAGCTCAGCAAAGGAAACGCCTTAATGCAGTCCAGCAGTAACTTTCCTGTACTTGGCCTCACCACCTACACTTCCACAGTCGGGCAAACTGTTCATCCATTCCTCTACCACCATCTTCCTATTCCAGTAGTGCACTCATCCTCACACCTGTCTCTTTTAAAAAGGTATTATTAAAGATAGTGTAAGTCAATCAAAACGTAAAGATTTCTTTTCTAAAATATCCCAAAATTCATAAACATTTAATGTGTATGTATGTGTGCATAACTTCAGTTTTAGAAAATTCATCCTACAGAAGCTTTTCTATCACAAAATCATGCAATCTATATACCTTACGCCTGTATCTCAAAATGAAGGTGGCTCCCTATATGTAAGTGCACTGCTCTCTAAACAATTCTTTGGGAATTTTCCTTACATAGAAGTGGAATAAAGCTTTTATTTCTGTAAAGGCATAAAACCAATCATGTTAAGACCTTTGCCAGAGTATAAAACAGTCAATGTTGATATAATT
Source organism: Lophiomys imhausi (assembly GCA_907164525.1). Classification (NCBI taxonomy): domain Eukaryota; kingdom Metazoa; phylum Chordata; class Mammalia; order Rodentia; family Muridae; genus Lophiomys; species Lophiomys imhausi. The sequence continues at coordinate 956,995 of CAJQZJ010033456.1, read as the reverse complement.
CGGAGTCTAGGTAGTACCCACCTAACTATGCAGATCTTGCCTCATTTTCCTAGACGTCTTGTCTTACTTAGTGTGTCCTTAGCTAAAGGCAACTGCTTCTTCCCACGGCACAGCAAACACAGGTGGCTCCTTCAATCAGACTGGGCTGACTTAAACTTTGCTTTTCAAAAAGCCTATCATTTGCACCTGATTATTCCATCCACTTATTAATGAATTACACAAATGCATGTTCTATTATGAGAGGTCAGGGAGAGCATTTTGAATAGTGATATTTCAGACTCCTTTGGACACCATTTCTAATGCAGAAAACGCTATTTCATGAAACAAAAAGAAAAATGCAGTGAAGGCCCATATTCAGGGAACAGCATAATAATTAGCATAGTCAACTTTCAGTTTGATTCTTTAAGACTACTAACATAAAGCACTCTCTCTATTACAAACTGGTGCAGGGGGGAAAGCAGAAGTTCTGAATCATTGGGATTTTTGTTCTATTTCCTGTTAATACACGCTTAGTGCCACCATTCAACATACTCACTCTACACACGTTTAAAAGCTACAGAATCCTTCCTGAACTATCTGGCTACTAACTCAGCTCATAACTGATGAATCTGAAAAATTTCCCTAAGGTTTTGAACTAAAGTAACCACCTAAAGCATAGAGTAAATAAAATAAAAAGCAACTCTTCATTTATTAGAAATGCTTATGTTTTCAAAAAAGTTTCAAATTAAAAAGTAATCATGGCTTCACCTTTACAAAGACATTAAGGGCATTTTTGAAAAGGTGTCAAAGTGTGGTAAAAGGTGATAACTGGAAGACAAAAAAGTCTATTCTGTACCCACTGAAATTCCTGGCGAAATCCGAAATTGCATAATGAACAAAATCTTCTTTGAGTATGCTAAGACACAAACTAATTCCTTTAAAAAAAATGTCAATCAACCTGACTCTACAATTTGGCACTTTAATAATCTACCTAGAACTGACAAAATCGATGAGCAGTGCCTGGCTCTTGCCTTGAGTCCTGCGTTAGTGTCCAAGAACCTTCCAATGAATAAAAGCCTTCAGTACATGAGACTAGAATAAAAGCGCTGTGTAGCTGCAATCCCCTCCACTGTCCTGGAAACCCCTCTTATCAGAAACATTTGAAGAATTCCGCCATAACAATTAAGTAGACTTGAATGGAAACAGCATCTCAAATATACTATATATGGAATGAAAGCTGGCCAAACACGTAAATACAAACTCACACGCTCCCTGACACTTTTGGTCGACAACTCTGCGTGAACAATTTCTACAGCATCGGCAACAGACGGATCCACCTGTCACCTGTCAGCAACGCCCAGAGAACCTCGGTAAGCCTCCTGGCTTCAACCACAATCTCACGGTCGGTCTGGAGAATCGGTCAAGAATATATGAATAGTCCTGTGGACTCTAGATACAGCGGGGCGTGCTCCCCCACTTCAAGGAAGGCTGCAGAAAAGCAAAATCGGAACGAAAAGGGAGCGATGTGCTTCCTCTTTACCGTACCACTCAACTTCCCCGGCTCTCCCTTAAGCTCTCGGGGGCCCTAAAGTCATCGTCATCCAGACCCGGGTCCCCCCCAAGACGTCTGGCTCCCACCCTCCCACTTCCAGATCACAGGCCTTGGGGGCAAGGCACCACCACCACCCCCGGCTCCCCCCGGGGCTGGGCTCCAGGACAGGCCCGGTCCCCCTCCCCCGACGACCCGGGGATCAGGCCAGGCCCTAGGCTCCCCGCCCCCACCCGCCTCGCAGGACTTGGGGGGCCTCCCTGCGCCTCGCCACCGCGGGCAGGACCCAGGCGGAGCGAGGACGAAGGCGGGCAGAGCCGGCCCCCGACCCAGGGCAGGCGCGGGGGAGCCGGGGCTGGGGATCCCGCCGAGGCCCCGCAGCGCCGTCCGCTTACCCTTCGCCGCCGCCGAGGCTTCCCCCTCCTCCTCGTCCGCCGCCGCCTCTCCCACTTGGGCAGCCGTCTCCCCCGCCGCCGCTGCTGCCGCCGCCTCCGCCACCGCGGCCGCCGCCAGCGCCGATTCCACCCGGCAGGGGGGACACCTCAGCCCTCGCTCCCTCCCTCCCTCCCCGCTCAGGCCCCTCCGCCCGGCCGCCGCCGCCAACTCCCTCCGGCCGCCGCCACCGCTCGCGGCAGAGGGGGAGGGGAGGGAGTCGGCCTGGGGCGCCCCGCCGCCGGCGCCTGGCGCGGATCAAAGCGATGGCCGGGGCGGCGTCGCCGCGGCCCGCTGCTCGGCTCCGGCTAGCACGGCCGCCCTGCCTCCCTCCCTCCGCCCTCCCCCCACCCCCCGAGCTCTCGCCCGCTCTCGCCGCGGCTCCGCCAGCCCAGCCCGCAGCAAAATACGGCCACACAATATGGCGGCGCGGCGGCCGGCAAACACCGCGAGATCTGCGACCGCGGCCGAGGCCCAGGCCGAGGCCGAGGCGGCGGCTTGGGACGAGGCCTCCCTCTCCGCCGGGGTGGCGGGGACGCTGTCTCCACGCCCCACCTCCGCCCCCCGCGGTCCCCCGAGCCCGTCCCGCCGCGGCTTGAGGGGGACGCGTCCGGGCGCGGGCTGACGGGGAGAGCGCGCGGGTCCCTCACGCCCAAGCGGGCCGGGGGCTGCAGGGAAGGGAGAGGAAACTGAGTTCCGGCCCGGGCGAGCGCCGCCGAGGGGCTCGCCGCGGGTCCGGAAGCGGGCGGCAGCGGGCCGTGCGGGGCGGACGGGCGGGACCCCGAAGGCCGTGGCGGGCCGCGGGGCAGGTGGGCTCGCAGCGGAGGTGGCCCCGCCGAGCCTGCGGGGCCTCCAATCCTGCGAGGCGGACACACCCCCTTGGAGCCCGGCCGCGCCGAGGCCTCGGGCTGCCCGGGCGGCCAGGGAGGGAGCGCGGGACGGAGTCCGGGCAGTGCGGATGCGCGCGACCCCAGCGCAGTTTGGCTCCGGCTCTTGAGTTTCCCTAGAGCGGCTGTTGGAGGGGGAAAAAGAAAACGATCTACAGAGTGCGAGGGAGCTGTTTCGATTTTAATTGCGCGTTCCTAGAAGTCCTAGAAGCAGAGCCAAAGACACTTTAGCTTTGAGGGGAGAGAGGGGACGCGCTTCACGGTTCTATCTTCTTAAAGATGTATGTGTTTAATTTTCCCTCGGGAGGGAAAGGTGTGCAACGTTCAGATGTTTTTCGCAATGTAAAATATTTATTTAAAAATCCTGGCGCTTTCATAGGTAAAAGAGAGAAAAAAAAAAGACGGCATTTTTTTTTGACCCTGTCCAAAGTGTGCATATCAATGCCAGTTTCTTCCTTGAAGAAATTCTTACTCCCGAGAAAAATCCCGAAGGACTGTTTTTATTAGAATTAGGTCTTTAGGTAAAAATAGTTTCTGTTAAGAAATTTGTTTTATGAGATGTACATGTACACATTGTAATAGAAATGTGTGTTCTATATAAACTTAAATGTAATGGATTTGAGTAGGTTCAGTTTAAGAACGACTAAAGGAAGAGGTGTGTAACATCCTTGCACAAACTTTGAAGAGCTCGGACTTTTGTCTAATAAAGAAAGCCTCAGATAGAGCAGTGTAGAGGATAATTCTATGAAAGAACTAGCCTGTTTAAAAAACATCGGAGTGTCGTAAGAAACAAAGACCACAGACGAAAGGAGATTAGAGAGCAGGACATCTTCATGCGACACGGGGCCCCAAAGTTGATCGTTCACTGGAAAAGAAAAAGTTACAAAGTATATTACTGGGCTAACTGGTGAAGTTGGGGTATGGACTACAGATACAACGTAAATATTGTGCTATCTTTAACCTTCCTGTATTTGTTCTGCATGATAAATTCTTAAAGAAACACACTGAAGTATTAAAGGGGTAAAAGGACAGAATATGTAACACTTCCTCCCAAGTGGCCCAGAAAAAAATAAGCATGTATATTCTATATGCCCTCTGTATGTGTATCTATATGTTCACATCTGCCATGTACATACAGACAGAGAGTGATGATAAAATTTACATCTTGGTCAATTAGAGATATTTTTACAGTTAAATTTAATGAATGTAAGCCATTTGTAATATCTTACAATGTTTTGAAAATTTGGTTGTGAGCCTAGCCATTAACCGGTGACATCTCTCCAGTTCTCAAAGTCTCTCAAGCCTAAAAGATCTTGCAATTTCTTTTTCGATAAGTCTGACATCATTACAAAATAAATACTTTTTAAACCCCAATTTGGGCTGGAGATGCATTGCTCAGTGGTGGAGCACGTGCCTGTGTGAGGCCCTTGGTTTGCTCCTCACCACAGAGATAGTAGAACAGAATAAAAGAACTTTAAACTCCTAGGGGTTTCTTTATCTCAGCAAGGGAAAACATACAGTGAGCTAGAGATAGATGATCTTAGTCCTCTTAGTTTCTCCCTAACGGACTGGAAGTTTGGATCATCTGGCTATTTCTTCTGATGTTTTCAAGCTATTTTATTTGGACCCTAAATAGCTAGGGATGCTTTTATGTATTTGATAAATGTGATTTCTGTGTTTATCGAGTTGGTCAATAGTCAGCTCTAGCTATGATGAACATAAGGATAGACTGTGTCTTCCACGTATTCTCTGTAGTTGCTATGTTCAAGAATATTTCAGTGTAGTTTTGTGCTTTCTGATACAGTAAGCACTAGCTACCCATGATTATTTAAACCAAATTAAAATTCATGCCCGCAGTTGCCCTGCCCACATTTCAAGTGTGCAATATACCATGTGTTCCGTCTTCACAGAAAATGCTGTTCAACAAAACTGGTCGTGGAAGAGATTACAATATATAAATAGCATCTGCACAAGGTAGACTGTGATAGTCACCATAGAAGCTTAGGAGAGGAGAGATTACTTTGCAGGGTGTGGAAGTAGGAGAAGCAGGGCAAGTTTCAAGAGGAAGATTGCACGTGACGGGTGGAGGCGAAGCAAGAGGGTTCCAGGCAGTGACAACATGAACAAAGTGGGAAAGACATATGTGAGAGAAACACTTCATTCTGTGTATCTGCAGAATAAAAGATGTAAAGGAAGGCAGGGCTGCATAAAACCACAAATGCTGAGCCTAGCCTGTTCTTCAGGCAATGAGAGTGGCTTGTGTTTAGACAAGAGAAAAGACATGATTACATAATTGGTTCTTTAAGAAGGATGCTCTTGAGTCTGTCAAGACACCTCAGTTGGTAAAGTGCTTGCTGGAGAAATAAGAAGACTGATCCCCAGACCCCACACAACAAAACTGAGGTAATAGGGCATGTGTCTCTAATCCCAGCACTGGGAAGGTAGAGATAGACTGATCCCTGGAGTTTGCTGGAAAGCTGCTCAAGACATTGACTATCCCCCCACCCAAGCTAAGGACATTGGATTAGGAATGAAGCCTCAGATTGCACAGCACCACAGTAGCCCAAATGAGAGACACTGAGAAGTTGCTATAGTGTGGTCTATTATTAAGACTGTTTTCAATAGCGTTTGACAACTCGATTTAAAATGGCTTAAGTAATGAGACATGGTGCACACCTGTAATTCCTAGCACTTAGCCCTTATGAGGTACAGAGAGACAAGGCAGGTGTTCAAAATTGTCCCTGGTTCCATAGTGAGTTAGAGGACAGTATAACCTAAGACATTTTATTAAATAATATAAAAATTCATATCTCACAAATTTGGGGATTTCAAAACATTAGATTTCAGTCTGAAAGACTCTAAAATTCAATAATACAGCCAGTCAGTGTCTGGGTTCTTTCCATTTCTGCTCTGTTCTTTTGGGCTTTTGAATCATCCTAAGGATACTAAGAAGATGGTCCTAGTAGTGCCAGGCATCTGGACTGCTAATATCTAGAAGAAGAAAGGGAATGAAGAGAGAAGGGAGAAGTTTTCCAAAACTGCTTTCCTTTTTGGTGGTGATGGTTGTCAATCAAGATTGGCAGTTTCATGAGACTCAGAGTCCCCTATGAGACACACATCTGGGCATCTCTGTGGGGGGCATTTTCAGAGAGGTATAACTGAGGTGGAAAGATCTGTGGGTGGCACCACCTCCTGGGCTGGGGTTTCAGACATTCAAAATGAGAAACTGAGCCGAGCACAACCACTCATCCCTCTCAGCTTCCTGCCTGTGAGTGCAACTTGACCAGCCACGACTTCCTTGGGGTAATGGGTGGATTGTACACTCAAGCTTGAGTCAAGAAACCCCTCCTCCCTTCAACGGCTTTTGTCAAATATTTTGTTAAGGCAACAAGAAAAGTAACTAATATAGCTCCCCTCTCCCAGATACTTCCCCTTCCCTTGTCCTGGGTCATATCTGAACCACAGACTAGTCTCCATTTCTCATAGTGAATGAAACAGGTTTTGGAGAGTAAAGATGGGGAGGCAAGAGTCCATAACCCTGAAGGATTTTTGCCAAATGACTCAGGAAAGTAGAGAAAGAAGCAGATATGAGAGGAAATGTGGTTCTTGTAACAGTTCTGGCTTTGGGATGGCAGAGATGGGTAGTGGGAGATGGAGGCAGGAAAAGGATGAAATAAGGGGCCTTGACCATCCAAGAGAAATATATAGAAGAGTAACATCAAAGGCACAAAAAGAATGCTTGACTTTCAGAGACAAATGTAAGAAAGGAAGAAAATTGCAAAATGTGTGTGTTTGTATGTGCATGTGCAAACTGAAAGCTGTTCCTAAGATTTATATGGATGTGGAAAGGCCTAGAATAACAAGATGGTTCTGAAGAACAAAGCTGGAAGACTTACCCTCCAAAATTTCAAAGTTCGTTATGAGCCTCAGTAATTGAGACAGTGTGGTATTGGCAGAGGGCTAGATGGATATACCAAAGGAATATAATAGAGAATCCAGAAATAGAACTCGGGAGCTTGATTTACAGCAAAGCCACTGCCACAGAGCAGCGAGGAAAGGATAATATTTTGAACAAATGGTGCTGGAGCAATTGGCTACTCATCTGGAAAAAAGGGATATTTGACTCCTACCTCACTCCATATACACTAATTAGTTCAAGATGATCCCAGACCCAAGAGGGACAATTTTTAAATAAGCTTGTACTAATCAAAAGATATGATCAAGAGAAGTGGGTTGGGAAGAGAGACTATATTTTAATACACACATCTGGATAATGGACTCATATCCAGAATCAGCCAAAAGAATTCTGTAATTCAATAAGAAAATCAAACAGATCAGATTTTAAGATGGGAAGGGCTGTTGTTGTTGGAGGTTTTCCTTTCTCTTTTCTTTCCTTTTTTTAAATTTTGAGACAGGTTCTTATGGTAGTTCAGTCTGGCCTTGAACTCACTAGGCAGCCAAGGCTAGCCTTGAACTCCTGATCCTCTTGCCTCTCTCTCACATGCTGAGATTGTAGACATGCATCATTATGACTGTCTAAGAAAGACCCCAGAATGAGTGCTCCACAGACATGGTTTCTAAATGGCCAATAAATTTTGCAGAAATGCTCAATATAACTCCTTATGAGGGAAATAAAGATAGCAATGAAAGATGTAGAACAGCCCAATCTTTTGGTTTTGTTTATCCAGAGAACTCTAATACATCTGGCTGTCATTTGTCCATTAAAAACACATGCACGAATATTCATAACACATTTATTCATAACAGCAAACCGCAGATGTTCATATGTTCATGGCATCTTTACCTGTTGTATCATCTTGCCAGCTACATTCTTATTCTTTTTAAAAAGGTGTGTGTGTATGTGTGTGCTCACGCCTGCATGCTACAACACATATGTGGCTAGAAGATAACTTCGTAGTGTCAATTCTTTCCTTTAATCTATGCATGGAGATTGAACTCGGGTTATCAATAGACTTCGACAGAAAGCATTTTAAATACTGAATCATCTTGCTAGCCCAGCATCCTATTTTCTTTTTTTGTTTCAAGACAGGGTTTCTCTGTGTGACAGAGCCCTGGCTGTCTTAGACTTGCATTTTAGACCAGACTGGCCTCGAAGTCACAGAGATCTATCTGCCTCTTTCTCCGGAGTTCTGGGATTAAAGGCGTGCACCTCCATGCCCGACCCCTAGCATCCTGATTTTTAATAGCCCTAAATTGGAAATGACACAAGTGTTTGTTTTAAAAAAGTCGAATTGTAGTATATTCATACAATGAAATACTACTTAACAATTAAACAGTATTGTCTAATTCATTTATTAATAATCAGTTGATCTTTGAAAAAGATTGGCAATAAAATTCAAGGGAGCCATAGAAAACAGTTTTTTTTCAGTCATACTGAGATACTTGGCTTTCATATGCAAAAAGATGCATCTGAAACTCTTTCTTATACTAGATAAAAAATTAACTTGAAATGGATCATAGAGTCACATGTAAGAAATAAAAACATAGAAATAAATCTTGCCTGGACTTAATAATTGTCTATTAACTATAGCATCAAAAACATGAACTAAAAAAAGAAAACCAGATAGGCTGGATTTTTATCAAATAATTAAAAACTTCTTAATCATTAAGATAAATAATATCATACAACCCTACAAAAATCTGAAGACAATTGTCTGTAGTATTTTTATTCATGCCAAGAAGTAAAAATAATGCAAATATTCATCAACTGACGAATGGATAATAAAATGTGGCCCATCCATCCGTGTCATGTTATTTAATAATAAAGAGAAATGAGGTACTAACCGGTATTACACCATAGACAGATTTGAATAACACATTCAGCTAATTGAAAAGTCAGTCATACTTAAAAACATGAAAAATAAAAAATTACATATTGAAAAACATAGGTTGAATGATTCTATTTGCATGAATTATCCATAACCGATCAACACACACACACACACAGACACACACACACTTGCATCTTTACAACTCTATAGTAAAAACCTCTGAATTTTACTCTTTAGAAAGGAGGTTTTCATTCTACAAAAATATATATTTTAAATTCTTTCATATTATAAAGAATGAATTAGTAAAATAGTCAACAAAAGATATGACATTCAGACATTCTGAGAAGGTGGGGAGGGGCAGACCAGATGTGAACAACATGATTCCAATACTGTCCTATTGTTGTCAAGAGACATCATGACCAAGGCAACTCTTAGAGAAGAAGGCATTTAATTGGAGGCTTGCTTCTGGCTTCAGAGGGGAGTGTGGAGGCAGGCAAGCAAGCTGGCATGGTGCTAGAGAAGTAGCTCAGAGGTATATCCCGATCAGCAGGCAGCAGACAGAGACAGACACTGGGCCTGGCGTGGCTTTTAAAACCTCAAAGCCCACCCCGCCAGTGACACATTTCCTCCAACATCCTAATCCTTTCTAAACAGTTCATCAGTTGGAGACTAAGCATGAAAATGTATGAGCCTAAGGGACTCATTCTCATTCAAGCCACCATAATCCTCTACATGTGACATTCAAGAATAGATAAAAGTAATGGTGGAGACATAAGTTAGAATAGGGGTCACCTCCATGGGGAACAGGATGAGAAGTGTGATCAAGGAGTGTCAAGAGAGAACCAGCTGGAGTACAGACATGCTCTCTCACTCTATCTGACGAGTTGTCTATGTTTATAGGAATGCAAAAGTTTATTGAGTTATACCCTTAAAGACAAATGTGGCTTGAGACATTTACTACATTTATCTGGTATTTCAGTAAGAATTAGTACGGGCAGTAACTGGATAGTTAAACTTAGAGAAATGGGGATGATAAAGATCTTGGGGGCCCTATCTTTTCAGATATGTGCAAACAAGACTTTTCCCCCAGTTTTAGGAAGGGATAGGAAATTTATGGAGCGAACAAAGTGATGTGAAGGCAGAGAACTGCCCACGCATCCCTGTCTGTCTGTCTTTAGAGTAGATCAGGTGACTGATGGGCACACTCTCTTGTGTGTACACGGTACGGCATGTCTTGGTTAGGGTTTCTATTGCTGTGATAAAACACTATGACCAAAAGCAACATGGTGAGAGAAAGGGTTTTTGTTTCATCTTACAAAGTGTAGTTTGTCATCCAGGGAAGTCAGGTCAGGATCTCAACACAGGAACCTGGAGGTGGGAACTTTGTATAGAGGCCATGGAGGAATGCTGTATTCTGGCTTGCTCCTCATGGCTTACACACGTTGCTTTCTTATTCACCCCAAGACTACCTGTTCAGGGGTGGCACCTACCACAGTGAGCTGGGCTCTCCCTCTGACACCAACCCTTAATAAAGAAAATGAGCTACAGACTTGACTATAGGGCAATCCTATGGAGGCGTTTTCTCAAGACTTACCTTCCCATGTAACTCTAGCTTGGGTCAAGTTGGCAAAACAAAACAAAAGCAAACACAAACAACAAACAAACCAGGAGACAGTGTGTCTTCGTGGAAAGAAGGTACCAGAAGTTCTGCTGAATGAGTTTAAAACCTCTTTAGAGAATACAAATCAATAGTCCCCTTGCCTGTCAGCTATCCTTTGTCTTAGGAGTAGACTTGAAAACAGATTAACAGGACTCATTTTTTCTCATCGTGGTCCTTTTTCTCCCATCTGCCTTAGCCATTTTCATAAAAGATTTCATGTCGCTCAATCAAGGAATAGTTAAGAAAAAAAAAACTGTGGTACATCTACACAATGGAATACTATTCACCCATCAGAAACAACGAAATCATGCAATTTGCAGCCAAATGGATGGAACTAGAGAAGCTCATCCTGAGTGAACTAACCCAGACTCAGAAGGATGCACATGGCATCTGTTCACTTATAGTTGGATTTTAGCCATATAGTACAGGATAACTAGACTACAACCAATGCACCAAAGGCAACATGGACATAGACTTTTTTTCCTGCCAATGATACACTTTGCCCTAGTGGTGCTGCCTTGTAGACCCCAGTGTATGAGGAGGAGGCTCTTGGCCCTCATATGACTGCTGAACTGGGGCGGGGGACTGTTATGTGGGGACACTCCACTCCAGAGGAGAGGGATGGAAGGGATAGGGGGTAGAGGGTGGGAGGGTGGGACTGAGAGGGGTGAACAGAGGGTACTGTGATGGAGATGTAACCTGAATAAATAAACATAAAAAAGATTTCATTTGTGATGGTTTCTATTGGTATAAACAATGGATCACAGGTTGTAATTGTCACCTATCTATATGCTGGATGCAAGTGCTAAATATGTGTGCTTGCGTTTGATTGGTGAAGGCAGCTTACTGAATCTCAAGGTCTTTAGCTTCAGAAGCATTTCTAGCTATTGACATTAGTGGTAGTAATTGCTCTATAATTTGTAAATATTGTATGCTCTCCATTCCTTTCACAGTTGTGTATTAAACCCAGCACTAGGGGAGCTCAGGCAAGAAAGAGGAGAATTTGAGATTAGTCTGGACTACATTGTGAGGCCTTGTCTCAAAAAACAAACAAAAAAACCTACCACCATCAACTTTTTGAGGTCCTATGGTTAGAATCCAGGGTCTTGTAGGTGCTGAAAAGTACACTATCACTAAGCTATACTCCAGCCCAAGACCTAAAAAGATCATTCTCTATAAGTTGGTTTGATCACAGTGTATTATCACAGCAGTAGAAAAGTGGCAAATGTACTATATATTCAAATGAATAAAGTGAGCTAAGCAGAGCAAAGGACAGATTTTGTTATTGCTGCTGTTTGGATTTTTGTTGTGGTTGGGGGGTAGTGCTGAGATTTGAACCTTAAAGACTTATACATGTTAAGCGAACACTCTACCACCAAGCTAACTGAGAACAGGCTTTTAAAGGAGGAACAATGTGGGACTGGAGATAGGTTAGGATTGGTATGACAAACTCTACTAGACAGCAATATTCTTAGAAGCACAAAATGAATGATCGAGCATAAGTGACACAGCAGTTCTTGGCCTGAGAAGTACGCCATGAACTTCATGATCTTCACATGAGAACTGTATGATCTGATCCGCAAGGACTATATTGATAACACATGTTATTTAAAAAACTTTTATAAGGGGGGATTTTTTTTGTTGTTGTTAGTTCATTTTGGTATTTGAAACAGGGTCTCACTCTGTAGGCTAAGCTGACCTTGGGCTCATTATGTAGCCCAGGCTTTCAACAATTTTCTTTTCTCAGCCTCCAAATACATGAGTCATTATGCTTGTGTGTGTGTGTGTGTGTGTGTGTGTGTGTGTGTGTGTGTGTGTGT
>CAJQZJ010033456.1:905371-937563 GCA_907164525.1 Lophiomys imhausi | reverse complement strand
CTATCTATCTATCTATCTATCTATCTATCTATCTATCTATCTATCTACCATTTATTTATCATCTGTATATCTATTTGTCTATCATCTATCTATCTATCTATCTATCTATCCATCCATCCATCCATCCATCCATCCATCCATCCATCCATCCATCCATCCATCTCAGGGTTACCATCCATCCACCCATCCATCCATCCATCCATCCATCCATCCATCCATCCATCCATCTGGCCTTCCCATCTTGTTCTACCCTTGCTGGAGCTCCCTGTGACGGTTTTCCAATGGAAAAGATCTCACATATCCTTTGAAGCTAAAATTCAGAAGTGCTGATTTCTTGCCATACCTTCTGTGGTGGTTTGCCTAAAGTGCCAGAGATTTGCCACTGGTGAAGTTCTGTGGCTACTGACTATGATGCCAAGAGCCCCCACTCTGTCACAGACCTAGCTGCAATTAAGCCGTGAATGTCCCTCTGTTGATAAGCCCAGTTAGTGGAGATCCCATGGGTTAGAAGGGAAGGTAGCCTCCCACTATCATGCGTGTTCTACCCTGGTTATCCTACAGCAAAGCTCTACAATCCTAGAGTGTTGTAGCACCTGAAACAGTGATTTCTAGTCAGCCATAGGTTCATTTTTTGTCAAGTTATCCAAAACACTAGAGCAAGTGAGTCAGGATCCTCACTGCCCACACAGCACAATGCACAGTTTACTTCAAGGACTTGGTCCTTGAAGCTGAGGGTTTCCTTTTCTTTCCCTGCTCTCTCCAAGTTTTCAGCTCATTCATTCTGGTCATTGCTTCCATAGGGTCTATTCCTGCATGCTGACATCAGGTCTGTCTTTTAACCATAGCGGAGGATGGAGGCAGTAGATAAAAGATGGTTCCACAGCCAAGCCTGAAAAAGAAAATGAGCAAAACAAAAACAAACAAACAAACACCCTGCTGTGTGAAACTAAGCCAGTCTCAGGGATTAACACTTGGTCAGGAGAAGATTGAAGGAAAGAGAGTGATCCCAATAATCCACTTGTAGTCGGGCGTGGTGGTGCACGCCTTTAATCCCAGCACTCGGGAGGCAGAGGCAGGTGGATCTCTGTGAGTTTGAGGCCAGCCTGGTCTACAAAGTGAGTCTAGGACAGCTAGGAATACACAAAGAAACCCTGTCTCAGAAACAAACAAACAAACAAATAAAAAAACCCCAAAAGAAAACAAAATAATCCACTTGCAGGGTTATGTTGACTCTTAAAACATCTCACAGAACCATTGAATTTCACACTGGGGGATATTTTAAGGGCTTTTTCATTAAGTTCCCTTATTTTACCTGCGTAGAGGTAGAGACTGAAATGCCTTGCTCATGGCCAGGGTTATTGGCAAACTCAAGTCTACAATCAAGACCGACTCCAGCCATACCACCTCATACCTGAAATTGAACAAGCTTGTTTTATTCGTGTATAGGACATTTTAGTCCCTCGAATCACATATACATTGTATGAGCTTAAAATCCAATAGGATTGACTATTAATAATAGATAGGAATTTTACAAAGGACTCTTATTTAGGCTCACTAGAACTGGAGGATCTATCCATAGTTAACTGTGTTTCTGCTCTTAACAAGATCCAGGTTTTTATTTATTTATGCCTAGATTCAAAATTTCTCCAAAAAATAGTAAGAAAAATCTTCTGTCTTCATTCAGAACCTCAGTTTTTATCTAGCATGGTTACCTAGGAGCGTGATACAACAGAATTACCTTGAGTTTTACACACTCTAGACTTGCTACCTTTCTGTTGTGAATTGGTAAGTTGGAGCTGACCAACACACACTAACTTAATTGTTAGAGCCTCTTGACCAGCATCAGCTATTTCAAAACAGTGCTAGACTCTCAGATGAAATATTTTCACTGAAATCAGATTCTTGACATAGTTTTCTCCCTGACTGTAATGCTTTTCATTTTCTGCTAAATATGAAATACATAAAAATGTTAACAATTGTACAGTTGAGGAGTAAAAATAAACCCCATCCTCATTTGGCATGAGAGAGATGTTTTAATCTAATCCCCAGTGGAAAGTTATGATTGATAGCAATGCAACAAAGATCTCCTTCCCCCTTTTCTAAACTCAAAAACATCATATGTAGGAGGCATGCACACTTAGTTATGAATTAACTCCTGTAGCTGGGATAATCTTAAAATTTCTTAAATTTTATCACGTGGGAGAAAATGATAGTTTATGGTATTTGCTGCTAAAATAAGGAAAATGGCCGGTGAGAGGGGGGATATTTGGAGAGATGGCTCAGTGGTTACAAATACTGAGTGTTCTTCCAGAGGACCCAGGTTCAATTCCCAGCACCCACATGACAGCTCAAAACTGCCTGTAACTCCACTTCCAGTGGATCTTGAGGGAGCTGAAGAGAAAGAGTAGCAAGCACAAACCCCTCACACGGATATAAATGCAAGCAAAGCACCAATGTTCATAAAATGAAAAATGAGGATAAATAGAAAAAAAGTGAACAATTTTATGTGGTCTAGACTTTGTAAAACATCTTCAATATTTTGATTAGCTCTTAGAATAAACAGGGAACTCTTACAACCCTAATTCATTGCTAAACCAGAGAGGTTCAGAGACTGATTTGAGTTCACACACACAGTAAGTGGTAGATTCTTTTGTCATTGCTGCTTTTTTTTGTTTCTTTGAGGCAGTGTCTCACTATGTAGCCCTAGCTGGTCTGCAACTCCCTATGTAGACCAGGCTGGCCCCAGACTTGCAGAAAACCACCTGCCTATGCTCCTCCTGAGTGCTAGGATTAAAGGTGCACACACCATGCCTGGCAAGTACTACATTCTTGATTTAAAATTATGCTCTTCTAACTTTAAAATTGCCTATTTTAACTCAAAGAAAATGTATTCCTAAGGCAAATAGCAGATTTATCTTTAGAACAGGAAGACTGTGCTATGGCTTGGGAAGACTTAACCCAGAACAAGAATCATCTTATTACAAAATATCAGACTAACCATGAACATAATTCTTGGTATGTTTGTCCTAAGTGTGGCAATGTCCAGGTATACAGCCATTGAGAGGTGGGGCCTAGGAGGAAGTATCACTGAGATTGTTGTGGCAGCTGCTATCAGTGGGGTTACGGTAGTCCTGATGGAATCCATTTATCTCTCACAATAGTGGGTTGTGATAACAGGTTTTTCTGTAGCTTGCTTCCTTGATCTATATCATCCATTTTGCATGTACCCTTGCCATAATGCTACCTGCTCCAACCACCTCACTGGAGGCTGAGCAATAGGACCATCCAACCTTGGATGTTCCATTTCTAATACTATGAGTTAATAAGCCTTGTTTTAATTGTAAGTACTCAGCTTCAGGGCTTTATTTACTTATTATTTACTACTGGGAGGTTTGTTAATGTCCTTTCCAATTTTATCATAATTTTAAACATATTTTCATTTGATAATGTCATACTTATATACAATGTATTTTGATCAAATTGTTTCTTACTGCTTCCTCTTCAGCTTACATAATGTCCACCACTTTTCCCTCCCAACTTCATTTTGGCTTCAGGGTTTTTTTTCCCATAAAAATGGAAAATTGTGACAGTCTTCTAAAATCTCCTAAAATTTATTACTTTTCCCCTTCATTTATCATTACGGATTTTTTTGGACATTTAAATTATGGTCCTTTTCAGGTAAAGCAGGATAAATTGGCAATCATATTTTGGAATATAAAATAATCATTTTTAATATTTTAATAGTTCAATATTTTGTCTCACAAAATAATTTAATAAATATGGAACATATAATATATACAGAGCAGAAATATTAATATTTCATAAATGCTATTAAAATATGTCCCTTCATTTAAATATTTCTTGGCTTAAAAACTGCAATGTATTATGTCCATTGAAAAGTATTTTCAAACAACACAATAGAGTATAAGCTAAAAAATTTCAAGTTTTTGTTTTTACTCAAATCATTATTTGTGTGAATTCATCTTATCAAATTCTTTTCTAATCATCTCTTAAAAAAAGAAGTCAGAAGCTAGGGAGAGGTCAGAGGTTGGGGAGATGGCTCCATGGATCAGTCACTCCTGGTATAAAGATGGTATAAGAACTGAGTGTGGATCCCCAGAGCCCATGTAAAGCTGGACACAATTTGTGCATCTGTAATTGCAGCTCTCTTGTGATGAGGTGGCAAGCAGATGTTCTAACAGTACTTACTAGTGGTAACACAGTGTGGAGGCAAGACTGTATTTACTTTTAGGAAACATGTGATGGAGTGTTAGGGTGTCGTAGACTGGAGAACTGGAAGGGAAGGGGAGAAAGAGTGAAGGAGAAAGGCTGGGGAGAACAGGGGGAGAGAGCACAATGTGGAAACTGAATGGATAAATCTAAATCTGAGCAGGGGATTTACAGGCTTATCGTATTATTCTTGGAACTTCTCTGACAGTTTGGAATTTTGTAAGTGAAAATAGATGATCACAATGTACTATATAAATGTGTAAATGTCATAATTAAACCCGTTATTGTATATAATTAACATAGATGATAGCCACATCATATCTACTGTCAAGAAGCATAGATGGGTGTTTGTGTTTGCTTTTTTCCTTTATATACACTCTTGAATGTCATCCCAGGGAATGGCTGGACCCACAATGGGTCCTAAACTTAGTTAAATCAAGATCATCCCCCCTTCCCATAGGCCCATCTTCTAGTGGACTCCAGTTCATGAAAATTGAAGTTATCCACTACAGGTCTTTAAAGAGGGATGTTATCATGAGGCTGAATCCTAATCTGACATTATTTCTGTCCTTGTAAGTCAAAGGGGCCTGTGAAGATGTTCCAGTGGGTAAGAGTGCTTGGTGACCATCTGGAGTACCTGCTTCTGATCCCCAGAATTGATATGGTGAGGAGAGGACTCACTCTTGACACTGTCCTCTGACCTCCACACATGTGCCACATGCCATATGCATGCACGCACAGTCAGATAAATCAATGCCAAAAAAATATGAAGAAATGGACAGACAGAGAAGTATGGTCAAACAAAGACAGGGAGAAGGCAGCCACCTGCAAGCCTCAGAAAGAGGCTGAAACATCTTCCCGCACAGCCCTCAGAAGGAACCTACTAGGTGGACACCATGATGTTGCACTTCTCATTTCCAGGACTTTGAGCAAATAACTATCTGTGATTCAGGTCAGTGGATGTTTTGCCAATCTCAGAAACTCATAGAGACTACAGGGACTAAAGGTGGGGACTTTCAAATTGGATGCTGGACTTGCACAGAAATGCTTAGGATTTATAGCACATCACTCTGTTAGTTTTCTTCAAGGGAACTAACCTTACTATTTCATGTTTGATACTCTCTTGTCTCTGCTGATGAAACAATAAAAAAAACCCACCTTACTGGAATAATTTGGTTATGTGATATTTAAGGTATTATGGTATGGTAGGATAAGCATATCTGTGCTACAGTACTACTATCAGAGAAGGGATAAAGTCATATGCTCTGTGAATGATCTGACAACGTTTTGAAAGAAATTTCTCTGCATGCTAATCTAATATTTAGGCAATGGCAATCTTGAGGCATTTACATGAATACCAATTTATTTGTTTGAAAAGGCGTGTATGTGCACTTCTCTTCCCAGGCCGCACATACCTGGGGTGTCTAAGGCTTCAGTCATTCAATTCAATATTCCAGTGGAAAATGGTATTGGAATGTGCAAAGAGCCAAGTGAGCCTGCCTCTGAGGCCACTTTTATCTTGAAGTCAAAAAACCTAAGCAAACAAACAATAATATCAATGCAGAGAAGAATTGAATTAATGACAATTTATTGGAAATGAGTCAAGAAGGAAAAAAAAGTGGGGAAAAGGACTTCGGGGAAGATGGCTCCCTTGGTGACGTGCTTGCTGTGCCAACATCAGGACCTAGACTTGGGTCCTTGGGCCTTGGAAAAAGCCAGGCATAGTGATGAGCCCCTGAAATCTCGGTTGGGGATGCAGAGACTGGAGGCTCTATAGTTTCTTGGCAGTTAGTCTAGCTGAATCTATGAATTCCAGGTTCGATGAGAGGTCTTGTCTCAAAAAATAATGCTGGGCCTCCATTAACCCCTGGCCTCCACAAGCAGCTGAATACACATGAATATGTATGTAATACATGCATACAGCACACAAGACGAAATTGCTGTTCTCAGTCCTGTATCTAGAATTAAAAGAGGTATCTCATTAATCATCCAGAGTGAGATGGTAGGCTTATATAAAAATGTTTATACTCTATTGGAAAGAAGAATAAAATTCAGGGCACTTCATACTCTATGACTTTCCTCAATGAAACAATTCTAAACTAATAAGAGAAATCTGAAATTCTTTAATGGTACATTATTGCCATTATTTGAACCCCTAGCCAAAGACCTGTCATCAGGAAGCCTGGCCTCAGAAGGTAGACTCTGGAGTCAGTGCTACTATTTTTTTTTTCTTTAAAAATCTTTTTGTTTCTTTTTTTTATTATTATTTTTTACATCTCAGTCACAATCCCTTCCCTACTCCCCCTTCCTGTCCCACTCTTCCGCCCTCTTCCCCCCAACAGCTTCCCCTTTCATTCCAACAAATGGTTCCTTCTCTTATAACAGTAAATACAATACAAAACAACAGATATAAATATGCCACATTTATGAGAGTTAAATGGCCCAGCATACATTCCCAATGTCCAGTTCATGCATATTTGGCCCCTGACTTTAACATTCTACCATCTAACCATCTCCATGAGTTTAAAGTTCTATATCTCACTCAGCTTTCATACTAACTTGCATCACTATTAAAAACATCTTCTTAGATCCAGAACACCCTCTTGATTCCTAAACAACTCAAAATTTAGCTATGAGACTCTAGCTGTCTATTCTTCAACCACCTCAGAGACCTGAGAGGGATAAATATATCTGATTATGTAGGAAGTCATCCAAAACTAAGAAATGACCTATCAGTGGCTGCCTGGACAGTTCCCATTTTCTCTCCATACATTACAGCATCAATCTTCAGCCTTTTGGCCCTGTTTCTCTGACAGACATTGATTGTAGAGCAGGGATTATAAAGGACTTTTCTACCCTGTCTTGGCAGAGCTAGGCTGTTGACTTCCCTGCTACCAAGTTTTGTCCTTTTTGGACAGCAGTCTGTCTGCAGTTGAAGCAAGGGGTTTTTCATGCCAAGAGATAGACTTGCCACTAATTCAACCATCTCACACTGGAGATTCTTCGATGCTCATCTTCTACTTGGAGTACTATTTTTAAGAGCAGCATAACTCATTTGGAATCACTCAGTCTATCAACATTTTAGTCAGAGGTGCTGTCGCAATGTATACCTAGAAAAAACCCAATTTATTCACTTCACCAAAAAATTGATTCAAGCTTTGTAAACTGAGAAACAATGAAATCCTCTTAATTAGATTGGGTTATGTGACTTTTAATTAAAAAAACAAAGGGAATTAATTAAGATTAAGAATGTTAAGGAAATAGGTCGTATGAAAAGACTCAACTTTTGAACAAGGTCATTGTTGATTTGTAGGAAGTTTAGAAGTGTTTTTGCTTTCAAATCAAAAATTTGCTGATTTCTTAATACATAACCTTTATGCTTCTTATTTACTTATTGGAACAACATCAACATAATAGTTCAGTGCAGTTTCAAAATTAGCTTAGTGATTGATTCTGCCTCTATTAAAATGCATAAATAAAATAAATCTTTTATTCTCCTTTTCAAAACAGGCAAATATTCTAGAAATGCTTTCTGGCATTGTTTAAACCTGCAGTGCTATTCAACACCTGTTTTAGAATTACTTTAATTGCCTCAGTTGCTCATTCTAAACTTGTGCTTAAAATTTGTCCTCATTTAGGTTCCTTTGTTGTTTTATGTGTATGAGTGTCTTCTTGCCTGTGGGTATGTATGCACAGCACATGCATGCCTGGTGCCCTTGGAGATCAGAAGAGGGCATTAGATTTCCTGGATCTGGAGTTATGGATGGTTAAACAATGTTTAAATACATTAATTGGATTTGAAATTAAGTATCTTATTTTAACTAAGTTTTTCTCTTTTTCTCCCTTCCTCCTTCCTGTTCTCCTTCCCTCCCCTTTTCTTTCTTTCTTCCTTCCTTCCTTCCTTCCTTCCTTCCTTCCTTCCTTCCTTCCTTCCTTCCTTCTTTCCTTCCTTCCTTCCTTTCTTTCTTACAGGGTCTTATGTAGTTGAGACTGGTTTTCTATCCAAGAATAGCTCCCCTTCAAACTCCTGATCTCCCTGCCTCTACCTCTCAAGTGGAGGCATTACAAGAATGTGCCACCATGCCCTGCTCCTAAGCATCTTTCTCACATGAAGGGCTATGAACAAGTCAGGTGAGAGAGAGGTTATTCAGCTAATTCTCTCTTATACATCTGAGCCTCCAGGTTTTGGTTTCATAATGTGGTACCAAGCATTTTTATGTACATGAGATAGTTTTACTTAACAGTAGTCCATTCTCTTTAGAACCGAGTAGGGAGCTGGTGAGATTGCTCAATGGTGCTTGCTGCCAAGTCAGACAGCCTGAGTTTGATCCCTGGTACCTACATGGTGGAAGGAGAGAACCCATTCTGACAGGGTGTGCTCTGATCTCCATGTGTGCTGTGGCACATGCACACAGGAATGAATAAAAATGTAATAAAATTTTAAAAGACTTAGGTAGGGTCCCACAACAACAACATTAATCCCTTCTGAGGGAGTTTCCATCTGTGACCAGTCCCTAATGTCTTGTTTTCAGCATTCTAGGCTTCTTCTACATTGCTTTTCACATCCATTCAGCCTTGGCTATTACTTCCAAATCCACTTCCTTATTTTCAGGAAGAGTTGTAGAAATAATCCCACTGCCCAGTTTCAATTTCCTGGATTCAGTCTGCTTTATGTTACTATAACAAAATACTTATGTTAGATACTTTATATAGAAGAGAGGTTTGTTTGACTCACAGCTTTTAAAGAGTAGAAATCTCAGGGTGGGTGGTGTTTCTCTTTCCATTCCTTTGCCAAAATGTGATGAAGCCTGGAGGATCTTCCCCAAAGGATGAACAGAGAAACAGGTGCATGCAGAAGGGCCAAGAGTCAGTGACACGCTTTGAACAGCCCACTCTCAAGATAATTGCATTAATATTTCAGGGAACACTGCCCTATTTTGGTCTAGTCATCTTCCACTAGACTCCTCCTCTAAACAATTCCACACCAGGTATCAAGCTTTCTCTACAGCAACCTGTAGGTACACAGCACAGCCGTTTCTCAGCTTTGGAACAACTGGCATTTTGAGTCAGGTATTTCAATGTGTTGTGAGGTCATCCTGTCTGTTGTAGGATGTTCTGTATTGCTGCAGATCTCTGCTCACTAGATGCCAGTAACACCTGCTCCAGTCCCACTGAGACAACCAAAATCCATATTGGACATGGATATATGAACTTGAGAGGAGAGAATCACCCCACATAGTGGAAAACCACTGGCAATTAGTAGTATTGACAATTGTGGGAGATGACACAAGGTGAATAAACCAGAAAGGCCAGGCACGATGATAGGAGCCAATAGGAATTAGGGTGTGGAGACATTATTAGGAGAGGTTCAAGTCGAGCCTCTTGATAGGAGCAGAGCAGTAGTCTGAGGAATAAGAAAGAAATGAAATGAGGAAACAAGGAGGGCTTTGCTTGAACTCGGCTTTGATTAGAATGGCTGGGGTTCCCTGTGTGAAGTGTGTAGGCAGACCCAAGGCAGCCCTCATTTTTTCATCCACCAAGCACCCATTTCCCTTTTCATTTCTTACATCCTTTCTTTCTCCATGCCTCCTTTCTCTATTCTTCTCTCTGCTAAGATTGAAGTTTTTAAGCCAGAGGGAAGGAGTGTGTTACTACTTCCAAAGTGATCATCATTTGGTTTATGACTTGTCTGACGTTGTTTCCTCCTGTCTGGATTAACACAATCCATTCTTCAGGGACTCTCTCATGGGGTCCACTTTTGAGCAAACTTTTCTCTGATCTCTTTCTTTTTTTAATATTTATTACTTCAGTTTACATCTCCATCACAGTGTCCCCTTTCCACTCCTCCTAGTCCTGCCCTCCCACCCTGTACCCCCTATCCCTTCCATTCCACTCCTCTGGAGTGGAATGTCCCTACATAACAGTCTCCCGCCCCAGTTCAGGAGTCATATGAGGGCCAAAAGCCTCCTCATACACTGGGGGGCCTACAAGGCAGCACCACTAGGGCAAAGTGTCTCATTGACAGGAAACAAAGTGTATGTTCCTGTTCCCTTTGGTGCGTTGATTGTAGTATAGTTATCCTGTACTATATGGCTAAAATCTGATTATAAGAGAATAGATGCCATATGCATCTTTCTGAGTCTGGGTTAGCTCACTCAGGATGAGCTTCTCTAGTTCCATCCATTTGGCTGCAAATTGCATGATTTCGTTGTTTCTGATGGGTGAGTAGTATTCCATTGTGTAGATGTACCAGTTTTTTTTTTTTTTATCTATTCCTCGGTTGAGAAACATCTGGATTGTTTCCAGTTTCTAGCTATTACAAATAAGACTACTATGAACATAGATGAGGACACTTCCTTGTGATTTGGTGAGGAATCATTTGGATGTATACCCAGAAGTGGTATGGCTGGGTCTTGAGGTAGAGCTATTCCAAGTTTTCTAAGATATCTGATCTCTTTCAATGGGAGGAGCACCCTTCCCCCTCAGAGTTGCTACTGCAAGCCATCCTTTCCCACCCCCAATAGTGATACTAAGTGTTACTTGAGTAGTTGTTAATATCTAGGAATCTTGGTCAGATTCATTTTCTTTGTCAGTTAAATAATTACAAGGCAGGAAAAATCTTGATTGTGTCAAGTAGCAGCAGGAAACATCTCAAATATAGCAACTGGGTACAGACAGTCAGCCTGTAAAGAATGGCTTTTATTAGGGGTGAAAAAACACGTGCATAGACCAAACACATGCAGAGAAAGACCCTTCATAAAGTGGAGGTGGGAGCCACTGGGTAAGAAGTCCAGTAGCTCCTTGAGGGCTAGAAGTTTCAAAGGCTTTGAAGGGTCTTCCTCTCCTAACTTAGACTTAGGGTCTTCAAAATGGTCAGTGTGAAGAAAGACAGTATGGCTGATTGGTCCACAGCTGTTGTATAATCATGTGTGGATCTGGCCTTGAATTTGTTGGGTCAGTTCATCAACAGGGGGGGCCCTATTGGGGAAAGAAAAGGCATCAAGGTCTTTGTTTTAAACTTCAGGCTTTTGTCTCAGGTCAGGAGGATGAGGAAGAAGCCAGTCATCTTCATACCTAGTCATGGCCCCTCTCCCTAGCTGTCTGCCTATCAGTGATCTGTCTAATTGCTTGTCCTTCATAGTCATATTTTTGCACACAGGGATGCTATACAATTCATTTATATATTTGTCATACTATAACTTTTAGCTTGTAGTATAATGATTATGCAATTTCTTACATTTTTAAAAATAAAATTTCATCTCAGTGTTGCTGGAGTGTAGAAGCTGTTGCATTTAAACATTTGGGAAATTTCATGGAAGAAGAATTTTAATTTTTTTCTTTTAGGCCATGGGCACATTGATATATGCAAAATACCATATATATATACAATATGTAAATATTGTATATATACAGATATACAAAAGTATGTTGGGTGGAATGATAATTATAGTAACTTAAGTGTTGAATTATAAATAAGAGATTTTATATATTACAAAGAGAAAATATAATGGTTAGATAGAAGGACTTAGAGCTAGGACTCCAAATATTCTTGATATGTTTTTGTAGAAGATGAATTAGCTTCTTTTAAGATATGATAAAATACCCCAACCAGTGCCCAAGTCTGTGGTGTGTTTTTTGTGACTGATGATAAACGTGGGAGAGCCCAACCACTTTTGGGCACATATAAAGAAGCAGGCTGAGCAAGGCATGAGGAACAAACCAGTAAGCAGTATTCCTCCATGGCTTCTGCTTTCTCCTTTCAGGTTCCTGCTTTGAGTTCCTACCCTGACTTCCCTCAGTGATGGACAGTTACCCAAAACCATGAGCTGAAATAAACTTCTGCCAACTTATTTTTGGTCACCATCTTTATCACAGCAGTAGATACCCAACTAAGGCATATGAGAAGACACAGTTAAGCTAATATCTCAATGGATTTCTTCTATAAAGCCTGACAATCAAGAAAGAAACATCTCTACATTCAAGTTGAACAGTCTGCTCAAAGCCAACTGGACAGGTCACATTGACATAATTTGGCATTGGTTCCTTTAACTGGGTCACTTGATCTCATGAATACCCCAGGCAGCTGAAGATAGGAACACTTACCCATAGACACTCTAATGCAAGTAACACCCCATAATTAGGGTTAGGGCAGGGTTCTTTTCTTATCTATTAACTTGCTTAACCATTTTTTCCATTCTTATTTGGGCTCCCAAACAGATTTCCTACATCCCACATCAGTAGGAATCACTTTTAAGAGAGTGATGTCCCATTTCCGGAAGGTGGGGTGGGTAAATTGTTTGGTCCTTTGATGGGTTATAGATGTTAGAGATGGATTATAGATGTTTGTTGTTATTTAGTGAGATTGTATACAAGTTGCTAAATGGTCTTTTTCTCTTTTTTTTCTTTTTCTCTATCCTTCATTCTCTCCTGTAGAGGGGAAAAGATTTGAAAAGAAAAAAAAGGGGATATAGACATGATACAGGAATGATAAAGAAAAGGGGTAGATTATCTACTCTTATGTCTAATGTTATGTCTTTGTATATTGATACAAAATTAAGGTTATATTTGGCTACATTGGTATAGATCTTTGTATATAGATACAAAATTAAGGTTAACTGTTTTTAAGGTATTGTATTTATGTAATTCTTAAAAATACATTGTGAAGTCGTAGGCCTTTTGATAGCAACTATTACAAAATAATAGTTGCTATCAAAATGCAAACTAATAGTCATTCAGACTTGTCATTTTGTTAAGTACTAGTTTAGTGTATCACAGATGTTTCCTAAGTTAATCAGAAATCACGTTGCTAAGAAACAAGCAACATTTGCTTATTCAAATATAGGGAGATAGATGGTCTTCAACAATCTCAAGAGATCTGTAGAATATTGCATTTAAAGATGTTCTCTTAAGACTTTTTGATATTGAGACATGTCAGCTCCTGATAGCACTCTCCCAATTCTATTCCAAGTAGATAATGAGCATCAAAGAATCTCTATTTGGAGATGGCTGCATTAGTGGCAAGCTAGCCACTGGGTAAGAAAAAGCCCTGGCTTCAACTGTAGACAGAATGCTTCCCGAAAAGGACACAACTTGGAAGCAGGTAAGTTGACAGCGTAGCTCTGCCAAGACAGGGTAGGCAAGTCCTTCATAATTCTTAATTTACAATTAATGTCTGTCAGAGATACTGGGCCAAAAGGCTGAAGATAGATGCTCCAATGTTATAGAGAGAAATTGAGGACTGTCCAGGCAGCCAGTCGTCTGTCATGTCTTAGTTTTGGAAGCTACTGGCTCTTCACTTCCTGTTTAATCAGATATATTTATCCTTCTCAGGTCTCTGATGTGGTTGAAGACTAGATAGTTGTAGTCTCACAGTTAAATTTTAAATTGTTTAGGAATTAAAAGGATGTTCTAGGTCTAAGAAGATGTTTTTAAGTTGGTAATGCAAGTTAGGATGGAAACTGAGTTAGGTATAGAACTTTAAACTAATTGAGATAGATAATAGAATATTAATATCAGTTGCCAAATACATATGGACTGGACATTGGGAATGTATGTTATACCTTATAATTTTCATAATTGTTGCCTAATTGTTCTTATTGCTTTGTATTGTATTTATTGTTTTAAGAAAAAGAGCCTTTCATTGGACTAAAAGGGGAAACTGTTGAGGGGAAAAGATATACCTTAAATAAAAAAAATTAAGAAAAAGGATAGGAGGGTGAGGGAGAAGAGGGTTGGAGGATGGGACTGGAAGAGGAGAAGGGAGAGGGCTGGGCTCTGACTGAGATGTAACTTGAAGAAATAAATAAATTTTGAAAAAAAAATAGCTAGTCAGGGAACAAACCTAAAAAAAATACTGACTTTTATTGTACTGAAAAAAAAAAAAGAAAGAAATTCTAGTGCACTGTTACTTATATCCCATGGAAGCTGTTGGTTCTGGGCTCAGGTATGAGACTCAATCACACTTTTTGCTCTGAGGTCTTTTTGTTTGCCCAATGACTCCAGTCAATGGACTAATTGTATTTTGAAGACTTAACTTGGTGAGGTAGAAGAATAAGACTATTTTCTTCAAGTACCATTTTTTAAATGAATCTCTGTCCACTCTTGCTTCATCAGGTTAGCAGCAGATCCTTAAGCATCTTGGGCCAATCTTCTGACTTTTCAATAACTTAGAAATGTACTCTTACACCACATTCAAGATTCTTCTCCATCCATGGCAGGCAGGCTCTCTGGCTTGAAAGATATTGAGCACAGATAGTACACGTCCTGCCCTTCTCCCTTTCTATGTTCAAATTTGAAGAATTAAAGACAAAGAGCCAGGATGGAGACCCAACACCAGTCCTACATCCATGCTGTTACTTCCTTTGCTATCACCGATGGCTGAGTGTGCCCTCCCCATGGCACGTGTCTCAAGGCTGATTGTCCCATGGACCTGTGAATATGCTCTTAGGAGATCACATGAAGCCTCCACACTGAATGATTCCTCTCCTGGAAGGTCTGTCATTGGCTCAGTCTCTTCCAGACTCCTCAGCACCCTTCCCCCATCCCAGGAAGTCTGCCTTGCTATTTGATGCCACCTTTTGCTTGGCACATATTCAGATTGGGATGCTTAAAAATCTACTTCCTCTCAGCACCCGTTCCCAAGATCCACTAAACTTACAAGAAATGCAAGTGTCCATTCCATGTCAAGAATAGAAACTCTTGTTTCTCACCCCCATGTATCCTCTAAGATGTGCCATTCCTATTTCTCCTGTAAAGGTCAATTAAGAGAAAAGTATCCATTTCATCACTTAAGGATGTAATTTCTGCCTTTTGTAGTGCCTCTAATCCCCACTGTCTGACTTAGGCTCTATTATCATTTTATGCTGGGCATCTTTGTTAAGCAGCACTATCTGGCGTAGAACAGGATTCTTAGCTCTTTACCCACTAGAGTTAAATGATGATGGTCAAAGACATTTTCATATGTTCACAAGATATGGTAATAGGGTGACTAACTTTCTGGTAACAGAGCCTGAAAGTCCCATACCCTGATACAGAATGTAGAAGACCACTTCCCTAAGTATATACAGCCTGACCAAGCCTATGAACATGCTACTTTACATGGAAAAAAAATAGCTTTGTAGAGATGACTATTTCAATGAGACCATCATCCTGTGTAGTTGAACTTGTTTTAATCACAAGGCTCTTTCTAAGGGGGAGGCAGGAAGGACAGAGTCAGAGAAACAGCAGAGATCAGGGTGATGTGGTTTTTGGCATTAAGGTAGGCTAGAGCCATGAGTCAATGAAGGCAGGAAGCCTCTAGAAGTCAGAAAGCCCAGAACTGGAGCCAGCAGAAGGAATGTAATCCTGTCAACACCTTTGTTTTAGTTTAATGAGACTTGTGACCGTCAGTATAGTGTGTATTGCCTTAAGCCATACAGATTGTGCTAATTTCTGAAGGCAGCAATTGGAAACTGAGGCACACAGGAAACATCTCCTCTCAATCCAAAGCAGAATTGTTTATCCTGAGAGGGAATTGCTCCTGGGCAAGAAACAGCATCCTCATTTTTTTTTTTTTTTGAGACAGGGTTTCTCTGTGTAGATCTGGCTATTCTGGACTGTCTTTGTAGACCAGGCTGGCCTCGAACTCACAGAGATCTGCCTGTTTCTGCCTCCCAAGTGCTGGGATTAAAGGCGTGCACCACCACACCCGTCTCAGCATCCTGACTTTTAAGAGTCCTTTTTCTTGAGCCTTGCTCACTCAGCTACGAGAAGGGCCTTGTCCCTTTCCCTTCTAGAATGGCGAAGGGATTGTTTCTCACTGTGAAAAATTATGTTCCTCACAAGGACAGTTCCTCAATGGTCTCCTTTTCTTATGTCTCTGCTAACAGTGTTTGAGTGATTTGGGGGTGGGATTGAGCTTGTGAGATGTCTGTTTTATGGCTGTGTCTGTCTGACACGGTAAGTTCAGCCTCCTTCAGATTCCAGGCCAATAGAAGTGTTTTGTCATCCTCAGCTTTCGCTTTTCTAAGGCAAAGGCAAAACAAATCTCATTCAATTCTCAGCTAACCTCAGAAGCAGCTGTGGGGAAAGCCTTTTGTAGTTTGCAAAAGGTAACTGGATTTTTAATTTATTTTTTATTTTGCTTTTCCATGAATTATAACTAAGATTATCTGGTTTGGAACTTGAGAGCCTCTGCCTCAACATTTTGAGTGCTGGAGTTGTAGGTGCCTGCCCTCATGCCTGAAAGAAGAGCTGGTCTTAAATAAAATAACCCTGTTTCCCATCCATGATGGATTGCCATTGTCATCCAGGGATTTAGTGATAGTCTTAAGCAGAGTAAGCAACTGCCCATCTAAACCCTTCCTAGTCTTGGCTGTGGATAAGTGATTAATATTTGGCCCGAAGGACATTAATGACTTCAAGGTCATGTCCATAGAACAAAATGACTTGTGTTTCCTTTCTCTTTTCCCTTGGGTAGAAATTCAGATAAAGGGATGATGAATTAGCTTGGCCAAGCACATGAGGAGGGGGAAAGGCACAGGATAGAACGAGCCTGTATCTTTAGATGAGAGGAGAAAGGGCTCTCCACCCTTAAGTAAGGTTAAGTAATGCAAGTACTGGCACACCAATGACATCATTCACATTCTCAAACAGAATCCTTGTCTATTACTTTCCTTGTGTTCTGTAGGGTAGATTTCCTGTCCCTGTTAGCTTTATCCATCAACTTGACACAGCCAAGGGTTGCTGGAGAAGTGAATCTCTGTTGAGAGATTGTCTACATCTAGCCTGTGAGCATGTCTGGGGGGTTAAACAGTGTAAGCCGCCCTATGCCATTGTGTACAGCATCATCCCTAGGTGAGCACGGGCCTGCAAGTGAGTGAGTGAATGAGTGAGTGAGCAAGCCAGCAAAGCAGCATTCCTCCATGGTTTCTGCTTCAAGTTCCCGCCACGATCTCCCGCAATAATAGATGGTAACCTATAAGATGAAGTAAACCATTTCCTTCCCTAAGTTGCTTGTGGTTGTGGTGTCTGTCACAGAAATAGAGTGAAAACAGACTAGTTCTTCAAATGTGATGATGTTGATGCTTTTGATAATATCTTCCATTTGTTGTTGTAAAAACATAAGGGCGGGGGGGGGGGGGCACAACACAGCATGGCAGATCCAATGCTATCATTATTATGCTACCCCCAGTCCTCTGACAATTCTGTTCTTTGCAGCAGCAGATGGTCAATGGCACCTCTCATTCTTTAAGACCTGGCTTGGCCAGTACCTCCTTCATCCCCTCTTCACACTTGCCCATCTACTAGAACACTCTCCCATGAGGAAGCTGCATGTAATCTTTCAGTGCTGCCTGGCTCCTCTGGATCCAGAAGGAAAGGAAGCTGAGAGACACAGCTGGAAAGTGGACCACTGTGCATTGGAGGTGTTCTCTCCAGGCTCTGCAGTGGGACAGGTCCGTGGTGAGTTGCTAGAGTCTGGATCCCAGGCTACTATTCCTGAAATGTGTATATGTTTAATTAGCAGATAATGTTGTAAATTTTTATGGGATGCAACTTATGAGTTTATGCATGTGTATATAATAGCCTGGCTAAATTAATTAACATATATTTTGTCCTATCCTTACCATCTATATGTGTGTTATATATGTGATAAGAGCCTGTAAAACATCATCTGGTAGCAGTTTGGAAGTATACAGTGTATTGTTTTAGCTATGGTCACCATGACTACAAGACATTGTTTTCAACTGAAAAAGAAAGAACAATTTGATTAAGAGAATGAGGGAAAAGAAAGTCACAGTCTAGGACATAATATAACACACACACACACACACACACACACACACACACACACACACACACACGAGACAAAGGATTTGAATATAGAATAAAGAACTCTCCAAACTCAATAGCCAGACTACTGAATGAGACGACAGGCAAAATTGTTAAACTGCCATTTCATTAAAGAGATATATGGCCGGCAGAGAAATCCACGAAAAAGATGTTTAACATCACTAACCATTTGTGGATTTCAAATCAAAACCACAAATACCATCATATGCTCTTTTTAGAATCTTTTAAATGAATACAACTGAACCTCTGCAAACATTACTCCGGCCAGGGAGCGCTTGGGACTTCATCTGCTGCTGTGGGTGCAAAGGGCACAGCCCTTTAGAAGACAGCAAAGCAGCTTCTTGCTATGTATACTTGTGACCCAGGAGTTCTTCTGGTTTTTACTCAAGTGAAACAGAACACCCATGTTCCCACAAAAACCTGTGTGTGAATGTTTATAGGGGCCTTATTCATAGTCACTCCAAACTGGAAGCAAACCAAATGTCTTTCACCTGGGTAATGGGTAAACAAAATGTGATACATTTACATAGCGTAATCCTACACTCAGCAATAAAAGGAATGGATTAGGACAGATGGGGCAACATCACAGAATCCTCAATACATCATTCTCAGTGAAAGCAGTCAAGGGCTACACGCTGTAAGACTTTATTTTATGAAACGCATGACAGGGTAATCTTGCAAAGGCTAGATAAGGACACACCATGGATCAGTGGATGCCAGGAGCTGGGGCTGGGGAGGCAGTCAGATTGCAAAAGAACAGACAGGATTTGATTAGGGTGATGGAGCGGTTTCCTTGACTGCATTTTATTTATTCCACTGGCGTGCTGGTTACAGAGCACCATGCCTGTCGGAACTTGAAGAACTCTGCACTGGAAAGATAAGTAGCTGTTCCGTGAACTGTATCTTACCATTGAATGGAAAAAAGAATAATGTGGTGAGCTTTCAAAAAAAAATCATTTATTTTAGTTGAGTGTGTACAGTCTGTGTACCACACCTGTGCTTGATGCCCACTGAGGCTTTGGGTCTTCTGGGACTGGAGTTATGATGGTTGTAAGTCACTATGTAAGTGCTGGGAATCAAATCTGGGCCCTTTGGAAGAGTAAGCAGTGCTCTTAACTGCTGAACTATCTTTCCAGCCCCTGGAGTAAGCTTTTAATGAAACTCTTCTGCTGATAGTGTTATATATTATGCACACATTATCAGCTGTGACTATACACTAAGAATATCTTCTTTTTCCATGCCATCTGGAGTGAGTCCTAACTTTCAGGACTGAGGAGGACTGAGATGTTGATGTTTGTGATGTGTACAAAGAATAAATCAGTATCTTTTCACAGCCAGAGACTAATGAAACTAGCTTATATTCAGATACTAAGACTCAAATTTTGTTCGTCTGAAACAAAACAGCATGTCGTATCTTTATAGCCAGTCAATACTGACTAAACAACCAATATTCCTTTTTGCTTGCTTGTTTGTTTTCTGAGACAGGATATGTTCATTATGTAGCCCTGGCTGTCCTGGAACTCACTATGTAGGCTAGGATGACCTTAAAGTCAACACCCAGAATAACCCAATATTCTTGAGCATCTTTATTCTTGCATGGAGAATCTAAAATTGAAGAGGTTAAAGCCATTGCCAAGGCTTTACATTATGTGCTTCGATAAGGATATGGGGGCTGCAAGCTCCTGGTAGCACGCTCAGTCTAGGAAGTCACACTGAAAATAAAGCTTGGGTGGAAAAGTTTGACCTATTCTGTAATCATAAGAATTGGAAACAGGCCGGGCGGTGGTGGCGCACGCCTTTAATCCCAGCACTTGGGAGGCAGAGGCAGGCGGATCTTTGCGAGTTCGAGGCCAGCCTGGTCTACAAAGCGAGTCCAGGACAGCCAGAGCTGTTAAACAGAGAAACCCTGTCTCGAAAAAAAAAAAAAAAAGAATTGGAAACAACCACCAACACTGTGTTTTAAACAGTTTTATTATATAACTGGTACACATTCATCCTATAGAAGTTAGAAAATATGGCTAACTTGATTTAAGAAGTTGTATGTACATAGGCAGCGTGATGGCACATGCCTTTAATCCCAGAACTCAGGAGGCAGAGGCAGAGACAGAGGCAGGTGGATCTCTGTGAGTTCAAGGCCAGCCTGGTCCACAGAGAAAGTTCCAGGACAACCAGGTCTACACAGAGAAACTCTGTCTCAGAAAAAAAAGAAGTTGCATGTACAATGTATTTTATTTTAAATGCAGAAGGGAGATATTCCTTCCTTCCTCCCTTCCTCCCTTTCTTCCTTCCTTCCTTCCTTCCAAATCACTGTGGGTGCTTCTCTTTCCACACTCATATCTACCACAAAATTCTTTTTGGGGGTGAAACAGTCAACAGTTTCCTCCTCTTGCCACACTATTGCCTCTCTTCTGGCTCTTCTGGGTTGACGAAGTGCTCCTCAGTGAGAAGCAGCCAGGGAGTCTTGCAGCCTCCAGGCTTCTCGACACCTTTATGAAGGAAGGTGAAGGAGAACCATGGCAGAAGCTCAGAGGAGGAGAAGATACATCATGGAGAACACATTCTATATTTGAGGAAGATAAAAACTGAGCTCTTATCTCAATCCAGTGCACACAGTCAGGATTTGGTGAACTAATGATTTGGGAAAGATAATGATGCATTGCCGTTTGTAGGGTACTCTGGCAATCCTCTGTTTGAGGACTCCTGTCCTTAGGAAAACATGGCAGATTCACAAGACTTTGTGTAAGGAACATGTGTAGTGGGTTATGTGGGTCGAATTTGAACTCAGCCATACTCCAGAGCCCATCTCCTTAATGGGGACTCTGAAGGGACAAGGTTCTTGAACCTCTTAGAGGAAAAAAAAAATCATGGGGGTGTATATTAGTTACTCTGACTCCTTGTGACAAAGTACTAGACACAAGCAACTTAAGACTGGTGAAAAATGTATTGGGGTTCATGGCTTTAAAAGACCCAGTTCATAGTCACGTGGCTTCCTGTTTCTGGTACTTGTGATGTAGAGTATCAAGGCAGTGGGGAAATATGGTAAGCAGGAAGCATATTCAGAGATGGTGAGGGCAGCTTAACCTTCCAAGGCCAGCCTACTACTGACTTACTTTCTCTGTCTAGGTCCTGCTTCTTAAAGTAGTCTATACCTCCCAAAACAGTGCCAGAGTTGAGAACCAAGAATTCAAAGCTACAATCCTGTCAGGGCCATTTTACTGTAACAGGGTGGTAGGCAGTTATTTAAAAATAATAAACAAGCACAAAAGAGACATTACCTATTTATATTCTCACCCAAGCAGAACTAACCAGGTGCTGCATCTATTTTCAGGACTTTCTTTTCTTTTCTTTTCCTTTTTTTTTTTTTTTTTTTTTTGGTTTTTTGAGACAGGGTTTCTCTGTTTAACAGCCCCGGCTGTCCTGGACTCACTTTGTAGACCAGGCTGGCCTTGAACTCACAGAGATCCACCCAACTCTGCCTCCCTAGTTCTGGGATTAAAGGTGTGTGCCACCACACCCAGCCATTACAGACAGCTATGAACTGCCATGTGGGTGCTGGGATTTGAACCAGGGTCCTTTGGAAGAACAGCCACTGCTCTTAAATGCTGATCGATCTCTTCAGCCCTTTCAGGACTTTCTTAAAAAAACAAAACAAAACAAAAAACGAAGGAAAAACCATGTGTGGACATTAGTGTTTTGATATTAGTGACATACAGACAAGAAGTAAAACCCCTAACTTCTTAGAGTTAATGATGAAG
Organism: Lophiomys imhausi; assembly: GCA_907164525.1. NCBI lineage: Eukaryota > Metazoa > Chordata > Mammalia > Rodentia > Muridae > Lophiomys > Lophiomys imhausi. Next base: position 915,748 of record CAJQZJ010033456.1, on the reverse strand, counting down.
TGGATGAGAACGGCATGCAGCAAACATCTAAACATCGCAACATTGTGCCAGTTAGTAAGCAGTATCTGAGCTCCAAATCACACTTCTTCCCCTGCTTTGCAATTGGGGGGTAGGAATGCTGAAAACCACTTTTGACAATTCTGGGATCCTTCCCATAGTGGGGACTAGAAAGGGCCTGATACCAGAGAAAGGAAGGTGGGACATGTAAGGTCTATGTTGGATGCCTTACTGAGCTACGTATGTCACCAAATTTCGTCAGAAGTACCACTATCAGCTACAGGCATCCTTTCTTTGTTGATTAAATTCCAGCTTTGTAGGAATCCTTCCCTTCCCAATCATCTAAAATTTATTAAAATTAATAATATCTAACCCCTTTCTTTTGTTTACCAGTCTTAAGTGTGTGTGGGGGATACTATTTCTTGGAGTTATCACAGTCATGGAACTTTGTGGGGCTGGGGAGCCCTGGGACTGTAGGAGTTCTGCCCCGCCCAGAAATCCCATCCTGAGATCTCCAACCCCTCCCCAGCACCCCTTCCACCCTGTCAGCCACCTTGTTACCCCTAAGGAGGTCATGTAGCCTGGTAGCCAGGTTAAACTTCCTTTCCCCTTATAAGGTCATGCCTGGCAGCACATGGAATTCCACTTTATGCTAATGAGTCATCCCCAGTGCCCTGGCCCCAGCCAATGATGTATACTCACCCAGAAAGCCCCAAAGGTTTAAGTAGCCTTTGTTCCCCCTGTTTAACGATCTTTCCCACTGAAGCTGTCTCCTGAGAATCTGTTCTCACCATGCTCACCTTCCTCCCTTCCCCTTCCTGCCCCTGCTTCCCCTCTCAGGACCCACCCGTTGTGTTTGCAGGCTGATTGCACCACTATGGCAGGAATTGGAGCCTGAATGGCAGAACCTTGGTCTTCTCTTTTGCATTGTAGTTCTTCAAATAACCAGATAACAATTCTTTTTTTCCCCCTCCCAGTTCTTTCAAGATAACTGGTATGGGCTCTCATTCCCAACTGCACCTTTGCTGGTGAAGGTAAGCTCGAGTCACGTCTATGGACAGCACAGGGGAGATCCCTAGGGATTTGAGGTGGCCTCCCATATGAGGCTTATTTAGGAGGTACTATTTACAAGAGTCACATGTGTATTCTGACTCTTAGCTTATTGGCTTTGTAAACTCAGCTTGGCCAGTGTTCCCAGTTGGTCAGGTTCTTGGCAATGAGCTCAGGCAAAACAGGCTTACAGCAGAGAAGTGTAAAGTGTAACACCCTAGCAACATCCCCACGTTGATGATAGGGGCTTGGGATGTCCGTGCTCCTTGTACCTTTTCTCACTCTGTGGTTTAGTCTACTGAAGAAACCAGTCATGACTGAAGGATCTTCAAGGTGTATTAAAACCGAGACAAAGGGAAGGGTGGACAGTCTCATCAGCAAGGTGACTGGGCTATGGCAGTGCAACATTCATGTCCCCTAAAGGAACAGTCTGCCTCGTAGGTTAGAATGACTGAATTCTCTCTTAGCCAGACAGTGGCATAGACATATGTGGGCATCTTGAGAATTCTTTTCTCTAGATTTCATACAAATCAACCATTTATCAATGTATCTACCTATGTATCTGTGTATCTGTCTATCATCTATTTATCCCAAATATCCTTTTTGCCTATGGATCTGACTATTGCCCTCGTTTATATTTAATGAACACCAGAGGCTGATTACTATTAGCTTTATTTCTGAACTTAACTTGTAAGATGATGTCATCTGAAAGCAGATACCACTTAACATATATTACTTCTAACTGGGGTCATGACCATGTTTCTGATACTTAGTGTGGCAGCTCATGGTAACACCCAGGGACTGGCTTTAGACCAGTAGTACTTCAGAGCGAAAGACATGGGCAGCATTGTATCAAGCTACTCAGAGAAGTAGGAGCAAGGATGCCTTGCTTGGGGGCAATCTCCCAGTTGGCCAGAGAAGAGAATTTATGTGGGACCTGTGGTGGGTGACTGGTTCGGGTCAGTTTCAGATTGTGGAAAAGTTGGGATTCCAGGCTAAGGAGTTCCTACCTTATATAGGCATCAGGGAGCTGTTGTAGGCTTTCGAATGTGGCTTGGGGAGTTAGTGTTGAATGTCAGCCTTATGAGTCCAAGTTCAGAGCTCTGCAGCATAGCCCTTGTTATAGTCTCTTTATTTCTGTTTTCATAAAACTTTGCTTTCAGTAATGATGCTGGGTGGAACAGTCTTGAAGGGGTGAGTGGTTGGAGGGGAGACGGAGGGGCTGAGGAAGCGTAAAGAAGCCAGAGCAAAAACACAAATACAAACCACTGAAGAGGAAAGTGAGCTATTGGCTATTATTTCCATTCCTGTGGATGTGAAACACTATCCCAATTGTGGGAAGCTGAGAAAGGCCACAGCAAAATAAGAGAGAAGCAGTCGCATTAGCAGCGATGCTTAGATGTTGGAAGGGAGCTAAGGTGTAGACTTACGTTATGGAAATATCTTTAACCTCAACCAAATTCCAAAGGCGTTGTAAAAGAGAATGCTGGCAAAGCTGGCTTTGCTTTGTAGGGTCTCCACCATTAGAGACCCACAAAATTGTAAACCTTGGAAACTGCTGCACTTAAAAAAAAAAAAAAAAAAAGGCTTCTGAACCCTTGTCATTTCAAATGTGTTTCCCCAGCATCGTTTCAAATGAGTCAACAGTCTGTCCCCGCCCACAACTCAGTGTTTGTCTAAGTCAGATTTAGATGTGCTACAATTCTAAACAACATGTCCTAAATTCCCAAGGTACCCCAGCTAGCAGGAATGAAAAAACACACGAGTAAAAATGACCTAAAGGAACCGAGTGGGCTTCCCTTACTTTTCCTCCATCTTGGCTGATCAATCTCTTTCCCTCTGAAGCCGGGCCTCTTATATGTGACAATCACTTGCCTCCTGTTGTTTTCTGCCTTGACTTGCCTTGTTGTGTCGGGGAATGTCCCTAACATGCTAATTCATGTTATTCATGTGGTGGTGTGTGTGTGTGTGGGGTCCCCGCAGGGGCTTTGATGTTCCTTGTTCTCTTCTCTTCATGAGGCATAATACTGGGGTGTGGTTAAGAATGCCCCTGCTATGGTGGTTGCAGACAGATCATTATCAAGGGCCTGAGGAAGGACTTACTTCTTACATTAGGCACAAATAGTGACTGATTATTTATTAGTCATCTAAGTTCGAAGCTCTCACTGAATTTGGTCTTGGAGGTTTCCAAACAACATGTCTGTTGAGGTTCTTGCATACTACTGTACCTTGGAGAGTGGGAAAGAGAATATATTTCTCCTTTAACGTAGAGTCAGCTTGCAGCAACAGACAGGGACACATTTGAGGAGTTTCTGGGTCTCCAGGCCTGACATGCATGTCAAATGATGGCCTCAGCCATTCATCCTTGATTCTGCAAGTTCCTCGGGCCAGTGAGTCCTCCAGAACTCTGCCTTTGCATGCTGATCCTCCTGGCAAGCTGGAGTGCAACATCTCTTCCGTAGACTCTGAGACTTGCTCTCTGCAGTCTCTGTTGGAGCTGGCAGCAGACAGGCTGGGAGGATACCCTGGAAAGAAGAGGGCAACACTGGCAGACTCTCCAGTTTCCAAAGCGGTGAAGAGATCTGCTGCCCCAGAATGGCTGCCTACCAACCAGCCTGCAGGAGGGTTCCCCCTGGGAGGCATGCCTGCCTTGGAGTGCTTGGGTGACTCTTGGGTGCCAGCAGCTGGCCTGCCCCATCATACTTATTATCAATTTCTCTTAGGGAAATTGAGCTACTTGGGTTGTAGAAACTAAGAACCCTACTAAGTTACTCTATATTTGCAGGGCAGAGGAGAATAGCTGTTTTCAACCAATGGAGAAACTTTTGGGCATGCCGTTAATCTAGAAAGTTCTGTCCATTTCTACTTGATGACACCCCAGCAGCCATTTCTAGTGACTTGACATGGAACTTCCTCCCTGAAACCTTTGCCAATTTCTCTGACTTACTTCTTCTACAAATTGTTCGTACTGGAAATTCCTTCAGGGTGGTGGCTGGTTGAGCTTGGCATGCAAACAGTACATACCACCATAACATTTTGTGCAGAATTGGTTGCCAAATTAAATTGAGGTTTCTGAGTCTGCATAGTAATGGGAATTTGTTAAATGTAGGTAAGATTTTTTTTTGTTGTTTTGGTATGGATAACTACTGATTTATTTCTAATGAAAACTATCTGGTTTTCTGTAGTAACCATAAAGTGACTCATTGTTCCTAACAAGCTGTTCTCCTTTAACAGCCCTGAAAAGGAGGCTTTGTTATCAGACCATCCTAGCATTTCTGCTGTCCCTGAATTCAGGAAAGAAAGACATTATTAAAGTGTGATCAGTTGAAATCTTTCCCACAAAAGAACACTTAATTAAAAAAAAAAAGACACAAGAGACGTTTAAATATAAAATTCAAAATTTTCCCTACTTGGACTTAATGTATGGGATGAGCTGGTTGTAGAAGGGATGAAGATAATGGGCAGCAAGGTGGATTTGCTATGTGTGTGTGTGTTCATGTGTGCATGTGTGTATGTGTGCATTTCCTGTGTGTGTGTTGTGTGTTCATGTGTGTGTGTGTGTTCATGTGTACATGTGCACATGTGAATATAAGAGGCCAGGTGAGGAGGATATTGTGTCTTGCTCTCCATCCTGTGCCATTGAGACAAAGTCTGTGACTGAACCTGGTGCTAGACTGGGGATCAGCAAGTCACAGATATTCTCCTGTCTCCATTCACCATGGCAGTGGGGTAGTAGGAGCATGCTGTGCTATGCTTAGCTTTTTACTAGTGGGTGCTGAAGATTTGAACTCGGGTCTTCATGCTTGTGTAGCACAAGTTTTTATGCACTGAGCCATCTGTCTATCCTCTAGACTTGCTACTTCTTTCCCTAATAGCAAAGAGTTTTACTCAGCCAAGGAACACAGTCTTCTCAATGACCCCTGCGTTACCCAGGGTTTATTTAGCCAGGTGACAACTCAAGCATCTGGAATTTCTATGCAGAAAAGCAGATCTTGTCATTGATGATTTTGATGTTTCCCATACGAATGAGGCCACCATCTAGATCCGTAATACTCTTGGCTTATAATATATGAAACTTCCTGTTTAAAATGCAGGTTTTAGGCTTCCACCAGGCTTGGTGATTTTAGTTCACAACAGCCCGGCAAAGAGGATATTTTCGAAGGAATAAGGATTGTTGCTGGTGTTCAACCAACACCACATTTAATGCCCATTGACAGACCAAGTCCCAGATGCTTAGAGACCAGAACCCTCATTTGAACTGGGGTCTGTGCAGTCAGGATCTGGATTCTGTTGGGTGCTGATGTTTTTTCTCCCCTATACCCAGTTAAAACAGCTGGGATTGGGTGTGGAAAGAGGAGCTGGGCTTGGTCCACGGAGCCATTACAGCTGAAGCTACCGAGTCTCCACTGGGTGAGGTTAGCTCAGCTATTCCTGGAGGAGGAGACCCCATCCCTCCTTTCTCTTTCTCCTTTTTTTTTTCATCAACAGACAGACAACAGTCAGACATCTCCAGTCAAGAGCCAGCTGTCACTAAATGCAGCTTGGGGCTTGAACAATGCCGTCACCTTGGTATTCCTCCACCACCCTGCCATTGCTTAAAGTCTGTCTTGCTCAGGGAGACTTTGCTTCCGTTCATCTTTCTGGTTGCCAGGCTTGAAATTTGTTTTTCTGTTTGATAGAAACACTAAAATTGTTGGTATAAAGTAGGCTATGAAAAACTCATGCTTTTTCAAATAGCTCTTTCATCTTTAAAAATGAAAGTATTGTGTCTCAGTCTGCCCTAGTACCAAGTTAAGATGTAGGTTGCATCCTCTCCTTCAAATTCTTCAACAAAACAATTAAAAGATGTTTCTCATGTCACAATCAGTTTCCCGGGATGCTTTTGTATGCTTCATTTCCCTTTTATAGAGAAGAGTGGTAGGATGTTTTTACACAGCAAAGAGGACATGGGAAAAATTTGAATGTCAGCACAGAGTTTGAATTTCTGTTTATTAGCATCGAGACATCACATCCCTTTTTTTTTTTTTTTTAATCTGTTGCTAGTCTGGATGTTGTTATGTGGTCCAGGCTGGCCTTGAACTCACAGAAATCCTCCTGCTTCTGCTTCCAGAATGTTAGGATTAAAAGTATAGGCCACCATACCTGGAAAGATTTTGAATTTCTGTAAATAAAAATGTGAGAAAATCAAAATATTGTCAATTTTTTTAAAAAGAGTCTTAGTCTCACCTTGCCTTTCAGGGAAAATAAATGAGAAAGGGCCACTGGGTCATTGAGGGTTTTGTTTGTTTGTTTGTTTTTGTTTTTGGTTTTGTTTTTGAGACAAAGTTTCTCTGTGCAGCTCTGGCTGTTGTGGATGAGCTTTTTAATTGGAAGGAAAGTCTAAGAGTTTGGAGCCATAAACATGAAGAGGTTTGGGTGTAGTGTGGGACAGAGTTGTTACCTGGAGTGTATCAGGGCCTGTGACAGGTCCCCAGCACTAGAAACGTAAAACTCAATAGATGAGTCAAATACCAGGTTTTCACTTTATCAAAGCAAATATATGGCCAGGCATGGTGGCTTTAATCTCAGCACTCAGGAGGCAGAGGCAGGCAGATCTCTGTGAGTTCGAGGCCAGCCTGGTCTACAAAGCGAGTCCAGGACAACCAGGGCTACACAGAGAAATCCTGCTTCAAAAATCCCCCCCCCCCAAAGCAAATATATCTAGCCTCTAAATGTCTAACTTTTAAGTGTTTCATAATTATAACAAATAGAAATACATTACAAGTCTCATTGAAATTATACGTTAAGTTCGGGAAATAAGGATTTTAAGCAAGGAATAGCATCCATAGAACAAGTTCACAAGTCTTAAGCACAGGGCAACGCTTGTCCTTATACATAACGCCGGTGTAGCTGCTATTCAGATCCAGAGAGGGCATTCTGCTTCGCAGAGAGCTCCTTGGGCCTCCTCTCAGTCCACATCGCATCACTCCACCCCCCCACCCCCTTCCCAGGCTGTGACTGCTCTGACCTCTGTAGATGATTTTTGCTTGGTCTTGATTGTCACATGCATGGGAATACATATTTACTTTTTGAGCCTGGCCTCACCCAGTCAACAAAACATTTCTAGAAATGTCACTCTATGAGGTGAGCAGGCACAGGCCATTTTTTTTCTTCTCTTTGTGGTTTTCCAAAACAAAGTTTGTACAGCATACCTTCTCCTAAGAGGTAAAGGAAAAAATAAAAAATAAAAACAAGGAAAAATAGTAAAAAAAAAGTTAGTTTTACTTGAAAAATTTTTTGAGACGTATATGTACGTGTGTGCATGTGTGAATACACAGAGACCCATAGTCTGACATTGTGCACAGAGTGAGAGACCTTAGAATACTTAGCTCTAAAAGGGTTCTCTCCATCAAATCCCTCCCCTTAAGGTTCAGGGAACTCTGCTGAAGAGGAGGCAGAAGGAGTGTCAGAACCAGAGGGACAGAGGACACCAAGAAAACAAGGCCTGAATCAATGGGATCAACATGAACATGAGCTCAGAGACTGAGCAGCATTCACAGGGCTTCAACTGATGGAGTCCTAGAGCTGAAAGGAGAAGTGGACCCATGTTACCATCCCTGACCCAGAAGCAATCTCCAGTTGATAACCATTTGCAAATGAAAACGTAATTTCTCCTAACTTTGCTTTATTCGGAGTCGTTTAAATGCCAGCTAAGATGTCGTACCCCATATTCAGACTCCAAAGAAGACTTCTGAGGAATCTGACTGCTTTCTCACTTCTTGGCTCCTTCTATAAACTCACACCTGCTGTACCTAGTACATTCAGGCAAACCAGGGTGACTGTGGGGCCTATCCTAAAGAAGTGGGTCCTGGGTCAGTTATCTGTCCCTTTATGTGAAAAATGACGCATGTTAGCAAACAATCTGGTATGATATTTTATGACTCAATGTTGTCTCATTAGAGCAAATGTAGCCTGCTTGATGGTTTCATTTGAAAGCCGCCTTCAAATTTTCTCTTGGGAAACACTGAGCAGGAGGTAGGTGTGTTCACATGCTGTCTGCCTCCATAGCAAATTGTTGGGTGATTTATGAAGTTTAGATATTTGTTTAGGGCATGGTGCTGGGTGGCTGAGGGTGTTCAAGATCCTCATCTTTGCAGGGTAGTAGAAGCCACTTGACATGAAAGAGCCAGCTGACTAGAGAGACCTCTTGTGACAACAAGACTGCTCCAGGCTTAGCTTGTGATCTGTAGCTCCCCCACAACACACACAGACACAGACACAGACACACACACACACACACACACACACACACACACACACACACAGGGACACACACACACATGGACACACACGGACACACAGACAGACACACACACACAGACACACAGCACACCCCCACACACAGCATACATACACACAGACACACACACACACAGACACACACACGGACACACAGCATACACACACACACACACACACACACACACACACACACACACACACGGACTGAGTCACTCACTTTCCAGGGATCCTACTTCTCTATGCTGCTGCAAATGGAAACCAAGTGTCTAACACATGAAGTTATACAGAACATATTCAAACCATAGCAGGAGCTCTCAAGGCCAAACCAAAGGGAAGGAGACTGGGAGTCCCACCCTATCTTTCACAACCCTATAAAATTCACATGGCTTTTCAAAACTGTCAGTAACTATTTTTTGATTCTTTAATGTAGAATTAAGTCTCTTCTTTCACAGAATCTAGGTCATGGGCTGTAGAGGGAAAACCAAGTCTTGAGCAAAGGAGTCAGATTGGAAGCTTGGTTTTGATGACAATGAGCAGAAAGGGTGATTTGGGCTACCAGCTTCATGTTTCTTCCTCTGTAAAATATACAAGTTTCACTAATGGGTCTCCTACACTGTGGAGAAGTTTCAAAGGCAGAAAATTACAGACTCTATGAGACAGCTTATTTTATATCCCCAGGCTCTCCACACCCTTTTATTAATAAGCACTTGTAAGGCAGGCTGTCTAATTCTTCTGGAGATTTCTGAATATCCTGTTTTGCTTAGGTGGGGCCGTGCCAAGTGCCACTTCTGACTGTTGATGTTCCTGTTACCTTCTCACTAAGCATCTTGTCTTAAGGCATCCAGATGAGGTCATGCAGAGCTGACATGCAAAGGGAAGACTTGAGATAAAATGGCAAGCTTAAGTCTCCTAAAAGTCAAATAGATTCCCTGGAGTGGTGGACATGTTCTTTAGGCTTAGCATACCTACCACCCACCCTGTGTGTGCAAATGTGCATGCATGTCTTTCTATGTACATGCAAAGGTGACCTTTCCCCCTTCATCTCTTTCTCTGTCTCTCTGTTTCTATCTCTATTTCTCTCTTATCTGTTTCTCTGTGTATCTCTCGCTCTCTTTCTGTGTAGAGTGAGCTTCATGGATAGACTTTTCCTGTCTGCATTGTAGGCAAATGGGATTAACATTTCTTGGGCTATTTATGGCTTTTTAGTTATACATTTTTCTTGTTTTGCTTAGCTACCTTCCTGAAAACAAAAATGTATCAGAATCCTGTTGCTGGTGTAAAAAATATGATGGGCAACTTAAGAATACACAAGCCTATTAATATGGAAGTCAGAGTCCAAAATAAATCTTGCTGAGTTAAAAACCAGTATGTCCTTGGTACTGCAGTTCTTTGTGGTGCTGTAGGGAGAGTCTGTTTGCCCATTCTTTCCAGGGTCTACTGCCTGTCTTTTTACTTTGATCATACTCTTTACTCCATCTTGAAAGTTGGCAATGGACTCTAAGTCACATCACTTGTACACTGACTCTTCTGTCTCCTTCGCATCTCAGGACCTTTGTGACAACACTGGTCCCATCCACACAGTCAGGATAGCCTCCTTATTTTAAAGTCAGATATTAGCAGCCTTGCTTTCACCTGTGATCTCAATTCCTTTTTACCACATCACATGGTGTATTCATGTTGCGAAAATTAGGCCATCAATGCCTTTTGGGTGTGTATGGCTAATCTGCATATTCCCTGCGTAAGCATATAGCAATTTTTTGTCAGATGAAAAACAAAGTCAACTGTGATTAACATTTTCTGTCGCAAATCTTGACTCAATTGGTGGAAAATAGAAACTTTCATATAAAACCCCACACTTCTGAACTAATATATAGTTAGTGAAGAACAGTTACATGTTCAATTATAGACAGGAAGGACACTTTTCCCCTATGTATAGGCATGTGAGAATGATAAATTGTACAAGGGTGATGTGTATTTATGTGTGGGAAATGTATGGTATGCAGTGTGTGTGTGTGTGTGTGTGTGTGTGTGTGTGTGTGTGTGTGTGTG
>CAJQZJ010033456.1:864709-901292 GCA_907164525.1 Lophiomys imhausi | reverse complement strand
TCCTCCTCCTCCTCCTCCTCCTCCTCCTCCTCCTCCTCCTCCTCCTCCTCCTTTGTCTTCTTGGTTTTTGAAGACAGGGTTTCTCGGTGTAGCCCTGACTGTCCTGGACTCGTTTTGTAGACCAGGGTGACCTCAAACTCATAGAGATCCATCTGACTTGGCATCTTCCTATTAAGTGTTCTTCCATAGTACAGTACCCAGACTAGAGTAGATATTGAATAAATGATTGCTGAATTAATAAGTTGCTTTTATTGTATATATATATTATTCTACCAAATGAAAATGCTCTAATTGATCACAATAATTCCATCTCTTGTTCATGCTGAAATAGAACTATCACAGGGAAGAGGGAGTAAGAGGTTATTCATAAAAGTGTGGGTACACCATGGAAAGGGAGAGACTTGGAGAATACAGGAAACCATGTGGGACTCTCTGTAGGGGGAGGCCAGAAGAAAGCAGTGTGGAACTTTTGGTAATGACAATGACCATTATGTCACTAAGGGCTCACTCATGACACCTGGAAGAACATAAAAAAAAATTGTCCCAACCTAAGTTTAGAACTGCTCTTACATTACAGGTTAGCGGCTGAGAATGCTTTTGAATATAAGAAACAGAGACCAACTCAACCTGGTTTAGATGTGTTGCAAATTATGTTCGTGAAAAGCCAGAGGCTGTTATTCACAGATTGAAAATTTTGCCTCATTTTCTCAGGGTTGTCACACTTTTCATGCTGCTGTGGACTGCCTTTGTTCTCAGGCTGGCTACCCTGGAGACCCCTGAGCAGCTGCTATTGATCATTGAAGCTTACTGCTTTCTTGGACACAAAGAAGCAAGAAAGAGAATGAGAGAGAATTTGGCAGAGCTCTGAAGATAAAGGAGTACTTTGTCTTGAAGTCGCCATCAAATCTCTTTCTTTGTCTAGAAGTCCCCAATGGGACTAGACATTCCTGTTCCTCAGCCAGCTACTGACAGGGTGAATGGCAATGGGATTACCATGATTAACTCACACCAGCCTAGCCAAAGGGAAACAGTTGTTGATATGTGTAATACATTTCCAATTACCAAGCAACCACAAAACCCCAATGATAGCATGGACTGAACTTCCAGTCTCTAGATAAAGTTCTACTGGGGTGTCTCTGTTCCGTGTTTTTATTCTGTGTTCCATACAGCTTCTCTTCCTGGGAAGAGCAGGCCACTTCTTCAAAGGCCACTTCTCATGGTCACAGGGACAGACAGAGTCTTGGAGCAAGTAAAAGCATGGTAGTTCAACCAAGGGGTAATCTTGGGAGTGAAACACCGTTATTTTTCTGTCTCATCCTATTGGCCCAAGCAAGCTACAAGGCCAACTTTACAGTAAAGTTGAGGAGAAACAGATTCTGTCTGTGTAGTTGTGAAACTCTGAAACGATACTACAGCAAAGATGTAGGTAGCACTGAGATGGGAATGAGAGGAGCAAACACGGTCATGGGTTCAAAGTTAAGGAGTGCCCAGATATTTAATCAAGATAAATACTAATGAAATAATGGAAAACCCAATTTACTGTGTGTGTGATATATGTATGTATGTGTATAAATGCGGATGTGCATGTGTCATTGAATGCATGTTGAAGGTAAGGATGGAAACTAAAAGTTGTCCTCTAAAAGAGACAGGGTCTCTCTTTCTTTGTTTGTTGCCACATTAGCTAAACTGGCCCCTCTGGGGAGTCTCCTGTCTCTGCCTCCATCTCACAGTAGGAGAACTGGAATTACAGATGTGCACAGCTGCACCCAGATTTAGATGTCTCCTCAGAATTTGAATTTGGGTCCTCTCACTCGCACAGCAGCAGCCATGGCTCACAGAGCCATCTCTCCGTTTCATCGTGGAATATTTTTAAAGATCAAAAGTAATATGGGATCTTGGTGTTTACCTCCAGATGATGGGAAGGTTCTTGTAATAGACTGGTTCTCGGAGAGTAACTGCCACTCTCCTCAACTGGTGGTGCCCCAGTTGGACCTATAGACGGGATTGGAGTTGGGAGGGGGCTATCCTGTCAGGACCTGAGAGCTGGCAAATCTCCTCAGGAAGGCAGTCGAGATGGGGTTGGGCCTGTGTTCTCCCCTCCCTGACACAGTCGTTCTGGTTCAGGAGCTAGGCTAACAGTACAGGTAGGGAGCTCCACCTAAGACGGGTGCCAGCTTCAGGCATGCTTGTTGCTGACTGCTTCAAAAGCTCAGGAGCTCGGGTGAGTGAGCTGCCCCAACGTTTGTGGGGAACACTGTGTCCTACTGTGTTTGCAGTCAGTCTCGGCTCCTGATTGCTTTGCTGCAGCTGGGTTTGGTCTCTGCCTCTCAGCTACAGTACACATTGTGCTGGCATGTTGGGAACTTCGGAAAGAAAAATCTTACTTACCTTTGCTCTTGTCCAGACATCCAGCTTTCTGTCATTTCCTAGTTTTGGAAGCTGCTGGCTCTGCACTTCCTGTATATTCAGATATATTTATCCTTCTCAGGTCTCTGGTGTGGTTGAAGACTAGATAGTTATAGTCTCACAGTCAAATTTTAAGTTGTTAGGAATTAAAAGGATGTTCTAGGTCTAAGAAGATGTTTTAAAGTTGGTAATGCAAGTTAGGATGGAAATTGAATTAGATATAGAACTTTGAACTCATGGAGATAGATAGATAATAGAATATTAATATCAGTTGTCAAATATGTATGGACTGGACATTTGGAATGTATGTTTTACCTTATAATTTTCATAATTGTGGACTAATTATTAAAAAAAGAATTATGAGTTCTGGGAGAAGGGGGAAAGGGAGGGGCCAGCAGGGGTGGAGGGAGGGGACTGTGATGGAGATGTAACTTGAAGTAATAAATAAACATTAAAAAAAGTAATGTGAGAATTTTCATGATGAGCCAAGCACAAACATTAAAAAAAAAAAGACAGAATTAGTCCACCACAGTTGGCCAACTCTATATCCATTTCCTAGGCTTGCCACATTCAGGTTTAGAAGGACAGAGAATACGTCTGTTCTGTGTTCGCTGTTGTGTCCTCTTACATCTAAAGTTCAAGTAGCTGATTGATTGTCCTGGAAGTCTTTGTGAAATTTAATAGGAACAATTTCAAGTAAATACCATCACAAATTAAACTGCTTTGAGATGTTTTCAGGAAAAAAAAAAAGAAAGAAAAAGAAAAAAGAAAACAAGGAAAGAAAATTGGGTTTCATTCAATGGTTAGCTTAAGAACGGGTACAATTTCCAGGAAAATTAGAATTTGTAAGGTAGTACAACTGTTTTCATAATAGTGAGGGCGAGTTTCATAATGCTTTTAGAATTTCTAATCCAGTACTTGTTTTGACAAAGTCCAGTGAAAGTCTTTTTGGAGCGGCCACAAGTTATGGCATGGGTGCTTAACTTTTTATAAGTGAGATTTGCTTAGGAATTCAAGAGTGTGCTTTCGTGTTGGGAGACTATTCTCCTGTCTCATTAGGTGGGTGACGTGTTAATCCCAAGACTGAGGATGTTGGTGGCAAGAAAGACTTTGAAGTTCACAGGACTCATGTGTGAAAAGGCCCTGGGTCCGTGGCTGTTGCAGAATTAGATCTGGATTGATTTTTCAAGCACACCAAGAGGAAAAGATGACTGGATCCCAAATTCTGTCACTGTTTCATTTAAAGTGAGAATCTTTTCTTTAGTGTGAAATGTTAGTGCCATGAGTTATTTCTCCAACTGGGACTCATTCTGAGCCACGTAGGGTGAAAACCACCTTCTACTTCATCGGAACACCCTTTCCTCAACCCTTGCACCCAGAGACTTATAGGATGCAGGGATAGGGTGGGCACTAGTAACAAATGACGGAGAAATCTGGTTCCTGTAGTGCATGGTGAGATGGGACCAATACTTAGGGAGCTGTTAGTTTTAGAGTGGCTCCTATGATGGCCAGCTGTGGAGTCAGCAGTGCCCTCACTTACAGACATTTAGGGTTGAGTAAGGAACAGAAAGACCAGCCAAAAAGGCAACTGGAAGAGGTAGCTTAGGAGGAGATCGACTCACAGAGACATCTGTGTCCAGTGGGATTAGCCTGGAAACAGGAGCAGGAATCCAAATGTCAGAAAACTGCTGAGAACGGGGAAGCCAGGGCCATTTGAATATTAGCGTGAGCTAATGAGGTTACTCGGGAGAGTCAGAAACAAAAGCTGCACCTCCAGAGACCTCTGTGGCAACATAGTAGACTCTCATTATTTTTGCTAAGTGAGTTTTGTTTTGTTTTGTTTTGTTTTGTTTTAGTGTAGTGTAGCGCCTTGGCTACTTTTCTTGTTGCTGAGACCAAAAGTTTGACAAGAAGTGGTTTAAGGGGAGGATTTGCTTTGGCTTACAGTTTGAAGGTCCAATCCATCATAGTGAAGAAGGCTTAGTTAGGAGCGGGAATGGATCCTGGCTGTGGTAGTCAATTCGTGAGGCTGCCTGTACACATCTCAACAGGCCAGGAAGTACAGCCCAGGGAATGCTGGCATTCGTGTGGCTTTCTTTTTCCCTCTTTTATTCCATCTTTTATTCCCCAGTCCACTGAAAGATGCCCCTCGGAAGCACGGTGGGTCTTTCCTTCCTCTGTGACTTCTGTCTGGAAACACCCATACAGACACCTCCAGAGCTGTGACCTCTCTATACTTCCAGGTAGTCACTGAAGATCAGCCATCACTGGTAGGGAATATGATTTCCAGAGAATAATCAAGGCTGGAGCAAAAAGACAGGGAAAGAAGGGAAGAGCTGAAGCAAAGACCATCATACTGGTTAGAAACTTGAAGCCATACTCTAATTCTTCACAGCCGTCTCCCTCGAAACCTATGTTATACAATCTCAAGAGATGTAATTATGCCACGTCCTTGATTTCAGAAGGCTTGGTTAGTTCTCACAACCCACAAAGAAAGTTTAGACTTCTCAGCATGCCATAAGATGTCCCTTAAAGCCTGTCTCCAACCATCCTCACTCAATGTCCATAAGTGTTTCCTGAGGACCCAGTCTTTCCCCTTCTGGACCTGAATGGTACAGGAGAGCCCCTCACTACCCTGCCCCCTCCCTTTCTCATTTCCATGTCATCTCTTCCTCTTGGGCACTATGTTGCTCTGCATACTGTGTCCTTCCTGATCTTTGCTTAGAGAGCACATCCTTCATGATCCAATTTGTGTTAACTCTGTACCAATGCCTTCCCTCAGCATCCAAGCAGAAATAATGACTCCGTTCTCTGTACAAACAGTTCGTATATTTTTTTCAGAGGCAGGGCCTAAACATATTTTTAAAAAGTTTTAAATTACTTTTCCCCTTTTGTGTGCTGGGGTAGATGGGCAAGGGAGAGTGGAAAGAGAGTTTGTCATATGCCTGAAGATGCTGGAAGGACAGTGGTTGGGAGGTGTGGTACTGCTCCTTTGACAAGAGAGACAGGATGGTGGGACGCCCAGACACATCACGACACAGGCACTTCGCTGAAGTACAGCTGTGAGGGGAGTTAGTCCAGCAGTCTCATCAGGATGTTCCATGTCTTTTCCAGCAGGTCTCCAGAAAATTCCTGACTTAGCTCACTGACGGCCTTCATTTCCCAGGGGTCACAGAAGGAACTAGGGAAACGGCAATCTTCTGTAAATTTTAACGAGCAAGGTGGAATTTGTGTGAGCGCATTGCTCCTTACAGGCACCTTGGGAGAAAGTGTGCGATAACTGGTGAGGGAAACTCAGACATACACAATTTTTATGAACTCTAAATATGTGGAACGCCGACTTAAAATGCAGGGAAAGGCAGACAGGATTTGGGGGCTAGAGATTTGAGAACAGAAAGCCTCCACGTGTCCTGGCGCCCTCTGCTCTGGAACTGAGACTTTGTAAGTTCAACAGGTCTGACTGAGCCTAAGATATCCCTCCCCAAAATGGCTCTGTGATAAACTCTACATCTGAAGGGAAGGCCTGGAACTGGTGAGAGGAGCATGTGACCAAGATGAAGATAAGTAAGGAGCTTGGTAGTCTTAATAATCTCCATAGAGAAGCAGATACCCAGCATGCCCTGGGATACCCAGAACATGCTGGGATACCCAGAATGCACTTGGGCAGGAAAAAAACAGGCAAAGAGCATAGCTACTTACAGACCTAGTCAGCCAGATCAAAAGTGCGTGTTTGGGAGACTAGACAGCTCAGGGATTGAGAACATGAGAACCCTCCCATATCCAGGAAAGGGTCATCTGCAGCTTACCATTCAGGGTTGTTTGGAGAGATAAATAAAGTGATGCGTGGGAATCACTTGAAACAGAATCTGGGGAGTGCATGGCATGCCCAAAGTCACCTGCAAACCTCCTATCTGTGCAAGGCAAGTCCTGTTGAGGTCATAGGGATATGATATTGAAGCAAATGATGAAATCCTCCCTCCCCTTAGGAGTGGACACTGAGGAGTGAAAGGTCAAGGCCGCTATGAGAGTGAGTGGTGGGGAGAGGGGGTACTGATTAGAGGTTAGAAGAAGGTGGAGGGGGAGGGCCAAAGGAGTAGGAAAAGGATGTCAGGAAACAGAAGTTGATCTAATGTCAGGGCACTGAGAATGAAGGTAGGTAGAACAGAGAAAGCAGAACCCCTGCACATTCTGTTTTTTTTTTTTTTTTTTAATCTTGCTAGCCCGCCAGAGAGCTTGAAATGGTCAAAAGTAAAGCTATTGGAAAAAGGAGATCAAAAGAACAACCTCAACATGCTCTTCCGTATCAGAACTGGCCATCCTGCCTGAGCCACCAACCCCTGGGCTTCCTGGGTTTGGTCACCCACAACTATTACCACTTAAAGGCCGAGGAGCACCTGTTGTGGACCTGGATTGTTTGGACATTTAACTTTATTTTTAAAGCAGGTGGAAGGCAACATGAGATGGCTTAATTAGTGCTTTTAGAAAACGCCTTTAGCCGGGCGGTGGTGGCGCACGCCTTTAATCCCAGCACTTGGGAGGCAGAGGCAGGCGGATCTTTGCGAGTTCGAGGCCAGCCTGGTCTACAAAGTGAGTCCAGGACAGCCAGAGCTGTTAAACAGAGAAACCCTGTCTCAAAAAACCAAAAAAAAAAAAAAAAAAAAAGAAAACGCCTTTGAAGGCTGGCGACATGGATCTGTGGGTGAAGGCATTTGCTCTTAGACTTTTAAATTTGAGTTCAATCCCTGGAACCCACATGGTGGAAAAAGAGAACCAACTTTCAGTCTTGTGAGACGTCTCTGATTTCTACATGGTCGTCATGATGTATGTGCATATATACATGTGCATGTCACAAATAAATAAATGTAACAAATATATATACATATATATGTATGTATATGCATGTACATAACACATGTTTTGCTTAATGTTTCCAATGAACTTGGAGAAGCCATCCATGAACATTGACACTTCCATTAGCTGTCAACTGTGAAATGCCACCCATCTGAGAAACACTGTGCTATAAGAGGTAGACTCTGAAACACAATCAAGTTTAATCATCTTACTTTCAAACCACAGGGGACTTCTGGTATACCATAGCACTGATGGTGTAGAACACCATGTGACTATTAACAGAAGGAGTTGGAGTGGTGTGTACGATATATTCCTAAGTGAGCAGAGCAAGCTGTGGAAAACACCTTAATTTTGCTCACATAAAGCGACACCCAATTATATAAAAATAGACAGTGGTAGCAGTTCTACCCAAAGAGAACAAGAGTAGAGATGTAAGAAGAGAAAAAACTTGTATGTAGTTTTCCATTTAAACAATGACTTTTATTTATGTATTTATGGTTTGTTTTATTTGGCTAAAGGTTTATGGATTACTTTGTACCTTAAAGTTTGGTTTTAAGAATAGATTTATTTATTTGTTTTTAAACTATGTGAATTTGTGTTTGTGGGAGGGGTGTGTGTGTATGTGCATATGAGTGCAGGTACCCACAAAGGTCATATGACAGCATTAGATCTGCAGGAGCTGGAGTTACAGGCAGTTGTGAGCCACTTGACATGAGTACTGGGAATTGACCAGGTTCTCTGGAAGAGCAGTATGTGCTGGTAACTGCTGAGCCATCTCTCCAGATTCCTAATGTTTCATATATTATAGGGCAAAGGAAATAGTTCACTGCTTGTGCTGCAAGAATTAGGATCTTAGTTCTATCCCTGGCATCCACGTAAAAAGCTTGGTGTGGAAGCACATGATTGTAATCCAGGCTCAGGGGAGGTAGACACAGGCAGATCTTGGGTTTGCTCACCGGTTGTGCTAGCCTGCACATTGAGCCCCAGGTCCCAGTGAGAGGGACCAATGTTTTGTCTCACAAAACAAAGTGAGTGTCTCCTAAGGGACGGTGCCTGATGTTGACCTCTGGTGTCCACACACACACACACACACACACACACACACACACACTCTATGTTAAGGAATCACTTTTAGTTAGATATCAAATAGAACAACAACAACAAAAAAAAGGGGAAGTGTTACAGCAGTTTTTAAGCAATTACATTTTAAAGTTTTCTGACATGAGAAGAAAGCAAAAGCAAAACTCTTCCGACATGGATCTTTGGGAGGACTGAAGAACACTCCACATTACTCCAATGTCTATTTCTACTCCAGCTGCCATTATGCATTTCCAACAGCTGCTCTGAGCCCAGTTTGAGTAGCCATGGGGCATCTCTCCCAATCATCTTTTACTTCCCCAAAGCTAGATCTTTGGGATCTATGGACACTCAAATTGCTGTTCTCTCTTGCCACTCCAGAAAAGCCAATGTCCTTGACCCTCTAAAAATATCACTTCACATTTGTCTAGAAAAATCTTATCACCACGAGGACCAGTGTGGGTCCTGGGGCTCAATGCCTCGGGTTAAGCTCTATCTCAGTCACACAGGCTGTTTTGACTTGGGGAAGATACTTCATCTTTCTGTGCATCTTGAAATGGGGAGAATGCTTCACTATAACACACAGGGCCTGATGAGAATTAAACAAGCCAATACATGTGACAACAGAGCCTGGCACACACCACTGTGGTGCTTGCTGTCCCTTATCATCTCGGGTTCTGTTCTGTCACCACCCCTGCCTAGGACAGCCCTTCCTGAATTCCCAGGACTCACTGACTCCTTCCACTGTGCTTTGTTTGCAGCGGGCACCATCCCTTGGGTGCCTGACATTGCATGATTACCTTTATTTATCTTTTCTCTCCTAGTCTTGAGCCATGAACAACCTGAGGTCAGGAATGTTGGCATTTTGCTCAGTGCCTACATGGGTAGATGGCAGGATGGTTGGATGGGTAAATTGATCCCCAAGGCTCCTTCCTCTTTGGGGTCTTTCCAAATACACTGGGAAGCCTCAGCATTTGTTTTTGCAGGGGTCTTCCATGCCTATTAGTTCCCACATCTTATTGTGTGTTTAAGCTCTCCTAGGATTGGTCATGTACTTGATCCATGGGCTTTCCAGGCCTTCTTATTTACCCATCTGCCAGCAGTGTCTGAGCCTCACTGTGGCTGACCACTCTTTTTCCATTCTGCCAAGTTAGATGAGAGAATGTGGCTAAGAAGAAGTGCAGTGGTATCTTCTCTTGGAAGCTCGTCCCTTGTCCTGAGGACAGTGACCAGAATTTCAAGAGATGTTTCCAGAAAAGGTGGCTATGCTTCAAGGAAGAGCCATTCGTCACCTCTAACTAGGTCCGCCTGTCAATTCCCTTTCCTTTCACTGGCCCCTGCCCTTTGATGGTGTGTATTGCTGTGGCAACTATTAAGCAAGGTGAGATACTTGAAAGGGAATAGTTAAAGGGGCCCTGCTAAGAAGAGTCGACTTCAAAGTCGGCCCTCTACTAATGAGATAATACTGTCAGCAATCAGAAAGTTGAAGATGAGTCCATGCGGAAGCAAAGCTCATCCATGTCTTGTTTGAGGTTGCAGCAACAGCAGCACATATAAGGAAAAGATTCAGATGAAGGGTGTTTTGTTTTGTAGGCTGTAGGGGCAGGGGAGGGTTTGTGCAAGTCAATTTCCATGTCTTAGCATGCAACCTAGATACACTACCAGCCTCCTATAAACAAATGTGATACCTCCTCCAGCATTCGTCATTACTCCTGACTGGCCGATTTGATATGTGAAAATGAGACTACTTGGAGGCTTGTCTTAGATTTTCAAGCTGCACAAGATATATTGACAGTATAAATATTTTTATGTCACTATATATCTTAACGAAATAACATTCACGTCTGGAGAGTGTGTCGGCCTGGAAAGATCTATTTACTTAAATCAGGAATGACAGCGGGCAGTGCTGGCAGTCCTTTGGCTTGTCCTGATGCTGTGGTTGGACAGACAAAAATTGCACACTGGGACAGATTTCTGTAAGGAGAGATTTAACCCCTGAATTGACATTACAAATCAGCATACAACTGTTTCAGACTCTGGCTCACTACCAGGCATAGTCAGTTTCTCCTTTTAAATATTGAGTCAATGTAGAGATGTTAACTGAATTTCAGATTCAAATTTTAATTTGGGGGAATGTTCATTTATAGCAGAATAATTGACAGACTAGGTTTCCATGGCCAGCATTTATGACACACCTCCTGGTAAATAAAATACTATTGCTAACTCTCTAGTCTATGAATAGGGTGTCATGTAGATTTGATGACCTTTTGGGGTCAAGTCTTGGATAGGAGACTATGATGGTTTAAATAGGAATGGCTCCCATTGACTTGTGTGTTTGAATCCTTGGCCATAGGGAGTGGCACTATTAGGAGGTGTGGCCTTGTTGAAGTAGGTATGGCCTTGTTGGAGGAAGTGTGCCACTGTGGAGGTGGGCTTTTAGGTCTCCTATGCTCAAGCTACACCTAGTATGGCACACAGTATCCTTCTGCTGCTTTTATATCAAGATGTAGAACTGTCAGCTCCTTTTCCAGCACCATGTCTGCCTGGATGTTGCCATGCTTCCCACCATGATAATAATAGACTAAACCTCTGAAACTATAAGCCAGCCCCAATTAAATGTTTTCCTTTATATGAGTTGCCATGGTCACAGTGTCTCTTCACAGCAATGGAAACCCTAACTAAGACAGATAGGAGAAAAAGTCACACAGCTTTGTCTCCTCTCCCCCCATCCCTCTTTCTCATGGGTATGTGTGTGCAGGAACATGTGTATGTATGCAGGCATCAGACATCAAGCTTGGGTGCCTTTCCTCAGGTGTTGGTTGTTATTTTATTATTGTCTGTGTGTATGTGTATGAGTGCAGCTGTGCGCATGCCATGGCGTGCGTGTTGGAGGTCAGAGGACCATTCTAGGAAGCGGGTTCCCTTCTGCTAGCCCATAGGATCTAACTCAGCTTTTCAGGCTTTTAATGGAAGCACCACTGCCTGAAGGGTTACCTTACCAGTGTCACCTTGGTTTTTTGTTTGTTTGTTTTTTTGAGAAAGTTTTCGAACTGTCCTGGCACTTGCAAAGTAGGCTGGCTAGCCAGAGACCTCTAGTGCTTGTCTATCTGTACCGCCCCAATGCTTCGGTTGTAAGTATGCCTTGCTTTTTCAAAAGATGCTGTTTTGGAGGATTGAACTCATGATTTTGTAGCAAGTACTTTACCAACTCAGTTACTTCCTTTCCTTTATTGTGAAAGAGTCTAGCACCAGGAGATGCCTTTGGATTTGGAAGCTCTGAGGTTGCCAAGGGTGAAGAATTGTGGTTTTTTTGGTCTCACACTGGCATTCTCAAACATACATCTTGGAATATACTCCATTTTTTCCCTGGCAATTCAATTGCAGGGGAAATGCCTCTTTAGGGATCAGCTCTACCCAAATACAACTTTATGTACTTTGCAATATTATATGTCAAAAATAAATGGAAGAATAATTTACTTTAGATTTCCAAGTGCTGGTAGGTTTTAATTTACATTTTAACATTACTTTCTATTGATATTAACCTGTATGTGACCCAGGGGGATTACTTGGATTTTTTTAATCCTTAAGGGTGTTATTGCTTATAATATATTATATTATTATATATAATATATAATATATTATATCATATATACTATATATATAATATATAGTATTATATTATTGCTCAGATAAAAATGAATCAAATATGATGAGAATGCATGTTGGGCCTATGAAACCAATACAACAAAGATATGACTTAAATGTAAACATGCTTAATGGGCAGTGATACTCCTATTACATAGATAAGTGTCCTCCTAACAGGAAGCTGCACAGGCAGATAAAGTTTTGTGGCAAGAGTTAGCGAAGAGCCTGGGGAGGCAGCGTAGGGTATGGGATTTTTACGACCGCGTTAGAGCCAAGAACAGCCCTTGGTGGGCACGGGAGAGAATACGCACTAGTCAGAACGAGAGTATATTTCAGGTGAATTGTGCATCTTCCCCAGCTCCTCCTGTGGCTTATTCAGGGGACTGTGCTTAGAAAAACCACCATGAAATATGATTCAGTGGTATGGTGGCTTGAGTAGGAATGTCCCCCATAGACTTATGTGTGTGAATGGTTGGCCCATAAGGAGTAGCACTGTTAGGAGGTGTGGTCTTATTAGAGGAAATGTGTCACTATGAGGTCAGGCTTTGAGGTCTTCTATTTTAAGCTATGCCCAGTGTGGCACACAGTCTCCTTCTGCCGCCTTTGTATCATGATGTAGAACTCTCAGGTACCTCTCCAGCACCATGTCTGCCTGTGTGCCACCATGTTTCCTGCCATGATGACAATGGACTAACCTCTGAACTGTAAGCCAGCCCCAATGAAATGTTTTCCTTGATAAGAGTTGAAAGAAAAGTTGCCTTGGTCATGGTGTCTCTTCACATCAATAAAACCCCAAGACAGGTGACCATATTGACCTATAAGAGAAATCACAGTCTGTGGAATGAATTTCTGGTGATTTGTGTTCTGAGGTCTCACATACAGCCTTACAGATTTGTGGCCAGCTCAGCTTTCCTTTTTAATTGAATCCTGTAGTCATCACATTTCTACCCATGGTGTTGAAATAATGACTGGCACATGGAATTAATTTACAAGTACATTTTGAAGAAGTTCAAATTTAAGCTAAAATACCTTATCCAACTTCCCCACCAAACATTTATTGAGTTGGCATTAGACAGAAAGAAGTATATGATTGCAACATATAATAATACTTTAAAAACATTAAAATTATTTACAGTATGGAAGATCAACACCCAAGTGATTAAGATAGTGTAGCCAAGAGGCAGGCAGATCTCTGTGAATTCTAAGTCAGTCTGGCTTACACAGACTGTCAAAAAGAAAGGAGAAAATGAAACAAACAAAAAATATGAAACTCATTTGTCTCTGTATGTTATCAAGTACCCAATACTAAACATAGCCCAAAATTAATTGTTTCAGTCTTCTTAGGTTACAACTAAAAAGATAATCATAATAAGTGAAAAAATTTCCTCACTATTATTCGACTTTTCCTGGGGGAAACATGAACAAATGAATGACTGCTCAGCTCGGATAGGGGCACTCACAGGAGAATAGAGAAATGAGCCATCTGAGTCCAGCTCGGTGAATCATTGAGTTTACTGGAGTTACCTCCAGGAGTATGGCTTACTCAAAGGCGGATGTGTTATTGAAAATCCCATCCTCAGACCTGTGACTCACAAGAGCTGCCCCCCTGGAGCTCCCTGACCAGTTTGCAGGCAACATTGTAGGCCATAGAGTCTCCTCTCACCACGAATTGTTACTGCTTATATAGTGTTGGGCCAAAAGCCTTATGAACCATGATTTACATTTTGTGAACTTGCTGAACCTTGTTTTATTTACTTCCTGTGTCATACAAGCCTTTCTCTTCCCTCCAGGAAGGAATGTTTCACTTAAGGGGGAATAGCTACACAATATTTTCTCTATTCCTCTAGTCCCTACAATCTTTCTGCTTCATCTTCTGCAATTCCCCTGCCCAGGAGGGGGTGATGTAGATGTCCAATTATTTTTACCATGTATGGGTGATCATTGGGCCACTCTCCTATGGCAGTAGTCACTCATTTTCAAGAGCTTAACTGGTTATGAGTTTCTGCAGTATATTGCCTGTTGCAAAAGAGGAATTTCCAGGGGTGAAGAGATGGCTCGGCAGATAAGAGTATTGACCGTTCTTACAAAGGAACTGGGTTTGATACCCAGCACCCACATGGTGGCTCACAACATCTATCACCCCAGTTCCAGGGAATCAAATATCTTCTCTGATATCCTCAGGCAGCAGACACACATGCGGTTACACATAGACAAAACACCCAGACACATAACATAAAATAAATAAGCCTAAAACATTTTAAAAAGAAGTTTCTTTTTATGTCTAACAACAGAAAAGATATATAGGCTAACCCAGAAGTGTTTAGAAGGCAGTTTTATAGGCACATCAGATTCACTTCAGAGAAACAATAGCAGTTGTTTGCCCACTTGGGCCCATGACTTCCCCAGTCTTGGGTTTTTTTTGTCTTGGCTTACACCATCAGATGTGAATTCCCTATTGATCTGATCTTAAGACCAGTCAGAAAGCAGTTTGGCACTTAGGAGATGGTTCAGTGGATAAGAATATGCAAATGTGGGGACCTGAGTTCATATCCTTAGCACCCATATGAAAATCTGACTATGGTGCACATGGACCTGTAACCTCAGTGCTGTCAGGGGAAGAGATACCAGCATTGGTGGAGCTTGCTGACCATCAGTCCAGTTAAGGTTCACTGAGAGACTCTTTCTCAAGAGATTAAGGCAGAGATACAGCAGGATATCAAATGTCCTCCTCCTCTGTGTGTATGGTCATGTACCCACATTAACACAAACCACACATGCTCCCCCCCACACACTACATTGAATAAAAAAGCATTTATTTGGGCTGTTCTTACTACAGTTGTGTCACTATTGCACCAGTGGGTTTATCTTGCCTGGTATGTTGCTTCTACTGTACACAGGGTCTACAGCCAAGCAAGATTGTTGGTCACAATTCTTTCCCAGCAGCCCATATGGTGCTTTCTGCCACTATGAAAGCCAGTCAGCAGGGAAGGAGAGTACAGCGCTGGTCCAGCTTGATTTTGATTTGATTGCAACCAAAGTCAGTGGTGACATTAGCAACAGGGACTTATAATCTGATTCTGACATGAAACCAACAGCAATGACAATGCTTTCTATAGCCTTGGGGGATACAGGAGACCTCCCTGGACAACAACTCGTAGGGGAATAGCTCATCCATGGCAGAGGGATTTTCATTCAGTAACTTTATGGCTCTTGGGAAAGCCATTTCTTATTTTCACAGAGTACCTTAGTTTGAACTCCTTATTTTCAGTGTTCTTTCAAAAATTTTTTTTCCAAATCCGTAAGACTCAAGGTTTAGGATTATATAATATAACCTTCTTATAGAGAGTAGGCGCCCTGGAGGCCCGCTACTGTGTGCTTCAAGCAAGGTCCATTGGTCTTGGATAGCTAAGAGGATACTAACAAGAACTGTGGACAAGGTCTAGCACAGCACAAAAAGATCCCGTCAATTGTACTGACTGCTCTGCTCAGTGGGGGCCATAGTCATTTTCCCTCACCACCCTGCCTCCTCTTGGGGTGTTGCTGCTGCTGTAGGTCTGTTGCACATTTGTTGTGTGACATTATTCCTGGAAAGACATAAACTAACTTTTACTCACCCCAGATAGGGAATCTAGGATAGATCAAAGAGCAGATACCACCAAAGTCCATGTTTGTGAACCAATGGGTTTTACTGGGGTCACTTAGAAGAGCAGAAATGAGTGACTCAAAGACAGCTCAAAGCCTACCTCAATATGGATGGCAGGCCACAAAAGGTGGAAACGTGGAATGCACTCTACAACCTGCAGGCAGCTCAACAGCTTTGATGGTGTTCTTTCTAGTTGGCCTAGTTGGTCTGAACCACTTCCAGACAATTTGACTGATCTTTTTTGTTTTTGTCTAGGCATTTTAGTTGGTTTCTGTTTCTTCCAGGAAGCTGGCCTGGTCTGTGCTTCTTTCTTCTTTTGCAGTTTGGGTTCATCTGATAGCTTTCCTGCTTACGTAGCAATAGTGAGTGATGGCTGTAATATAGTGGCTTTTACTATTTTTATTTTATTATTTATTCTAATTATTTTATTATACTTAATACCTCTACCTCCCTTTCAACGCTTGTTCCTTCCAACCCCTTGAACACTAGAAGGGAGAAAAAGAAGGTTAAAGGGAAAAAGGATGGAGTTCTCTCTGAGCTACTTCCTGCTGATTACGGCTGTCGGGTTCCTTGGGGGCAATGTCAATCTCACTAGTCACAATACCCAGAAGTCCAGCAAACAAGGAAACAGCAGCAGGAAGAGCCAGCAGCAGGAAGTTTGGGGAAAGTACCTTTAGCAGGGAGAGCAGCAACCTCTTCTTTATATAGCCGCCCTCTTTCCCCAGGGTTCTGGTTTTTTATCCCTCTCTCAAGTTCTCAGAGTTAAACTTCCTCAGCTGGCAAATGCCCCTGCTAGCTCACAGTTAATAGCTTACACCTGCAGTCTTAACTGAAGTACCATCACACGTGGGATTAAAAAAAGCAGTCTCATAATTTGTTTATTAAAAAAACATTTTCCCCTTTTAGTTAAAAAATGGCATATATATAAACTATATACAATAAAATTATTTATCAGATCTATCAAAAATTATATATAATTGTAAGATTATAACTAATTAGGCTTCAACTCCATCGGAGACTTTAGAAGGAAATTAAATTATTACCTAAGTATGTAGGAAGTGTAGAGCAAGCCACTTCCAAAACTATAATAATGACAGAGGTTGCTGGCTACCAGAATAGTAACCCATGGTTTCTCTGTGTTGTTAGGGCATCCAGTCTTCAGCCTGCCGGCCCAGAGTATCTGACAAACTTTTCTGTGAAGCAGGGATATTGAAAATCTTGCCTACCTTATCTCTGTAACATTGGTCGACTTTTCAATGTCCTGCTTGTTCACAGATTGGACAGACAGCCTGCTATCAGCAGGTTTTTTTTGTCCAGTGGCTATCTTGCCATATTTGTTTCTAAAATGCCCATCAGCTCTTATCAAGGAGATTTGGGATACTTCCAGGAGATGTCTCTCCATCAAAAAGACCTTTTCTTACTAAAACATCTTAAATGCCATTTTCTGTAGGTCTGTGAGGTTTTTGAAAACCATTTATCATGTATCTGTCGGTCTATCTATTTAAATAAACACTGCTTGTTTCTATCTTTGTATTATCTACTTAATATAAAAACATATGCAAGAGAGTACAGCATATTTCTGCAATTAACTAAACTAAAATATAACAAAACTGTTAGTTCAATTGACAATTAATTTACATTTCTTAATTATCCTACACAGTTTTAAATAGTAGCTTTCAAGTGGTCTGGAACTAAAAATTGCGTTTTTAAATGAGTAGCAAAGACATATTCAATGAATTAATACTTTTTCTATCAGTAGTTTGTTTGTTTTATAACCTGGTAATTCTCAGCTGCTCTATCTTGGAAACTCTCAGCTGCTCTTGTCTGAAATGGTTGGTACATTTTGCTGTGGGGCCTTGAGGTATGACTCCAAAGTTTCTTCCCGACTGCAAAAGATCATTTGTCCAGTGCTATCCTCTCCCAAAGAGTTTACAAATTCCAGGAAATCTCGGCTTTCTGCCACCAGAAACCACTTGTGTGCTGTTACTCTATTTTCCAGAGTTAATGCACAGGCCATTTTGAGATCTGGCTTGAAAAGTACTGTATTTCTCACCATACTGGACATTTTGGTATCTGAGGCTGTTAGTCTTACTATTTCTTTGTAAATAGCCAAACTTACCACAATTAAAATACTGGGAATTTTGATATCTGAGACTTTTGGTGGCTACTGGGAAAGCTAGTGGTGGTAGTCTCATAACGACAGGCCGAGATTAACTTTTTCTCTCTAATCGGGCTGTTTCTCTTTCACCAGATCTAAACCTGTGTGTTCTCCTCTCTCCAGCGCCTTTTGCTTTCTAAGCACTACAACTTCTATTTGCAAACAATCTAGTTGCATAGTCATGTCTACAATCCTTCTGTCATATCTACTTGCAACTTTTCAAACTGCTCAAGCATTCTCCCATCTTTTTTGAAACATCATACAGGAATAAAAATAATAACATAAAAAAAATCCCCTCTGGGCACAAAGCGGGAGAGAACCCAGTGGCAGCAGCCATCATAAGCCTTTTGCTGATGTCCTGATTACACTTCAAAATCTGCCATCTCCTCCACAGTATTAGATATGAAATTTCCCATTGTGCCTTGCCTTACACCTGTGCGCACCACTTGTAACATGGTGGCTTTTATTATTTTTGTTTTATTATACAGTTTAATTTGTTTTTATTGTACTTACTGCAGGAAGAACCTGCAGCAGTCTGGGGGAGCAGCCGCAGCAGCAGGGAGAGCAGCAACCTCTTTCTTCTTTTTAGCATCCCCTTTCTCCCTTCTTTGCAGTGTCCCCCTTCTCTGGATTTCTAGCCCTATCTGAAGTCCTCAGAGTTAAACTTGCTCAGCTGGCTAAGTCACGTCCCTGTTAGCACACAAGTCACACCTGGGATTAAACAAAAACATTGCCATAACTGATTTTTTTAAAACAAACAAAACTCTTACCACAGAGGGTATAGTGAATCTAGTCAGATTCAGGGACTTCCTGAAGCTTTTGAGTTGCTACTTCCTGACTTAATGAGCTTCCCTGCTCATTGTGCAGTGTTTCATCTCCTCTTAGATTCTCAGGCTTAGAATATCCTGCTGTTTCAAGTCATGGTGAACATCCTTCTCTAAGAGGTCTCTTCCAAGATGAAAGGATTCAACCTTAGAGGAAACTGGTACAGTAGTATCTTCTGACCTTAGTCTGCTCAGCCTGGCTCAGGCCCCAAGGGAGCAGGACCCTGCTTTAGCCTGCCTTGACTGCCTCTAGGCCCAGCTTCCAGGTTCTGACAGGCTCTGGGTCAGTGCTAATTGTCTTGCCCTTCCATAAGCTGTGCACAGCTGCTTCAAGAGCCTTGAGCTGGGTGAAAAATCCCCCAACCCCAGTATACTTTCTTGAAGGGGAAAAATGTGCACTGTATACTCTGAGGTGAAACATTCCCCTCTCTAGGACAAACTTCATCTTTTTCACCTGTCCTGTTTTATCATTTATTTCTTCTTTGAACCATTTTTCTGGCTTTAAACATTTTCAGAAGCCCACTAACATAACATTAACTCTAGGTTAATTTTTTTTCCCTCTAGAAATCTGGCTTGACATATTTACCTTAGAGCGACTTAGAGAGATCCCTTTGTTTGCTTTGTCCTTCTCTCCCACCCCTTTAATGCTTCACCAATTTATGAGCCTGATTTACATGTTAGTCTAAATCATTCAGATCTGTTGGAGCCTCTCCTACTGTTATGGGGCTCAGAAGAGCCACTAAAGCCCTCCTGCTTAATCAATCATGTTGTGCAGCCTTTGTCTTGAGGAGGGATGAGCAGTTGTAGCATATGGAACTCAGACTGATCCCAGGTGCTCTCATGGCCTATAGACTCACAAGCCAGGCCACAAGAGGCTCTTTCACTTCTTGTTTAAGGTTTTCCCATCTTGAGTATGGTGTAACCAACCTGCAAATTCCAGCAGCTGGAAAGTAGAGATAGGTAGATCAGGAGTTCAAGACCAGCCTCTGCTATATGAGACCTTCACAAAAATCCAAAATCCAATGGAAGTAGTTTAGATGCAGAATATTATGCCCATCAAATGGCTTAGCCTGTATTTCCTGGTCCAGGTGATCTCACCACATAATCCTGGAAAGGATTGTGTGGTGTGGTTGTGGCATCCAGGCAAGGGTGAAAGTAATCACTAGATGGACAAGTGCCCACTAATGCCAGTACCACTCTGTTGGTCTGGCATTAGTGGGCACTTGTCCATCTAGTGATCATATGACAATTGTGTTGGTAACAGATATATGCCAGCCTCACTTGAAACACAAATGCACAGTATATATGATATCTGCAGTGACAGCTTGCTGAGAGATACTTGAATTAGAGCCAGAGAAGTGGTTCCACAGTGGGAATCAGTTGGTGAGGTACTGACATTCTACAGCTGGTTGAGCTACTCTTTCATCAACATCCAGTAGATATTTCTTGTGTTGCTGTCTTCCCTACTGAACCAGCCATTTGGATATGATAAATGTGAGTTTTATGGCTAAGATTAGATACTTCTTCCACCTCATCTCTGGTTAGTGTGTGGCTTTCAAGACAAACATCAAAGAAGTAACAGAATATTTTGATATTTTGGTTGGGCCTTCTAGGGTGCCATTGTCTCTATGGGTAAGCAAAGAAACTTGCTTGGACTGGGAGGCCTGGATATGCTTGGACAGTCTAGAGAAAGGAAAAAAAGGTCACTTGGATTGTACGAGAAGGTGGGGTTGTGATAATTTCCAGGGTGCAGGTCTTGTCACTCAGGACCTCTTTCAGGAATGAGAATTACTCACATCATGTTGGTGGGTATTTCCTGATATTTTTGTGAATGATAGCTACCCTTGAAGTTATGGGAAGCCCTGATGTCTTTTCACTATGGGAGGCCTGTGACCAGCCAATGTCTTTGCTTAACATATATCACTGGACCAAGTTAGGCTGGTGAGTCTTAAATGCATTAAGTTTGAAGTCCATTGGTGTTTTTGTTTTGTTTTGAGACAGAGTTTGTTTCTCTGTGTATCCTTGGCTGTCCTGGACTCACTTTGTAGACCAGATTGGCCTTGAACTCACAGAGATCCACCTGCCTCTGCCTCCTGAGTGCTGGGATTAAAGGTATGTGCCACTATGCCCAGCCATTACAGACAGCTGTGAACTGCCATATGGTGCTGGGATTTGAATCCCGGTCCTTTGGAAGAACAGCCACTGCTCCTAACCACTGAGCCATCTCTCCAGCCCCGTCCATTGGTGTTTTATGCAGGTAGAGCAAGGTTTGGGATTGCAGACAGAAATGAAGTGCACCGTGTGACTCCTCACTGAGGAGAGAAACTTGAGTGCAAAAAGTAGTGGTGAGGAGTGTCAGATATAAGAAGCAAGAAGTGGAACCCTTTAGAGGCATGAAGGGATCTAAGAAGTTCCCAGGCTCCAGTGTAGAGCCTCATGGATGTTCATCTTTATCCTTGTTGGATCACTGGGTCACAGAGCTTGCCAGGTAGAAGGACAGCCATGAGAGTGATCATCATTGCTCATCTCTGAGGCCACTGGTGTCTGGGTCACCATGGTGCCCTTGCAGCGTGAAGAGGTTGGTTGTTAAGTGTGACACCTGTAGGTAGGGAACACCAGGACTGGAGGCGGACTGTAGTGGAGGACGCAGCCTTTGTTGTTGTACTGTGATACTCTGGAAGCCATTGCAGTATGTATGATGGACTGACTGCACATCTCCCCAGTCTAGGCAATAATGGGGTTCCATAGCATGTCAGAATGTCATTGGTCATCCAGAAGGATGCTCTGGGGACAGAAAGTAGCAGAGACACAGTTCCTCATGAAGAAGTTGAAGATGGAGAGGAAAAAATGAGCAGGAACCAGTTTCTGAGAACATGGAAGCCACCCCGAATCTTCTAGATATTACATAAATATCTCACTAAAAGTGAGGTTGGACTACTCAGTTGGAAGTAAGTAAAATGGAGTAAAAGAAAATGTTCATGAAAACTTACATGAAACAAAAGGAAAACCATGACTCTGTAGCTCACTGTTTCCTTAGTATTATTTTAAGAGCCCCTCCATATGTTCCCATACATCTTTTTTATTCAAATTCCAAGAAATTCTTTCTATTTAGAAATCTCACTTCATAGCACCCAACCCGGCCCACAGGAGGGATTTCAGTGCAAATAAATTAAAACATTTAACTGAGGTCAATTTAAGAAACAAAGGGAGTTGGGAAGATAAATTATTTGGCTCTGCAGCGGCGTGTCGGATCAAGTATAATACAGCAAAATATCAGTCTTACGACAAAAGTCAAAGGAAAAGATTATGCTCCAAATTGCTCCTGGCTGACTGGCCTCTGGGTTATTAATTCAAACGTCCCTCCTATTGGTGTTGTTAATGGCTTCAAACAACTCTTGTCTCCTCTTATGCAAGGGGAAAATTGGACCCATTCCAAAGAAAACAGCAGTAGCAGAAGGAAGCCAACTTTTGCAGCGTTGTTAGATAACTTCAACTATTAATTTTCTTTGACCGAGAACCTTTTAACTTTTTTGAAGATTTTTTTCATACTGCCTAAAACTACAAATTAGACAATCCTAATACTTAAAATATGTCTTTAAAAAAAAAAGAACTTTCCAATTTAATTAGCATCATTTCTCTTTATTCTAGGCTATTTTCATCAGTATAAGGCATGGAGTAAATCTAAGAAAACTCAAATATGATTGTTTAAAAATATTTCCACTAATTCTTTGAGAACTTTATACAATGTATTTTGGTCATTTTCATAACCCTCCCACTCTGCCTTCAAACTCATCCCAGATTCATCCCTACCTTTCTAACTCCTCACCACTGTGTGTCTTCTTTAAAAATGAAAATCTATTGCGTTATACTCACGGGTGTGGGGCTACATGCTGGAGCATGATCTTGCTGCCAAGGACCATACCCTTAAAGAAAATGGACTCTTCCTCTTCTGGAACCCATTAGTTCTCAATAGCTCTTCAGTTAAGGGTGGAGGCTCATGTGCTTCTCCCTATTCTATGGTAGAATGTTGCCAGCCTTGATCTTGTGCAGGTTTCGTGCAGGCAAATAGTACATTTTGTGTGCGTGTGCTTGTGTGTGTGTGTGTGTGCCTGTGTGTGCGCCTGTGTGTGTGTGTATACACATACCTGTGTATGCCATGCCATATGTATGGAGGTCAGAGGACAAGTGACAGATCAGTTCTCTTCTTTTACTATGTGGGTCCTAGGGACCAAATTCAGGTTGTCATGCATGCCAGGAAGCACCCTCACCAGCTGAGCAATCCCTCCAGTCTAAGGATTTCTTTGTTTGATTGATTTGTTCCCAGTTAGAGAGGAAGGATAAAGGATCAGAAGGGCACAAGGGATTTTAGAAGAGTCCTTGGGAACATGGAAGAGAATTAGGCAGAAATGGTTTGAAAAAAGAAAAGAAACAAATGAACAAACAACAACGACAATAGCAACAAACCCTGTTACTGGGAACCTGACATGCCCTCAAGTTGGAAACTACTTAGAGAGATCAAAATTTAAAATTTCAAAGCTCTCCAAGTTCAGCCAGGTTCAGGTTGGAGTTCTGTCTCTTGGGACCCATAGCCTGTGTTTTGGAGTGGCCCCATGGGGCATTACATTTCTCGACCTTGATAATATTTGGGAAGAATTTCATCTGTGTTCTAAGTAGTGGTTATTTTTCATCTTGGGAGTGCCTTAACCCCTTTCTAATATAACCGTGATTTTCTTTGAAGAAAGAATCTGCTTTCCATGAAGCATGTCAAGTCAGACGAATAAGTCTGAATGGGTGCCCTGCTGTGGATACCCACCTGCCTGAATCTTTCACTTACCTGGGACAGTCGAGGGACAAGTATGTGACATGCATGTCTGTCAGAACTCATGCTCCTGACCTGGACCTGGAGCACAGTGACACAGTGTTGGTGACCTAATGGAAGTCTTTTCTTTGAAAAGCAGTGGCAGGCAAGACAGTGAAGAAATCCCTGATACGAAGAACCTCTGGAGTCCTGTGCGGCTTGTGGGTCCTCAGTCTGGCTCCTGCGCAGTGAGTAGATATGTTTAAGCCAGTTGGATAATTTTTTGTCGTTAGAAAGGGTGATAATTGATACCATCTGTCGCCGCCAGCTTTACCCCGGAGATCTAAGCTCACTCTGCTGCTATACAAAGTACATCTGATCTCCTTTCAATATAACCGATGAAGATTTTAAAGACTTCTATCATGCTCCTTCTAAGATTTCTCTTCCTTAACTGAATGTCATTTCCTTTGACACCTGCTCACTACCGTGGTTTACAGAGCCATAGTAGTCTTGTTTCCCTTGGCTTACAGCCCAGTTTATCAAGGTTCCTGTAACTGTGTAGGACTGAACTCCTTCTTTGACTAGTTCAGGTTATGGTCAGATGACTCCTGGCCTTCGTCTGAACACTATTTATACAACTGCAAAACAGAGCTCGCTTTCATTTCTAGTGAGTGTATGTTACACTCTTGACTCAGATTGAGTGACATACAGTGGGTGCTTCAAAAGCTAGACTTAAGGTTAATAATATACCGCCTGGCTTTTTTATTTTCAGAAGAATTGTTGATGTCAGGTCACCCCATCTTGTGTTTTTGCAAATTAAAAAAATATTAAAAATTTTTTATGCATCTGGTTGTTTTGCCTGCATGTATGTTTGTATATCATATATGTTCAATATGGGGTTGAACCTGGGTCCTCTCAAAGAGCAGCCAGTGCTCTTAACCACCGAGCTATATCTAGTCCCTTAACAATTGTTTCTGAAAATCTTCATGGAGCAATTAGCATTGATTCCTATTAAGTGTTGTACCTTCTGCTTCCAATCTTTGGATTCCAATCTATTCTTAGGCCAAAGTAAGCAGTTTTTTGACATTATTTTAATCCTGGTAGTTCTTCACATCTTTCAAAAGATCATCTAATGGTAAGTGGAACTGTGGGATTGCTGGCCAACACTGCTGTATCCAACGTCCACATGGCAGGTAGAGTGCGCAATTGTTAAATGATTTTTTTTTTTTAAAAATCAGTAGGAAAGTCTTTTTTAAAAATTTCATACAGTCATCACTTATCCAAGACAAAACTATAGGGAAACCCTCAATATGTAAAAGTAAACAGTAAATTAGGTCCATGTCAAGGGTGGGCCACAGTTAGCCAGAGGCCTGGTTTGTGTTCCATTGACTCCAGTGTGCTCTCTGCTTCTGTCTGTCTTTCTCTCTCTTTCTCTCTTTCAATCCCTCATCAGCATCAGCTTCTCTTTCTGGAAGCTCTTAAGAAAGGGATGAACTCTAGAGGCGTTTGGTTTTTGTATTCTAGTTTTAAAAAATCTCCAAGTGGCAAGAGTTGCCTTTATTTAATTTTCAGGTCTACAAATGTCATCAGAGAAAGCCAAGATTTTATCAGCTTTTGTGAGTTTCTACTATATCTCAAAAATTTTATTTAAAACCTTCTAGGCAAAAAGCTTCATGTTAGGAGCTGTTGGTGAATCACAGTTACCTTGTTCAAGCCATTTGTTAAA
The DNA here is from genome assembly GCA_907164525.1 of Lophiomys imhausi. NCBI lineage: Eukaryota > Metazoa > Chordata > Mammalia > Rodentia > Muridae > Lophiomys > Lophiomys imhausi. The sequence goes on along the minus strand of CAJQZJ010033456.1, from coordinate 876,164 downwards.
GACATAATTGAAAACATAAATGACAAGTGTGATTATTCTAAAAAGAGAATTGAAAATATTCATAAACCAAAGTGAGAACTGTTGGGTTTTCATAAAGATGCATGTAAAAATGGCAAACATTCAAACTTTTAAATGTTTAAAAACGAATTATACAGGTCTAGAATTCAGAAATTGAACTTAGCCATGTCTTGGCTTTTGCCTTTTGGGGGTAATTGCAAGGACAGGGTGAGGAAAAGTGATGTTACCACTATGGAGAGCTTGTAATGGATCATGGGTTCGATGTAGATTAAGGTCAGTTTGGGGCCTTGTGTTAGTTAGACTGTGACAGACATGCTTGAGATAAATCAACTTGAAGAGGAAGAGGTTTCAGTCTATAGTCGGTTGGCTCTGTTGCTTGTGGTCCTTTGACGAAGCAGCATTTTGTTGTGGGAGTTGAACAAAATCACTGTAGTATCCAAGTTTCAAAAAGAGGGAAGAGGGGAAAGCCTGAATTTCTTCTTCGAGGACACACCTCCAATGACCCGAGTTCCTTCCACTAGACTACACCTCCTGAAGGTTCCCCATCTCTGTAATGCCACCAACTGCAAGTCTTCTATACTGGAACCTGTGGAGGGGCATTAAAAATTCAATCTTTAGCAATCCCAGAAAAAAAAAAAACCTATAAAACAACCAAGTCACGCTAGTACAAAAGATACCAGTGCTGATGAACTGAAAAATATCCCCGGGGAAGGATTTTCATTTGCAGAATATCTGATCTGTGGGTCATCATTCAGTGTGATCATGTAGGATTGGTGTTAGGCTGTGGTTTTGTGTGAGCGATACGGGGCAAAATCCCAGTCTGGGTGCCATGAAGCTCGTCATACAATGGATGAGGTAGATGCATGGTTCTACCATGACATTTATGTGTGCCAATTAGACATAGAGGTAAGAGTAGGTTGCTGACCCTGGCCAACTCTGTAAGGGATGAAGCCAGGTTGGCTTGCTATTCTCTGGAGGTAAGACTTCTGGGCTTTCTTGGCAGGAAGAATCTATCCATAGTTGTGCAGAACAGGGTTGGTGAGAGGAACATACCTGTATGCCGAGATTTTGTCAGTGTGTCCTTAGCCCCGATTGTAACTTGGGCCTGGAAAAGCTATTTTACTAACTCTTTGCCAGATAGCCAATAAAGTAGTAAATGAGACAGTGGCTATTTTTTTTCTTCTTTTCATTTATTCTTACTCACAAGCTCTCCCTTACCCTGGGCTTAGTGGACTTCCATAAGGACCTGACTGTTCTGATAGGGAGTATAGGGCTAGGTAGGTATACTGTGTACTTCAGGATGTGGAAAGCTGCCACCAAACTCCACTGTGTACTGGGACAGGAGGAGGCAACACTTGCTGGGATGTTTGCTGTGAATCCTTTGGCATTATCTTCAGCAGGCGGGAGACAAGGCCTGTCTTCTAGGACCTGTTCTATTCTGAAGTCACTTCTGGAGGCCACTCAGTGTAGAGAGCTAAAAGTTAAGGGCTTGGATTCCTGTGGTTAGCGACTGTATGATCTTGGGAAAAGCTGCTTCTCCAAGCCTTAGTTTCCCCATCTGTAAAATGTACTTCTAATGGAAATAACAGCAGACAAGGCACATAGACTTAATTCTTCTTAGCCACAACTTCCTGTTGGATCAAGAGATGCCCTCAGTTTGCTATACTTTTCTCGGGGACCTTGTTTCCTGTCTCTGTGACTCTTGTGAGGAGAACACCAGTACTCTGTGTCGTGCTCCTAGGCTTCCAGATCTGTGTGGGGTTTAATAGCCCTGGGAGGTCAACCTTGGGCAGCCTGTTCCCAGAGCATCATTCCTCCATCACCCATTTTCTCTCCACAGTGCTTTTTGACTCCACTCCCTTTCAATCTCTCTGCCTGGTCCTCCTAATCGGGTCCCATGTGTGTCTCTAGCCCAGCTGCCAGGAACACAGTATGGGGAGCCCTGGTCCAGAATCTACAACCCTGTGTATGGGCCAGTTCTTCTCTGCTCCTTTGTTTTCTTTTCCACAGCTAAGAAATTTCAATTAGAAGAAGAGGGACGAGGGTCTTTCCCTCCCCACAATATTTGAATTTCCTATGGAGGACCAGAGGCACCTTTTCAATTTCCTCCCACTTATCAACTTTCCAAAAGAGAGTTTCACACATGGTTTAAAATTCACTATAACACAGAAGCTCCAATTTAGCTTACTTCAATTGTTTTTCTTCCAAGAGAAATTAGACGCATGTGTTTATTATGTATTTGCTAGGTCACAAAGGATCTTGGGACAAGTCTCACTTAGTACTGTAGCTCCTCCCAATACCTCTCACCTCATCCCCTCCCCTAAACCTCTCCCTCCCAAAAGAGGGGCTTCTGCTTCCCTTCCCCAAGCCTGATCCCTATATAACAACCATTTTTGCTAAGCCAGTCTCTTGGTCTGTGGCTACTCTCTTGCTTTCCCCTTCCCCCTGTCCTCTCATGGTACTGTTTAGCCTGCTGGCAATGATCAGCCCAGTCTCTCCCCCATGCCCACTTTCCCTCTTATAATTACAATAAAAATCTCCATGCTTTAGGAGTAATCATGTCCTTCTTTTATTTCATTTTTCATTCAGTATTGTATTAAGTGTTTTCTTCAGGCTGTCAGTATTATAGAGAAAGGGTATTTAAAACATATTTAAGCTTGCTTCAAGTGTTGTTCTCCAATCAAGGTGAAAGTTAGCTTGAAGGAAAATTAAAATAAATATTATACGAATGACTTATACCTTTGTAGACAGTTTACAAAACGCAGTCAGCCATCTAATTCCATCAGCGCACAACTGCGGATGCAAGCCTCTTCTCTTACTACCTTTTCTAGCATTTTCTAAAGTCTTTGGCATTCAAGTGGTCACTGTTCTAGTTTAGAAGGCATGTGGTGGTTAATCATCGTCTCCACTGACCTTTCCATACGCAGTAAAAGGGAGTCATTGTCTACAGTTCATTTTCATGTCTTAATGTTCCTCAGATACTAATGTAAAAGTCCAGAAGCACATGAATTGGCTTGCTAAAACTTCAAGGTTAGTGTGGGCCACCTGGGGTACAGTCTAAGTGTCCTGAAGGCCGAGAGATTTGCCTTCTAATTCTTGAAGTAGAGTTTCCTTCTGTGAGTATTACTTGAAAGTGGGCTGACATGCCCCATGAGTGAGCTCTGATTTCTTCCTACAGTTCTTCACTCTCTTGCCAAAAACATGAGGGCAGGGGTGCACCAAGCGCCCAGAAGTAGCCTGCTTTCAGTTCTCCTGAAATGCTGAGGATCTATCTGACCACACAAAGCATTTAATGTAATTTCCCAGCCTTCTTGTAAATGCCAGTGTGTTCACAGCGAGGCTAAGCAAAAATAGACCCTCTGTTCACTACAGCCCACCCTTATAGCCTTTTAGGGTAAAGAGCTATAGAAATCATACATCTATATGGATAGATGTATATGTATATCTTTATGTGTATATGCACATATAGAAGTCCATACGGCTGTGCTTTATCATTCAGGAAATGGAGCCAACCATAACATGGATCATTGAGCTTTGCTCCAATATCCAGCTAGGGAAGTTGATACTTGTAAGGTCTGTAACCCTTGCCCTAGGCAGTTAATCTACCTATTAAGTGTTAGTCTATTGCTAATTAGTCTAATTAGTCTGTTGCTAATCTACATTGAACTCTAAACCTGTTCCTCAGTCCTTTTAAGGCACAACACTCTAGCCCCCTGATTATTGGGGGAAATTTGAGACTTAGAGGGAGGTACAGAAAAATCACGGCTTTCAGATTGTGAGGCTTCAGGAGTTTCCATGGGTCAACAACATGTAAAGTGGGGGCAGGAGCATTTCATTACTTCTAGTGGGGGAATTGCTAGTCACGAAGTCATGAAAGGAATGGGGCTGGGGCACATGCCACAGACAGGGGTAGAAGATTCATTGAAAAATTGACTCTTCATGAAGGGTGAAACCGCAGGGTTACTGAATTTTGGGGACTTGTTTTTAGTATGTGTGTGTGTTTGTCTTACACATAAGCCTCACTTTAGGTTTCTTACATGGGTTCTGGGGCTTGAACTGAAGTCCTTATGCTCGAAAAGCATTACTTCATTTACCAAGCTGGCTCTCTGGCTCCCGTTGTTTCTTATTAACAGGTGATCATAACTAACACAGAGGACTATAAGTCTCTTGCTTTTTTTTTTTTTTTTTTTTTTTGGTTTTTCGAGACAGGGTTTCTCTGAATATCTCTGGCTGTCCTGCACTCGCTTTGTAGACCAGGCTGGCCTCGAACTCACAAAGATCCGCCTGCCTCTGCCTCCCAAGTGCTGGGATTAAAGGCGTGCGCCACCACCGCCCGGCTTTTAAGTCTCTTGCTTTTTAAAATTAATTTCACCAGTCTCATCCAGGACGTGTTTGGCCTGGAAGCTGGGATTTCATTACACAAAGTCTATTCCGTTACAGCTTTGCGCGTTCAACTGAACTTGAAGCCAAGCCTTTTTTTTTTTTTAATTTTAACTTTGTACCCACTTTTTGGAGAGGTATTTCCAGAGATTACAACTAGCCAGTGTTTTTTTTTTTTTTTTAACAACTGTAACTAGAATAGAAGAGATTTAAAACTTGAGTTCAAATAACTTGGCCAGTAAAAGAACAAATAAACCCACTGAATAAACCACCTGGGGATGAGTGCCTCACTCAGCAAAGAGAGGTGTGAGGGAAAGGGATCTGGTATGGTCAAGTGTAGCAAATGCTTCCCATTGTTGCCATCGCGTGCGTGCGTGCGTGCGTGCGTGCGTGCGTGCGTGTGTGTGTGTGTGTGTGTGTGTGTGTGTCAAAGTCTTGCTGGGTACTATATTCACAAAGCACACATTTTCTTCACTAGCTAAAGCACGTTACCAGGGCAGGGTTTTACTTTGCACAGTTGAGAGGTTCACCCTTTTCCTTATATTTGGTTTCTGACACCATGTATTTTTCCTCCCTCCTTAGTTTTGGCATCTCCGCTGTTTTCTTCTTTTTATCTGTCTCTCTGCTCCACTCTCGTCCCTCGCGATGCCTTCCCGTAGGTTTCAGACAGCTGCCTTGCCGATTTTCCCTGTGGATTTCTGTGAGAATACAAGCTTGAGTTTCATTTTTAAAGTTCCCCATGCCCTAGCCTCTTTACTATTCTATTTTGGCATCAGGGCCACTCTTTGCGGCTGTCATTCTAAGGGTCTCCCAAATAAAAGAAGAATGATTCTATTTGGGGGGTCAATGTGTCCTTCTCTCCTGGGGGCTCTTTCAGTATAACATCTGTGTTGGTTCTCTGAACACATGAGTGCATGCAAAACACACATAGTACACACACAATCTGCAGGTGTGTGTGCACACACACTCACACACACTCTCTCTCTCTCTCTCTCTCTCTCTCTCTCTCTCTCTTTCACTCTATTTCACTAATTGGCCATGGCTGTCCTGGGGTTTTCTATCATTATTAAAGGCCAATGGAATTGAATGGGCACTTAGGGACTCTTAAATTGAGCACATTAAAAAGACTGATTTAGAAGGAGTTTTGACAAAGACTCTTTTAATTACTTTTTTTTTCCCCCTCTGCTTTGCCAGTATTCACTGCTATGGCTGGTCAGAGCCTGGTCCCTGAGTCATTAGGGGACTGAGCCATTAGGTGTTCCTGCTTACTCTGCAAATATAACAGGCTTATCACGTAGAACTCTGTCTCCAGCTGGTTTAAAATGTAGGTGGTGCCAGTGGGTGGCAGCTGTCACAAGCTGGGGACACAGGAGACACAGGGACATCTCTTGGTGTGAGGAGCTCAGAGCCCAGCACCCCATATAGTACACTGTTCCCTGCCCTTTCTACACACTGGCAGGCTGAAGGGCAACCAGCCTCTTCAGGGTCCCCAGATGCCCACCCTCCCCTTGTCACCCAGATCCCAGGCAAGCTTAGCACTGGCTTTCAGCCCGAGGCCAAACTACTTAATCACATTGCAAATAATGAATAATTTATACATCTGTAATTCAAATGTTCACAGTGATGCATAATTCAAATGAAAAGTTGTTACCAGGAATGAGGACCAAATGGATTCATTTCAGAGACTTTGTTTTTAAATTTCCAATTATTATTTTCCTTGGGTTTCAAGGCTGGGGCCACTTCTATTTTTGCAGCTGTTTTATCTGAATTGGCACTGGGCTCAATGGCTTCACGGCAATGTTGATCAGATCAGGGACTTCTCTGTTTGCAGCGGTCCATCATTAACAGATACAGACTGGCTTTTTTATTCCTAGAGCTGAGGTTAGTGTGGATATTCTGTTTTGTTTTGTTTTTTTCCTCCCTCCAGGACCTTAAAGCTTCCTTCTCCAAGTATCCCAGCAGAATTTTTAAAACATATTAAGAGGAGTTGAAAAATCACACATGAAGTAACGAAACTAATTCAAAGAGTTCTCATGCACCCACCACCAGGAATAAGAACTTTCCAGACGTCCTCTGCCGTCCCATCGCTTACTTTAAATTCCACAATAAAGGAACATTTTGCTTCAGCAGGTTGTCTTGGCTTCTAGGAAGAATGTCTTCCCCAACATCCGGGAAAGGCTCCTCACCGCATCGCACCGAGTGTACAAAATGAGGGCAGCTGGAGCTTCATTAAAGGGGCAAGCCTGTTGCAAGACGGCCACAACCTCTAATGACATCACATAAGAAACCAATCCCTTGAAGGGATGAATGCCCTGAAGTGCCTCTGCTCCCTCGGGCCCTTACCAGTGGCCTGGCATCATGGGAATGTGCCCTGTCTGCAAGTTGGAGGTAACATGACACTCTTTCGCTGGAAGCCTGTGTCAAATGTTTTGGTTTCTCAGACTTGCTTACAGCTGGGACAAGGATCCAGACTCTGCACAAGCAAGCCGTGGTCTTTATGTACACAAAACATGGTGAACTGGAAAGGTAGGGTGGGCAAAGTTTCCTAAAGCAATTGAAAAAGGATTGTAGAAGACATATATCAACACCATAATTGATGTCCACAATTCTCTAGGAATCTGCAAGAAAAACATAGGAATTTATCATTTCTACTTTTTGCAATTGAGATAGCATAGCAAGAAAAAAAAAGTCTCTAATCCTACAACCAAAGGTTTTTCTTATAAAAAGTGAGTCTTGTTTTCTATAATATCCATATTCCTGGGATGGGGGGAGTTGTCTACACTCTCCCCTTGCATCCTTTTCAGGTGAGTCTGAAATCTTCCAGATAAAGTTTGGAAAAAAAGTGTTTGAAAAGCAGTGAAACCTTTAAAAATTAAATAAATAGCCTTGATGTGTTTTCATCATTCTGTTGATCCATTTTTCCAACACTTTTAGGTTTTCAATGCTGTTTTAATTTGTATGCTATGAAAGTTTGGATTTGGGAGCCTCTTGTACTGCCTGGTTAGTCTTTTGCTATCTGAAACAGAAGCTTCTTGGAATCCAGTGACTAAAATGAATTACTCTGATATAAGCATTGCTATTAGGAAAACACACGTGTCCTACAAATACTTTTTTACACTTAATATATTTTAAAACAAGATATTAAACGAGCAGACATTGTTCTGTGGTGGGACTAAAGGGTCTAAAGATTTGCCTGTACACATAGATCTCTGCTTTCTGAAGAAAATTCAACTAGGATGAAATTATTTTTACCTGGGGAAGGTAGAAAACATTTTTGTATAGTCCATTCATCAGACAGAAGTCAATCAATCTATGAGGAAGTGGGGACTGAGCCGAGGGTAAGGCTTCAGGATTGATTGTGGATGCTGGCTATGATGCTTATACACAGGTACCTCCCACCCCGTCCACTCACATATGTTTATACCCACTCATAAAAGCAGTCAAGTACACACATACATATATACTCACACACTCATTCATTTGTACATTGACTCATGTATTCAGACATTCACACACACAAAAGAAAAACCTTACACAGGTAGTCGTAGTAACATGGCCACATTCTTTTGAGTCCAGAAGAATTGAGCTTAGGTATCCCCACTCATTTGTTACCCACGTTTTGACTCAGCCTTAGCCCAGAGCCAATGGCTTTAGTGTATCTATTTTTCATGTCCTGTAAAGGGCAGGCCTTGTTCTAAAGCTAGGTCCACACATGACCCAGAACAAGAATCTCCGTCTTGAATTAAGGTTAGTGTGTGATCTCTCCTTCTAATTGTTTCCAACCCCGTTCCTTTCCATTTTGTGTGCGTTCGTGCGTATGCATGTGTGGGGGTCAGAGGACAACTTCTCCCCTTCTATCTTCTTGGTCTTGGGATCAAACTCAGGTCATCAGGTTTGACTCAAGTCCGCTTTCCAGCTGAACCATCTTGCTGATCCCCATTTAATTAGAACTCTGTGCATTCTGGTTTCTGTTTTGTCCTTTTAGCGACTTCTTTTGGACTTTTTGGCAGCTTGCTCTACCATTCCAGTCTTGGGGCTTCTCGAAGGAAAGGCTTCAGGAGAACGTAGGGCTTTTTCAATTTGGCAGTTCCCTGCTTTTTCTTGTTGTATGTTGCATGCTTTGATCTTGGGTTCTTAGCTGGTAACAGTGAACTTATTCAGTTCTGCTTGCATTTTTAAAATATTTGTCCTGTCATTATCTTATTTCCCTTAATTTTTAAACATCAGGGCTACCTAACAATAGGACACACTTTCACAATAAACGCCAGTAGGAGAATAACCTATTTTCAATGGTGAGTTTAGTACTAGATGAGGTTTATTTACAGCCTATCAGATTTAACTTTTTCTCCTGTTGTCAGCTGGGAGACAAAATTTCAGTTAGTATCCCGACAGGTTGATTGATCTACAAGACATATAGGAGCCCTGAGGGAGGTCCCCAAGTAGCTTGTCCCTGCTTTGTTTGAGTCTTCCTGCTGACTGCAAGATACTTGCCCTATTTCCTGTTCTTCCTGGTCTCCCTTTGGGTCACATCAAAGGACTCTGTACTTCCAGAGGACTCTGGAGAATTTTGAAAAATGTCCTTTCGAAACTGAATTCCATGTCTTCTCCTTGGTGAATCCATATTCTTTCCCCTTCTGGCTGTCCGATATACAAATTGAATTAACTTATGGTCAAGTTTTAATAGACAGCTGGCAATAGATGGCCTGGAAGTAACCAAATGTTGGTATTTTTTGATTCTTCCAAAAGAAATATTTCTGTCTTTGCTGCCTACTTTTGGAATAATTACAACTTTCCCATTCCTTTGCTTGGCATGCAAACCCTCAAACTAGCCTTTGTCTTGTTCTTCTGTTTGATACCAATATATGTAGTGAATTGCAGTGCTAAGTCTATTTCAGCTGAAAATGTCACCTTAAAAAACAGTATTACTAGAAATTACTAGCAATTAGAAGCACTTGACCAAGACACAAATTCCAGAAAGAGACCAATTAACCCCCAACTTCCTGTATATTATATACATAGAACTGAAAGATTGCCAGAGCAGCATATGCTGCTAATTACACTGACACATTGGAAGAAAATATGTCCGTAGGAGAAAATACCTTAATTCCTTTGTCAGTTCTCCTCTTTCTTTGTCAAGAGTCTGCTTAACTCCCACACAAAGGTATGCAAGGCAGCACTAATCTCCGTATCAACCTGTCCACTATTTAACAGGCAAGGCAAAGCGTATTCTTAGCCTGCCACTTGAGAGCAACCGGTTTCTTCCTGTTGCTCTTTTGTTCTTGGAGACTTTTTGTGTTCTCTCTTGTCTCATGTGGCAGTGTAGGCTGGCATGCATCCCTGGACAGGGACCAGACTCTTGACAGGATGAACATTTCCTTCATGTAATCTGAGCAAGAATCACAGTGAGGGGTGTGCAAGTTACCCTGAACCGGGGATTACCTGGAGCGAAAGCAAAACAGGATCTATCATTTCTGAGTTCAACCCGGGAGCTGCTGATACACTTGTCAGCCTTCGAAAGTCCAGATGGGAAAATTTATGGGAAAAATCCATGCAATTTAACTTGATCCAGCAAAATGGGTTTTGAACTTTCAGAGAGGAAAAATTAATGAATCTTTGATTTAAAAAAAAATCATTTCTACAAAAGGGAGACTTTGGGCTATCTTCCAAAATGATTGGGTCACCATACGGTAAGATAATACTTAAATGCAATTAGCTCCTTCTACCGTCCAAAGTGAGTGCCAGAAATACATGATTACATCCTGCTCATCATCACCTCTCCCAGCTTATGAGCTGCCGTCAACATCACTTTCTTCCAAGGTCAGCTGTAGTTACTGCACAGAGAACTGTCTAAGTATGTTTAACTTCGGAGATGAGTCCAACATACCACCATAAAAATATTGTTTTTCCTGCTTCCCATATCTGAAAAGGCTTTGGCTGGTGTGCACTCTCTGTATTTGGCTGCAAATAGGTTACCAGGAACCAAACAACATGGTTCCTAACTTTGGCATTCACTTAAGTGAAGTTATTTATGAACATCTGGAGGGTGATTCTTTTCTTCCTTTTTCTAAAGGAGGAAATGCATCATCTCAGATCAATTGAAGGGATATTTGCATTAAGGCTCAGTTACTGATGCATTTAAATTATGGCATTGATGGTCTAAACTAGGTATGTTTTTTGAAAATATCACTGAATCACCTTCTCAAGTGGTAATATTGTTTAACTTTTTTGTTGTTGTTGTTCCCTCATCAAGTGATTATTCTGGTTAGCTTTAACTGTTTCCTTTTTTAAAAGATTTATTTATTATGTATACAGTGTTCTGTCTGCATGTATGTCTGCAGGCCAGAAGAGAGCACCAGATTCCATTATTGATGGTTGTGAGCCACCACGTGGTTGCTGGGACTTGAACTCAGGACCTCTGAAAGAGCAGTCAGTGCTCTTAACCTCTGAGTCATCTCTCCAGCCCACTTTAACTGTTTTCTTGACACAGCCTAGAGTCTTTGGAGAGGAGAGGGCAACTGAGAGGACTTGCCTAGATCAGACAAGAGCTGTGTGTGGGGGAGTTATCTTCATTGTAAATTGGTATCCAATGGTCCTGTCCACTGTGGGTAGAACCATCCCTAGGCAGGTGTCTCTGAACTATAATTATTGATAAAAAGAGAATAAATATCTTTTTGTTGTTTGTGACTAATTAATATGATTTGTATGTAGAATGTCCCCTACAGGCTCTTGTGTTGAAAATTTGGTGCACAGATATTGGTAACTTTGAAGGCAGGAAGGATTCTTTAGGAGGTGGAGCTTAGCTTGAAGAAGTAGGATACTAGAAGTGTGTCCTTGAGGCTGTATCTTGTCCTGGCTCCTTCCTGTATTTTTCGTTATTTTCCCTGTCTATCATGAGGTGAAGAGCTGCCATATTCTCCTGCTATAGTGATGTTCTGCCCACATGTATGAGACCAAGAAACTTTGAACTGAATCCTTTGAAACCAAGAGCCAGAATGAATCTTTCCTCCTTAAGTTAGTTAAGTCAGGCATTTTGATCACAGCAATAAAAGTCTGACAA
>CAJQZJ010033456.1:832904-864699 GCA_907164525.1 Lophiomys imhausi | reverse complement strand
GGAGATGGAGCTAAATAGAGAATTCACAAAGGAGGAATCCCTAAGGGTTGAGAGACACCTGAAGAAATGTTCAACATCCTTAATCATCAGAGAAATGCAACTCAAGACGACCCTGAGATTCCACCTAACACCTGTTAGAATGGCTAAAATAAAGAGCTCAAATGATAGCGCATGCTGGTGAGGGTGTGGAGAAAGGGGTACCCTACTCCATTGCTGGTGGGAGTGCAGGCTTGTGCAACCACTATGGAGGTCTGTCTGGCGATATCTTAGAAATCTAGGAATAACCTTGCCTCAAGACCCAGCCATACCACTTCTGGGTATACACCCAAAGGACCTCTCACGGAGACATAGGGAAGTCTCCTCATCTATGTTCATAGCAGCCTTATTTGTAATAGCTAGAAATTGGAAACAACCCAGATGTCCCTCAACTGAAGAATGGATTAAAAAATTGTGGTACATCTATACAATGGAATATTACTCAGCTATCAGAAACAATGAAATCATGCAATTTGCAACCAAATGGATGGATCTAGAGGAGCTCATCCTGAGTGAGCTAACCCAGTCTCAGAAGGATGCACATGGCATCTATTCACTTATAGTAGGATTTTAACTATATCGTACAGGATATCTGTACTACAACCAACACATCAAAAGGAACAAGGACATAATTTTTTTTTATCTTTTTCTTTTTCCTTCTTTTTTTCTTTTTTTCTCTTTCCTTTTCCCTTCTCTTTTTCCTCTCTTTTTTTGTTGATATTCTTTGTTTTTGTGGGTTTGTGTGTTTGTTGGTCTTTTTTTTTAGTATTCCCCCAGTAGCAATGAGACACCATTCACTGGCAGTACTGCCTCGTAGGCCCCCGGTGAATGAAGAGGCTCTTGGCCCTCATATGACTCCTGATCTGTGGTGAGAGACTGTTAGGCAGGGACACTCCACCCCAGAGGAACAAGACGGAAGGGTCAGGGGGTAGAGCATGGGAGGGTGGGGCTAGGAAGTGGGAAAAGAGGACAATATGATAAGGATGTAACCTGAAGCAACAAACAAATAAATTTATCAACTAAAAAAAAAAAGAAAAGAAAAAAAAAAGGCAGGGGGCAGGGCTGAAACACTGTGAATGGAACAGAGGATACAGCCATTCGGCCTGGATTTGCAGACCTCCAGGTGTAGAGAAGACGTGGAGCTAAGGTAAAATATAAGAGAATTGTGGTATTGGCCCATGCCTTTGACTTCAGCGGAGACGGGGGGGGGGCACCTTAGAGTTGGTGGTCTTATGTACTCTGGAGTCATACGGAGCGGGGTGGTGAGGGTGCATACTCTTGGTCCCACCATTCAAGAAGAGTACACCCTTGGTCCCAGATCCTAGCACACTGGAGACAGAAACAGGCAGATCCCGGAGCTCAGGGTCAGCCTGATGCAGGGCAAACTCTAAATAGAGAAAGACTTCGATCCAGGAGTGGTGGAACACATCTTTGATCCCTTCAGATGAGAAACACAGGTCCCTGTTCCCAATAATTAGAGTTCAGAGACACACACATGGGATTTGGAGGGACCTAGGTTTGGAGGCTACTTACAAAAGGCCGTCTCGATGCAGGCAGATTGTCCTTTGGGATCTCAAAATATATACACTAGAGCTGGTTTAGCTCCAAGGTGACAGAATGATTTCTTCTTTAACCCGGATTGAAAGATAACGCTTTGTATGTTGTCAGAAGGCCAAATTTGCTTAAGGAGAAGTACTACCTAGCCCCCCCATCCCCCCCCCAGGGGGAAAAAAAAAAAAAGAGGGCAATTGTCCTAGGGTTGGGATTGGGGCAGGGCTCTGTTCTTATCGTTCCAGGAGAATCGAAGTGTCCATTAGGGGAGCCTGGGGACGGCGGACAGCGGAATCCTCAGCAGAGAGCAGAATCTGGCACCAAGGAGGATGAGTGACCCAGTTGATTCTGCCTGACAGACTTCCTCAATAGCTGTCTCCATTGGGGGCCTGCAACCACCACTGCAATCCAGTGTCCATGGGACAGTTCAGCTCTACACAATGCCCCGGCCGGAACCTCAGTGAAGCCTGCAAGATCAGCTTCTGCCTACAAACCCCTTAGGTCATCTAAACAGCTGAGAACAGGACTGAACATAAAAGGATTGTACTAACATTTTTAATCATTTTTCCCATTTGGGTTGGGGCCCCAAACAGGTCTACTACGACCCAAATCAGCAGGAAGTCACTTTAAGAGAGCGACGTCCCATGCCCAGAGGGTGGGGAGGGTGTTTCTCCACCCTTCTTTTTGGTTATTTGAAGGATAACTGAAAACTCTGTTATGTAGGGGAAGAGTCTACAAGCTGATAAATGGTCCTGTCTTAATGGGTTTTGGAGGTTAGCCCCAGGGAATTCCTACTTTTCCTTTTCTGTATCCTTCTTCCTCTCCTATGTAGGAGTGCATGGGCTTGAGAAAAATGAGATATAGACATAGCACAGGAAGGTCCAAGAAGAAGGGGCAGATTATTGAATATGCCCTTATACCTTTGTATATTGATACAAAATTAGTAGTTTACTTGGCTAAAGTGGTATTGACCATTGTTTATTGTGCAAAAATAAGATTGTATTGGATTACATCGGTATTGATCTTTGTATATTGTTACAAAATTAAGATTATAGTTGGCCACAATGGTATTGACCCTTGCATATGGACGTAATATTAAGATTATATTGGGCTACATAGGCATTGATCTTGGTATATTGATACATAATTAAGAGTATATTTAACCACAATTGAATAGATCTTTGTATATTGATACAAATTTAAAGATAATGCTTCCCAATGGTATCATACCTAGAGATACTTAAAAATAAAATGTGAAGCTCTGACCTCTTGATACCAACCGTCTAAAACGGTCTAGGATAGTTAAAACAAACTCCTAGTCATGCAAACATGTCTCTTTGTTAGCTACTATGACAGTCTATCACAGATATTCTCTAAACTACCCAGTAATCAAGTTGCTAAGAGACAAGCAACATTTGCTTATCTAAATACAAGAGATGGTTAGGGCATCTTCAAAAACCCCTAGAGATCTGCAGAATATGGCATTCAAAGATGTTATCTTAAATCAAGATTTTTTTTTGATATCGAGACATATCAGCGCCTGACAGCACCCCCTATTCTACTCCAAGTAGAAGATAAGCATCGGAGAACCTCCACTGTAAGATGGTTGAATTAATGGCAAGCCTTTCTCTTGGCATGAAAAAACCCCTTGCACCAACTGCAGACAGACTGCTGTCCAAAAAGGACAAAACTTGGTAGCAGGGAAGTCGACAGCCTAACTCTGCCAAGACAGGGTAGGTAAGTCCTTCATAATCCCTGCTCTACAACAAATGTCTGTCAGAGTAACAGGACCCAAAGCCTGAAGATTGATGCTGGAATGTATGGAGAGAAAATGGGAACTGTCCAGGCAGTTATTGGTATGTTCTTTCTTAGTTTTGGAAGCTGCAGGCTCTGCACTTCCTATATAAGCAAATATATTTATCCCTCTCAGGTCTCTGAGGTGGTTGAAGAATAGACAGATAGAATCTTATAGTTAAATTTTGAACTGTTTAGGAATCAAGAGGGTGTTATAGATCTAAGAAGATACTCTTAAAAATGTGTTGCAAGATAGTATGAATGTTGAGTCACATATAGACCTTTAAACTCTTGGAGTTGGGTAGATAGTAGAATGTTAAAGTCAGGGGCCAAATAGGTATAAACTGAACATTGGGAAGGTATACTGGGCCAATTTACTCTCATAAATGTGGCATATTTATATCTATTGTTTTGTATAATACTTACTGTTATAAGAGAAGGAACCAGCTGTTGGACTGAAAGGGGAAACCTCTGGAGGGAAGAGGGTGGAAGGGCGGGTTAGGAAGGGGGAATAGGGAGGGGTTTGTTACTGAGATGTAACTTGAAGAAAAAAAAATAAAGTATTTAAAAAAAAAAAGATGTTAGTGGTTTTTTTCTCAGCAGTCAGGGATTTTAATGGTATTCTTAAAAGCCCTTGGTTTCCGTTCTTTGCTCATTAGTGTGCATTCCCCAGATCTCTCCATGGAGAAGTTCACCAAACACTCAGAACTCAAGATCCTAGACCCTCTTCACAGACACATTGGCTGTTTCCCATCTCCCAAGCTGGATTTTCTGTGGAGGATTAAACTCTCCTCTACTCAATAATAAAACTAGTCAAGAAAATTTGCTAAATGAACCACTCGAGAAAGACTGGGAAACTGACCATTGCTTCACTGGCTTCTGCTTGACACTCCCTAGAAAAACTCTTTGTGGTAAATTTGGCTAGGTTAAAACTCCTAGGTCCATCTTCATCACCAGCACATGAAGGGAGAGCTGGACCAGATAGGGCTTAGGTCTGCACAATGAGTTATCATATCCAAGTCTCCATCTTCCCATCTGTAGGAAGATGATGACATCCTTTCTTCCCTACCTTCATTCTTCCACCTTTGAGACAGTCCCTCTGGGAGCCTGGACTAGAGATCCAGGTTAAACTAGTGCCAACTTAAGACTTGAACACATCTTCAAACTTAATATCACTCTTCCTTCATTCATCGTATTTACTAACTAATCCACATTAATCTTTTTTTCCTGAATAAGCATTTTAAGAAATCTTTTTTGTTCTCTTTGAATGGATATTAGTCTTTTTTTTCTCTGAGTAAATATAAAACATGTGCAATGTTATGTTGGCCTTCTGTAAGAATAAATAGTTCCATCTTGCCCAAGCCAATGTATTCAAGGGCCAAATTTACCACAAAGAGTTTTTCTAGGGAGTGTCAAGCAGAGGCCAGTGAAGCAATGGTCAGTTTCCCAGTCTTTCTCGAGTGGTTTATTTAGCAAATTCTCTTGACTAGTTTTATTATTGGGTAGAGGAGAGTCCAAGTAAGCAACTTAGCATGGTGCGTATCCTCCAAGATAAAGGGTAGTATGCAACCTCGAAGATCAGGGATTTAGACTTCTTCAGTCTCACAGTTTTGCTAACCATAACCTTCCGTGTTCTAAGATGAAAACATTTTAGGTTTCAGGAGGGAAGACAGGGAAGTCCCTTAAGGGTGCAATGCGTAAAAGCTTCGATTGCACGTCTTTGGCCAGGACTCAGTCACATGGTCACTTCTAGCAGTAAGGGAGTCTAGGAGCTATACTCTCCATTCCAAGCTGGCTAATATTATGAAAGATTTGGCAATGACCAAGAAAGAAATATTAGAAAAGTCTTAGCAGTCTCTGTCTCCTCTGGCTTCTCTTGGTGGTGGTGACAGGGGGAAGATGAAACAGGCTAAACTAAACCAAAGGTTGTCAAGCTTGTACTATAAAAGGGTCACGTGCTGCGGCCATTCCAACTGTGTAGCGACAATCCATGCAGCTCAGCAACTGTAATGAGTAGCCACTGGGGATATGTGAAAGAATGGGCCTGGCTGGAGTCATCACGTAGGCTTTAGTTTACCTATCCTGAACTAAACAGTAAAACCAATGGACAGCTAATCTCTGGTTATCAGCGCCTGTGGCATTGCACTGAGCACTTCACACTTGTACTGTACACTACAACAATTCCCCACAAAACCCTTTGGAGTAGGTGTCCTCATCTTCCTTCCCTCTCCCTCTTCTTCTCTTCCCCTCCTCACTTTCTTCCTCATCTTCTGTCTCCTCTTTCTCCTTTGTTTAGCTATCAAGAAACTCTGGCTTGGAGAAATGTAGTGTCTTTCTTGACTTCATAGGGCATGTAAACAGAAGATGGGTTTGAATGGAGACACCAACTCTACACCCCACTCTTACCCAGTTCTCCAAAGAAGCCTAGCTAGCCAGATGCTGTGGGAAAGGAATTTGTTCCAAAACAGTGAACTCAGGGGGTAACAAAGGCTTCAATAATCAGTTTAAGAGTTTAGTGCCTAGTTAGTAAGCATGGCTAGATAAAGTAGAAGAAGGAGCCATTTTGTAGAGTGTTAGTCAGAAAACTTTGCAGTGATGAGGATATTCTGAGTTAAGTGGTGGATATAAAGATTCCTTCAAAGCTTCCCTGAGCACCCCAGCTTCTCTCAGTCAGAATCTTTGGCTGTGATGAGCAGAGCTTCTGGAGGAGGCATGACTGCTGGTAGACATGAGTAGACCCTATACCTCCATTATGAACATGATGAGAGCCATGTTCCATAGGCCATAGGCATGCTCTAAACATGTATGTGGGGTGGTCCTCTGGTGGATGCAGGCAGAAGACAGAAATGGAAAGGGCCTGGTTGAGTTGAAAGGTGAGCCAGCTTTTGTCAGTGGAGAACTAAATCTGAGTAAACATTGTTCTCAAATAAGTGGAGATAAATTGGTTTGGGAACCGAGACAAAGGACAAAATGTCCATGCTGTTGTGGAAATGTTGAACCCAGAGGCAAATCTTTCTGCAGGTATCCAGTAGGTCTACTTTTTTAGCTTTTTGAAGGCTTGTATAGTGCAGAAACAGTGCTCCTCAAATGCTGCTGTCTTTTGGTTTGCTATAAAGTTAAGCAAGCAAAACATGGGCCTCCTAGGCTGGAACACCAGCCTTACCACGATGGGCCCTACCATTTCTTTTCAGCTTGTATCAATTAGCTTTCCATCACTCTTACAAGTTGCTGAGAGAAAAATCCAAAAGTGGAAAGATTTATTCTGACTCATAGTTTTAGTCCATCAGAAAGAAGGCAATGATGGTGGTGGTCAGGGAGAGCAATAAAGGAAGGGGTAGACAACATGTATCTTTCAATGGCGTACTCTAAGTTCCCTACTTCTTCCAGCCAGGCTCTACCCCCAACAGCTCTACCACCTCCCAATAGTTTATTCAATTTTTTTTTTTTTGTTTTTTTTGAGACAGGGTTTCTTTGTATAACAGCTCTGGCTGTCCTAGACTCAGACTCACTTTGTAGACCAGGCTGGCCTCGAACTCACAGAGATCCGCCTACCTCTGCCTCCCAAGTGCTGGGATTAAAGGCGTGCGCCACCAACGCCCGGCAGTTTATTCAATTTTTGACCCATCAATAGATTAAATCTTTGATTAGGTTTTGTGCCCTTGCTGACTGTTTCAAGAAACACCATCACAATATACCCCGAGAAGTGTGCCTCACTGATCTCCAAAGTGTCTTTAAATGCAATCAAATTGACCTTAAGGATTAACCACCACACAGTCTCTCTATGATTCCTAGAAAGCAATCTTTAGTCTCAAGTCAAGGATAGCTTATTTTTTGAGGTAACATCAGTGATCTGATTGATGCACATGATTTGCAGAGCTGTGCATGGATGTTATCACATTCACCCTTCACAGGACCTCTAAAGGGTGGGTGTGAGCAACGTGAAACTAGCACTCATTGATCTTTTCTCCATATGTGATGGGCTGGATACTCTGACCTGTACTACTTGGAAGTGACCACAGCCACTTGTGAGGTATATCATTACTGTATATGTGTTTACAGAAGGGATAGAAGTTAAGTAATTGACTCAAGACCTGACAACTGGACACAATAATACCCGAACTTGAGCTTGGCAATTGGAAAGTGATTTCTGTAACTCTCTCATGATAGACCAGCTATAGATACATGTAGATGGTTTAGGATAGACTTGGCCAAGCATTTCAGAGGGAAACAAGACTCTACCAAAGTTCCAGAACTACTACTCCAATTAAAAATTGGTAAGAGTGGCCAGACATAGTGATGTATACCTGTAAATCTAGCACTCTTGGGCTGAGGCAGGTTCAAGGTCAAGCTGGGCTGCACCATAACATTATAAAGAACAATAGTCAGTCCCCCAGGAGAATTAACATATGGACGTAGATCTGGCAGCTTACACAAAGGGAATCAAGAAACCTAGACTCAGTGTGGGTTAATAATACATTGTTACATGTTCCTGATAGAACAATGAAATTAAGCAAGAATGACTTGTTGATACGTTCATTCATGAAAACAGCTGATGTTTATTGAGAGTTATGCTCCATTGAGCTGATGGGTATAAGAATACTATGTCCAGTCATTTCTTCTAAGTGCTCAAACAGGCATCTGATGGGCTGGAGTCTATGCCATACCTATTGTAAGTAATTTGAATTCCATCACTAGATGCAGCAATATACCTTGTGTATCTTATATTGTCACGAAGGAAAAGAGTCCATTAAAAAATTGAGCCATTGGGGCTGGAGAGCCAGCTTAGTAGTTAAAAGTACTTGCTGCTCTTGTAGATCACCTGGGTTTGTTTCCCAGCATTCACATGCAGCTCTTAACCATCTGTAACTCCAGTTCCAGTGGATCTTTCATATTCTGCTAGTCTCTCCTGGCACTAGGCATGCGTGTGGTACACACACAGAGATGTAGGCATAACATTCATACCCATAAGATAAAAACGAATAATTTTTAAAAATCAGCTAATGAACAAGTCAGGTAGTGATAAGTACCATCACACATATAAACGGGGTGTTATGACAGAGGTGTCTAGGTATGGTAATCAGGAAGGTTTTTACAAAGTAGTGGTAGCAGAGCTTGGAACTAAGGTCAGGAAGGAGCCAGCATTTGAGAACAGTGTCTGTCCCTTGGAGTGAGAGCAACCACTATGAAGGATCTGAGGTAGGAAAAGGCTAGTATGTTTAGAACACAGAAAAGTCCAGTGTAGCTAGAGGACAGTGAATGAGGGAGAAACTAATATATATAGGATATCAGAGGAGGGGAAGGACACAGCTAAGTCCCAGAAGGTTTAAAACTGAACTTTTCTTTAAGTGTCAAGGAAACTACTAGAATATGAAACAGGGACGAACAAGATCTGACTTACGTTCATCAAAGAATGTTAGTTGCATGAGAAACATGGGTCTTAAAGGGGCAAGGCTGGGTGTTGAAAGACCTGGTAGGTGGTGTGTTCTGGAATGGTGTCCTGAACTGCAGAGAGAACCATGTGATGGGACAAAGTGGATTGCTTTGGTATACATGTTGGGTGTGGAGGTGACAGGTGACTTGAGTGTTTCAGAAGGACTTGTATCCTAGTTCTGAGAACTGAGGTAGAGAAATCCAGAGAGGAGCAGGTTTTGCAGGTTTTTCTAGTGTGAACACGTGAAGTTTGAGATGGCTGCTGGGTGTTTAGGTCAATATGCATTTTGTGGACAAGATCCATGATGAAATGGTGAACTATACACATGATATACAGTGGACCTGAGCTATAAAATTAAGGCTATTGGCTAGAAGGTTGATAAAGTGTCAGTGCTTGGGAAAACTCTACAGTGATTATTCGTTTGAGAACCTATGGTTTGTGAACAAAAGACATCAGGCATACAAAGAAAGGTAAGCAAGAGCCAGCACATGGAAGGCCATAAATGGAGCTGACTGGAAACTACTGAACTGATCTGAGTTAACTTTTTCAAATATCCTGGAACCAAAACGCAGGAGAAGTTGGTGGTGAGTGTGGGTGGAGTCAGGATGAACAGTGAAAGAGTTATTCCCTACAGTTCATGTAAGAGATCCGAAGGAGGAAAGTCAGCTGCTGACCATGAGGAAGAGGAGGGAACAGATTCAGAACTTCTAAGGGAAATTTGACTGTATGTGGTGCATTTTGGGCTGTGGGAGTGAGAGAGTCATCCGTGATGACTCAGTTTTCAGCCTGGTTACATGTTGGGGCCATTAAGTGAGATGCAGAGCATATGCCATTGAGGACAGGCATGGATTTTATTCTCTCTTTTTTTTCTTCTGCCAATCCTGGTGCCTAATTTCAGGCTGTGGAGTTGATGGGATTTTGCATCATCCTTAAGGAATTATTCTTTGAAGAAAGCCTTGTCCAGTCTATTAGTGGTACCTGAGTGTAGTGTATTTGTCTTAATCTATTTTTTTAATTTCTTCAAGTTACAGCTCAATCACAATCCCCTCCCTACTCCCCCCTCCAGTCCCACCCTCCCACCCTCCTCCCCCTCAGCCCCCCATCCTCTTCCCTTTTTTGATTTAAATTTAAGGTATATCCTTTTCCCCCCAACAGCTCCCCTTTCAGTCCAACAAATGGTTCTTTCTCTTATAACAATAAATACAATAAAAAACAACAGAAATAAATAGGCCACAATTATGAGAGTTATATGGGTTAGCATACATTCCCAGTGTCCAGTCCATATGTATTTGGCACCTGACTTTAACATTCTACTATCTAACCATCTCCATGAGTTTAAAGTTCTATATCTAACTCAGCTTTCATACTAACTTGCATCACAAATTTAAAAAACATCTTCTTAGATCCAGAACATCCTCTTGATTCCTGAACAACTCAAAATTTAACTATGAGACTCCAGCTATCTATTCTTGAACCACCTCAGCGATCTGAGAAGGATAAATATATCTGATTATACAGGAAGTGCAGGGCCAGCAGCTTCCAAGACTAAGAAATGACATACCAGTGGCTGCCTGGACAGTTCCCATTTTCTCTCCATACATTACAGCATCAATCTTCAGCTGTTTGGCCCTATTTCTCTGACAGACATTAATTGTAGAGCAGGAATTATGAAGGACTTGCCTACCCTGTCTTGGCAGAGCTAGACTGTCGACTTACCTGCTTCCAAGTTTTGTTCTTTTTGGACAGCATTCTGTCTACAGTTGAAGCAAGGGGTTTTTCTTGCCAAGAGATAGGCTTGCGACCAATTCAATCATCTCCCACTGGAGATTCTTCGATGCTCATCTTCTACTTGGAGTAGAATAGTGGGTGCTGTCAGGAGCTGACATGTCTCGATATCAAAAAAATCTTAAGTTAAGAAAACATGTTGGAATGCCATATTCTGCAGATCTCTTGATGTTTGTGAAGATGCCCTATCTATCTCTTATATTTAGATAAGCAAATGTTGCTTGTCTCTTAGCAACTTGATTTCTGGTTAGCTTAGAAAATAACTGTGATAGACTGTCATAGTACCTAACAAAATGACAAGCTTGCATGAATATTAGTTTGCATTTCTTAATTATCCTAAACAGTTTATGACAGTGGTAGCAAAAGGCTGAAACTTCACATTGCATTTTTAAGCATTACTAGGTACAATACCTTTAAAAAGTGTTACATTGAATTTTGTATCAATATACAAAGATCAATACCTATGTAGCCCAATGCAATCTTAATTTTACATCAATATACAAGGGTCAATACCATTGTGGCCAAATATAATCTTAATTTTGTATCAATATGCAAAGATCAATACCGATGTAGCCCAAAACAATCTTAATTTTTCATTAATATACAAAGCTCAATACCAATTTAGCCAAATATATTAATTTTGTATCAATATACAAAGGTATAAGGGCATATTCAATAATCTGTCCTTTTTTCTTGATCTTTCCTATATTATGTCTATGTCCCATTTTTCTCAAGTCTGTTCACTCCTACATAGGAGAGAAAGAAGGATACAGAAAAGAAAAAGAGAGAAGTCCCTGGGTTTAACCTCCAAAACCCATTTAACAAGACCATTTAACAGCTTGTAGTCTCTTCCCCTAAATAACAAGCTTTTCTATTATCCATGAAATGACCAAAGTGGGGGGGGCACCCTCCCCATCTTCTGGGACTGGGACGTTGCTCTCTTAAAATGACTTCCTGCTGATTTGGGACGTAGTAAACCTGTTTGGGGCCCAAATAAGAATGGAAAATGGTTAAAAATGTTAATAGAATTATTTGATGTTCAGTCCTTTTGTGCTCAGCTATTTAAATGTCCTAAGAAGTTTGTAGACAGAAGCTGAACTTCAGGGCTTTACTGGAGTTCTGGCAGGAGCAGTCTGTGGAGCTGAACAATCTTAGCGATTTTGAGTTGTTGTGGTTGTAGACTTTTGAGGAAACAGCTATTGAGGAAGTCTGCAAGGCTGGATCTTCTGGGCTACTTGTCTTCTTTGGTGTCTGATCTGTTTTCTTCTGAGGTTTCTGTTGTCCAGTTGTCCCTGGATTCCTTGGATGTGTGCTTTAAATCTCCTGGAAAGATAAGAACAGAGCCCTGCCTTAATCCTAACTCTGGGACACTACCTTTTGGGGGGGCGGGGGGTCAGGTAATATTTTTCCTGGAGCAAATTTGTTTTTTTGACAATATATAAAGTATTATCTTTCAATTTGGATTAAAGAATAAATTATTTTGATATTTTGGAGCTAAACAAACCTTTAGTGTATATATTTTGAGATCTCAAAGGACAATTTGTTTGAATTTCAGCATGCCTTTTGTAAGTAGCTTTTAAACTTAAATCCTTCCAAATCCTATGTGCCTTTCTCTGCATTCTAAGTATTGGGATCAAAGACATGTGGTTCCCAACTGATGGGATTAAAGATGTGCTCCACCACCTCTTTGCTCTTGTGGTGCGGCTGTTTTTCCCTCTTGGGTGTACAGGTTCATGTGCAGGCTGGATATCAGGCAGACAGGCGGGGCCGCTGATCTGTGGCTGGAGCCGTGGGCTGGATCAGCTCTTGTGCTAGATCTCCTCTAGCCAGAGCTCCTCTCCAGACCGGTGACCAAGCTGGCTGATCTCAGGGTGGTGTTCCTGGAAACTGTGTGAGCTGTTTTACCTGGTGACCAGTCTCAGTGTTCGCCGTGGGAATTCAGACACTGTCTGTGTTTTACAGTTGGCTAGGGGACCTCACATTTACTCCACAGAGACTAATTTCATTCACCTACTACTCAGATGCACTGCTCTGTGGTTGGCAACATCTTGGATCCATTGTCTTAATCTATTTTATGTGGGTTCTTATATCTACCACCCTTCTCCACCCCAATCCCTTGCCACACCCCACCACCAGGTAGGAGAGACAGAAGGTTAGAGGGGAAAGGCCGCATAGGTCTCTTTAGACTACTTTCTGTTGATTAGGGTCATCAGGTTCCTTGGGGGCAAGTCCAGTCTTCGTAGTCAGGGTATCTCCAACTTCTTCTAATCAAACATCAGCAACAGCAATCAGGAGCAGCAGTAGGGTTGGAAGGAGAGTAGCAGCCTTCTTTTTCTTTGGAGCACTCCCAACTCTCTTTGGGCTCTGGCATTTATACCCTCTCAAGAGTTCACAGAATTAAGCTATGTGCAGCTGACAAAGATCACTCCCCTGCTAGTGCATGAGGCAATCATAGTTAATGACTGTGGACAAACCAAAGCAGCCCCATATCCCACACCTGGGATTAAAACAAAAAAAAAAATATTCACAAAACATAACTGGGTTTTTAAAGAAACCAAAATTCTTGCTACATCTGGGAGATGGCAGCATGCAAGAAGCAGACATTCAAGAGACATGGTGACAGAACTGCAGGAAACAGAAAACAGCAGACAGAAAATGAGAGAATGGCGACCACCATCAGTGCTCAATACCAAGTAGAGGCCAATGCTGAGGAGAGGTTAATGGGGTAAGAACATATGAGGGTTCATTGGATGGAGCTTTGGCCACAGAGGTAACTGAAATTGTTCCCATGGTTTTATAAAGGTAGAAGCCAGACAGTAGTGGGTAGAGGGACCAATAAGACAGGAATTGCAGAGCATGCATCTAAAAATCCTTCAGACATATTATAGAGATGTCTCACCATTTCCCTGTGAATGAGAAGACAGATCTGCTACTGAAACTGAAGGAAAGCACACAGAAGACTTAAGACCAGAATCATGAATCAAAGTATCATGACTTCTAGAACTGAGCTAGCTTTGAGATGCCTCTAAGTGCCCTACAGAGAGAGATGAGAAATGGGTGCTTCTTTTGATGGTTGTTGGTAGCCACCCAGAAGAAAGCTGAAGATCTCATTGCCTATTCCAGAAAGAGATTTAGGAGCCCTATGTTCATGTGATACAGTTCCATCTCTAGCTCATCCTGACCTTCAAAGAAAATCCTCTCTGCCTAAGAAAGTAGAGTTGACCTTGAGTTAACTGAAGCACAGAAATGTAATCCCTTCTATCCAGAGGCCACAGCCTGATTCTGCCAGACACAGAACTAATCCTGAGAGGGAAGTTGTCACTCGCTCTCAGTCTTCAGCTCTTCACCATCAGCCTTCAGTTCCATGCAGCTTCTAGGTCAGGCATTGGGTATTTTCCACTTACAAGATGAATTGCTTCCATTAGATACAAAAGGGCTCAGATTTGGACCTCTGTCTACTGTAGACACCACTGTGGTCCAGGAGGACTGTTCAGCATTCTAATGCCATTTAGGGAGAGATGTGAACTCTTGTTTCTTTTGATAGTTGTTGGTAGTCATCCAAAAGGAAAATAAAGTTCCCATTGCTTTTATTCCAGAAAGAGTAATGGGGAGCCCTTCTGTTCTGGCCAACAATTGCTCTTCTCAATAAAACAAATAGACTCTAATGTTGGCACCTTTCAGTGCTGTGACTGAGGACATAAAGGCAGCTCTGTCTTTGTCCATGGTAAATACACAGCAATTTTTAACTCATTACTAGACTAATCATACTGAGATTCCCCCAGAGAAGGTGCACCCAATACTGGCTTTAATTTGGTTTTAAACCTTGATTAATATCTTTCTCTTGTCTTGACTGATTTAACCCCAAGACACAAATACACATATTCAGCAACAGCAATTAAAAATAAAGCAACTAGAGAAATGAATTTTTAAAAAAAGTGTGGCAAAGGTGCTCTGTGCTGACTCAATGGCAATACTCCACATTGCCCAGTTCTCATGGCAAGGAATAGGAATGGACTCCAGTGGAAAATAGAAGTAGAACAAGCTATTTTCAGACCTGCTGCTTATGGTCCTCCCAGAGTTCTCCAACTCTCATCCCTCTTGATGGAGGCTGTGTACTCCAATTGGCCACATTCAAAATGGAGGTGAGCCATCAAATCCATGTTAGGCATATACTCAAGAAAACAAAACCCAACTCTATCATGTAAAGCTATTGAGATTTCTGGGTATTATAATTTTAAGTATAATATTTTCATTCTTTGTGAATTGATTTTCTTATTTTTATCATATTCATTCCTTATTATTCCTCATAATTCATCTCAGATCCTCCTCTCCCTTCAACTTTGTATTCCTTTTTCTGTTTGTTTTAAAATGACCCACCAAGTCCAATTTATGCTGCCCCTGTACTCACAAGTTTGAGGCTGTCCACTGGAGTATGACTGATTTACCAGGGGTAAATCCCTTAAAGACAACCAAGTCTTCTTTCCCCAGCTCCTCAGATATGGGCAGAGATTCATGAGTGCCTCTTCCCTTCATGCTAGAATGCTGACTTGTGGAGGCAAGTACGGGCTGCTATGGGTTCATGAGTGCTGCAGGTGTGTCACATCCAAAAGGCACTCTTTTTGCTCCAGTCCTCCCTGACCTCTGGCTCTTATCTTTCCTCCCCTCTTCCAAGATGGTCTCTGAGACTTAGGGGAGGAGATGATATGGATGCCCCATTTGTGGCTAGGCACTCCGCTGATGTGTACCGTGAGCAGCTTTGAGTTTCTGTGTTAGTCACTGTCCACTGTGTTAAGAAACTTCTCTGATGATGTCTGAGAGTTTCTATAATGTTTGAGTATAGAAGAATGAATTTAGAGTCGAGTTCCATACAATGTCTATTTAGCGGAATAATAGTAGTAGGTTCATCCCCAGGGGCTGTGAGCTCCCCAAGTATTGGTCCTTAGCCAGATTTATAGTATCAGGCATGCATTTACTCCTGTGGAATAGGGCTTAAATCCAACTAGAAAGTGACTGAATACCCCCATAACATTTGTGCCACTATTGCATGCATGGGCATACCTTGACAAACCATTCATTACTGTAGTTCAGTTCATAGCTAAGTAGAACTGTTGATGATTCTTTCCCCATAACAGTCTACATAGCACCTTCTGGTACTATAAAAGTTAACTAGCCAGAAGGATGCTTCCTGCTCAGTAACAACTCGATTTCTCCATGTCGTATTACCAAAGTCTCTCTTCAGCAATAGTGTCTTACCATTAGGTGGTTTTATTGTTACTGTCAACCTAGATAACAGACAAATCAAATGATTGATGTCTGGGTCTCACTAAGCTGCTCAGAAGATTCTCTCCATTTTTCTCCTCTCTTGTTCTTTTTCTTTCTCAGATTTTTTTCCATTTGTGTGCATGGCTCCTGTTGGTAGTGGGTAATGTGGAAATTAGGAAACAGATGGGGATGTTAGGTCCTCTTCCTAGATAATATCATCCTATTACCTACTCACTACAAATAGAATCCAAGACTCAGTGTCACACCCTGTACCTTGAGTTATATCTCTAGGACTCCCATCTTTACCATGCCTCACCTCAATTTGCTCCCTGTACTCACAGCTAGCAGTGAGAAGGCCAGAAAGGATGGTTCTATCTGGGATTGTCTGCTTTTGTTTCCATTTTCTTCAGTCCATTTAAAACATCTACTGCAACACACAGTAAGTGTTTTTATTACATTGAGGAGAAGAAGCAGGGATTAAGAAGCAATTAAGGTTTAAAGTTCTATATCTAACTCAGCTTTCATACTAACTTGCATCACAATTTTAAAAACATCTTCTTAGATCCAGAACACCCTCTTGATTCCTAAACAACTCAAAATTTAACTATGAGACTCTAGCTATCTATTCTTCAACCACCTCAGAGACCTGAGAGGGATAAATATATATGATTATATAGGAAGTGCAGGGCCCGCAGCTTCTAAAACTAAGAAATGACATACCAGTGGCTGCCTGGACAGTTCCCATTTTCTCTCCATACATTACAGCATCAATCTTCAGCCGTTTGGCCCCATTTCTCTGACAGACATTAAACTCATGGAGATGGTTAGATAGTAGAATGTTAAAGTCAGGAGCCAAATACATATGGACTGGACACTGGGAATGTATGCTAAGCCATATAACTCTCATAATTGTGGCCTATTTATTTCTGTTGTTTGATATTGTATTTATTGTTATAAGAGAAAGAACTATTTGTTGGACTGAAAGGGGAGCTGTTGGGGGGAAAAAGATATACCTTAAACTTAAAAAAAAGGGAAGAGGATAGGGGGTTGAGGGAGAAGAGGGTGGGAGGGTGGGACTGGAGGGGGGAGTAGGGAGGGGATTATGATTGAGATGTAACTTGAAGAAATAAAAAATAAATTATAAAAAAAGAAACAATTAAGGGGTTGGAGAGATGGCTCAGTGGTTAAGAGCACTGTCTACTTTTCCAGAGGACCTGAGTTCAAATCCCAGTACCCACATGACAGCCTACAACTGTCTGTGACTCCAGTTCCGGAGGATCTGGCACCCTCACACAGACATACATGCAGGCATATACATAAATGTATATACAAATAGATAGATCTTAAACAAACAGCAAAACAAACACAAAAAACAAAACCCAATTAGGTGTTTTGGGAGAAGCTACTAGAGAAGAGTCTCCCTCACTGGTCTCAGTCTTCTGGTTCATGCACAAATACACAGAGCCATATTTGATCTATATCTTCATCAACAATGGATATATTTTACAGGCCCACCCCCATGCAAGGTATTTTATCATATTCCTAGCATCTCATTAGCTTTTTTTTAAATTTTTTTAAAAATTTATTTATTATGTATAGTGTTCTGTCTGCAGGTATATTTGCAGGCCAGAAGAGGGCACCAGATTTCATTATGGATGGTTGTGAGCCACCATGTGGTTGATGGGAATTGAACTCATGACCTCTGGAAGAGCAGCCAGTGCTCTTAACCGCTGAGCCATTTCTCCAGCCCGCATCTCATTAGCTTTTTATGACAACTGTGTAAGGAGTAAATCTTGACTCAGTTTGACAGAAGTAAAGATTGGAGCTCAGAGAATTTACATAAAGAGCCTGAGGTCATGACTAGGAGAAGGGAAACCCATGTGTCCCTTTGCCCTTTACCCAGAGCCTTCATCCTTTTTGGGATTGCCTTGAAAAGAAGCAACTTGTATGGCGGTAAAGAGGAGCTTGCAGTTTTCCATGTCCATGGGAGGCTCGGGGCCTATTGGTTTAAGTTCTTTCCTGGCTTTTGTTGTTATGGAGGAGGAATGAGACCCTCATTCTTCCCATTCTTGTGCATAAGAAGTAGAAAAGAGGATTTAAAACCATCTATAAAAAAAGAAGATCAAATATGCTCACAAGTCACAATCCCCAGAAGCATCCACATCAAGAAAGAGGCATTTTCCCCTACCTTGAAAAGCACTCTGATGATTTCCCCCACCCACAACTACTTAATTATACAATTATTTAACTAATGGACAATATTATTAGCTCCTTTATTTATGTGCCTACTTTCTAATTCTCCTTACTCTTTGGAACCTTTCCTTCCCAGTCAGAAACTAAAAAAATGGGACCTATTTTTTTTTAAATGCTATGCAAAGACTCAGTCAAATCTTCAGAATTTTTTGCCTAAAAAAATTCAAAAAGTAAAAGGCACACAATTTTACAAAATTCAAATAGCGTGCACACACACATACACACACACAATAGAAACAAAGAAGCCCATCCCCACCACCCCAAGTCTGAGTCCAATGTGATAACTGATTTTATTTATTGGTGCTTTTAGTTCTCTTTGTATTGTGCTGGAAGTATGCTTAGACCTCTTTTTGTTCATTCACCAACCTTGGGTGCTGCTCTCTGCTTTCTGCTAATAGAGATGAAGGGTTCTGTATCTTTGGAGCTACTATTTCCCACACGCCCTCCTTTTGACCATTGCTGGGAAGGGAACAGGAGTTTGCTTTTCACCCATTAACGGTCCTTGTCTCGCTCTTGTTCTTCAGTTGTTAGCACAGGCCTTGGCATCTCTTGAAACTTCTGTCATTCAGGAGTCTCATCAGGAAACCAGAATTTATGCCAGGTGTACAGTGGAGGGAATGCAATTAAGGAAGTTAATTATAAGGGCTTTGGAAATGGTGACAGAGCAAACAGGATGATGAAGCAATATGTGTTTAGACGCAGAGGAGAGGTTGGACACCATATATTCCCAGCTATTCCTAGCTCTGGCTCCTGAAGCTGGAGGCTGGCACTCCAGAACAGGCCAGCTGGAGCCAGTAATTCAGCCAGTAGGAGCTGAAATCCTGGGACATGTAGCTACTGTTGGAGACACTGGCCAGAAGAGAAAAAGAACTGGAGCCTGGCTTCTTCCTTCCTCCCATCTGCCAGCCCCTTGCCAGTGCCTTCTGTTGGCTTCCAGAAGCCACTTTGGCAAGTAGTTTGGAAAATGTAAGTGGTGAGGGTCAAGACTGAAAGACAGAAAGGAGGGGGGAGAGAGAATGGCAGTGCTATGGGATTTACCTTGTTTCCCTCAAAGGGCATGTCTTCTAATCTTTTGTGCCTCCAAATGTGACCTTAGTTGCCATTCAACAGAGTCATTGAAGATGTAAGTTAGGATAAGGCTGTATCAGAGGATAACTGGAGTCTTTCAAAAACAGATTTTATCCCAATATAATCCAATGTACTTGCAGTCTGAAATCCTTCCAAGGGTCTGGCCCAACACCCTCAGGACTGTCATGACTTATTCTCTCTGATGTTATTTAAGTGGCATTCCAAGGCAGAGCAAGTCAACAATGCCCATAGTCTGACATCCTCATGCTACATCCTGCATCACACTGCTCTCGACATCCTTGCTTCATCCTGCCCAGCAACGGGGTCTTCCAGTTCCAAATACCAAGCACCACAAAGAGAAGACACAGGAAACAACCATATCTCCTTTATTGAGGATGTAACTTTTAACTTCCTTTTCATCGGTTGACCTAACTGGTCAAGTTAACTGAAAGGTTTATCTATAAAGACATACATCTTACCTATGATGGCACCTGGATTGCTTTTCCTTAAATGTTTGTTCTTTGGTGCCTACCTTTTTTATGTTTATTTATTATTTCAAGTTACATCTCCATCACAGTGCCCTCTTTCTACCCCTCCTTTTCCTGCACTCTCGCCCTCCCCCCTTTCCCTCCTATCCTACTCCTCTGGAGTAGGGTGTCCCTACATATCAGTCCCCTCCCCCCCAGCCCCAGTTCAGCAGTCATATGAGGGCTAAGAGCTTCCTCATGTACTGGGAGCCTACATGGCAGCACCACTAGGGCAAAGTGTCCCACTAACAGGTAACAAAGTCTATGTTCCTGTTCCTTTTGGTGTGTTGGTTGTAGGATAGTTATCCTTTACTATATGGCTAAAATCTGATTATAAGTGAATACATGCCATGTGCATCTTGATGAGTCTGGGTTAGCTCCCTCAGGATGAGCTTTTCTAGTTCCATCCATTTGGCTGCAAATTGCATGATTTTGTTGTTTCTGATAGCTGACTAGTATTTCATTGTGTAAATGTACCACAGTTTTTTTTTTTTTAAATCTATTCCTCAGTTGAGGGACATCTGGGTTGTTTTCAGTTTCTAGCTATTACAAATAAGGCTGCTATGAACATAGATGAGGAGATGTCCTCGTGGTTTGGTGAGGAATCATTTGGATGTATACCCAGAAGTGGTATGGCTGGGTCTTGAGGTAAAGCTATTCCAGGTTTTCTAAGATATTGCCAGACTGATTTCCATAGTGGTTGTGTTACAAGTTTGCACTCCCACCAGCAATGGAGGAGGGTTCCCCTTTCTCCACACCCTTGCCAGCATGTGCTGTCATTTGAGTTTTTGATCTTACCCATTCTGACAGGTGTGAGATGGAATCTCAGAGTCATCTTGAGTTACATTTCTCTGATGATTAAGGGTGTTGAGCATTTCTTCAAGTGTCTCTTGGCCATTAGAGATTCCTCCTTTGTGAAGTCTTGGTTTAGCTCTGTTCTCCATTTTTTGATTGGATTATTTGGTTTCTTGGTGTTTAATTTCTTCAGTTCTTTGTAAATTATGAATATTAGCCCTCTGTCAGATGTGGGGTTGGTAAAGATCTTTTCCCAATCTGTAGGTTGCCATTTTGTTTGAATGACAGTGTCCTTTGCCTTACAGAAGCTTTTCAGTTTCATGAGGTCCCATTTATTGATTGTTGATCTTAGAAGCTGAGATATTGATGTTCTTCTTAAAATCCAATGAAAACAAAGGCTTAACATACCCAAACGTATGGGACACAATGAAAGCAGTGCTATGAGGAAAGTTCATAGAACTAAGTCCGTTCAAGAAGAAAATTGTGACAGCTCATATTAGCAACTTAACAGCAGAACTGGAAGAGCTAGTAAAAAAAAAAAAAAAAAAAAAAAAGCAAACACTCCCAAGAAAAGCAGAAGGCAGTAAATCATCAAATTCAGGGCTGAAATCAACAACTTAGAAACAAAAAGAACAATATAAAGAATCAATGAAACCAAGAGTTGGTTCTTTGAGAAAATAAACAAAATAGACAAACCCTTAGCCAAACTGACAAGAAGGCAGAGGGAAAATACCCAAATCAGTAAAATCAGAAATGAAAAGAGAGAAATAACAACAGACATCAAAGAAATCCGGAGAATCTTTAGGTCTTGCTTCAAAGATCTGTACTCCAAAAAATTTGAAAACCTAAGCGAATTGGACAGTTTTCCTGTTATATTCCACCTACCAAAGCCAAATCAAGATCAAGTTAACAAATTAAACAGTCCCGTAAGGAAAGAGAAACAGTCATTAAAAATCTCCCAACCAAAAAAAAAAAGCCCAGGGCCAGATGGTTTCAGCACAGAATTCTACCAGACCTTCAAAGAAGAGCTAATACCAATGCTCTTCAAACTCTTCCATAAAATAGAATCAGAAGGAACATTGCCAAACTCATTCTATGAGGCCACAATCACCCTGATCCCTAAACCACACAAACACCCAACAAAAAAAGAGAACTTCAGACCAATTTCCCTCATGAACATATACGTAAAAATACTCGATAATTACTGGTACTTGCCTTTAACACCCTAGCTCTGGTGAAGCAGAGGCAGAAAGACTGGGGCAACTTTGAGGCTAGCCTGTACTACATAGTGAGTTCCAGACCAGCCCCGGCTATAAAGCTAGATCCTGTCTCAGAAAAACAAAGCATAAGCAAAAACTCTCAGTTTGTATTATGAATTAAGCATATTGCTTTGGTTACCCCTTTTAGAAGCAGTGCCACTTAACGTTTCTCATGTTGGATCACATTTCCAGATCCCCCTCCCAGCTAATCAAGTTCTAAGTGTTTCTAGAACTTGTAAGAGTGCTTAAACAACAAACAAACAAACAAACAAACAAACAAACAGAGCAATTACAGCAAAGAATGGTACAAATTGCCTAGTGGAGGTGACCCACTAACACTAAGAAAAATTGGTAATAAAATGACTGGTTATTTGGTTTTTCAGACCACCCAGGTTTAAAGTAGCCATGGAACCACAAAACCTTTCTAAAAGCTATCTTCTTATCATGGGCAAAAGGAGCAAGCAGTTAGCTGTTACTTGGATAATCTTGTGACATGGGGAAAACAAAAGCAGCCTTGTGATGTGTGATCCTCTCTCCAAGTGGCAAATCCCAAGGATTTGGAGAATATAACATCCTTATTTTGAATGGCATTCTTACATGGGAATGTGGTACTCCAAGTTAATGGTTTTGAAAACCTAAAAACAAAAAAACAGAGAGAGAGAGAGAGAGAGGAGTCAAACAGATTTGTGCTTCTATTTGTTTTAATTAGCTTTTCTTCCCTACCTCCATAGCAGTAAAATGATTTCCTTGGAACCCCATCTTACTAAGGTTCATTCTGATGTCTTCCACTCACACCTGCTCCTTCGGTGTGAGAAGGAGAAAGCAGGAGACTGCTCCAAGAATCCCCTTTGCCAGGCCTTTTTTTAATACCGTGACCTGAAATGGCACAGTACATATTCGCCTATTTTCTGGCTGGCTCGTGCAGCCTGTGTTGGGTTTGTGGGATAATCCTGTTCATTTCTAACGTTGAAACTGGCAACATTTGCTTGATTTTATTTGAAGTTGTAATCTTTACAATACTTGTGCTGTTTCGCAGCAATGGCAATAATTGCCTGGCTTCTGCAATGCCTGCACCTTAAAGCCTGTAAAATTTTGCAAATGAGAACTCTTAGCAAACTTGGCCTCAGGAAACCCTTAAACAGAGAACCGGTTCCATCTGCTGGGACCACTTCCGAGCTCCCAGGGTGAGCAGAAGCTCGGCTTCCTGTGTGTTCTCACAGCTGCCTCCACTACCACTTCCTGGTTCTAGCTGGAGTGTGGTGCAGGCTCTTAGCTTACCGCAGGGGCAATGTCTTCTGGCATCATCCCAGGCTCACCCCGAGGCCTATCACCTGTGCTGCAATGAAAGGGGTGCTGGGACTCATGCTAGATTCCCTAATGAACTCCAGACTCAGTTTCCCTCCAATAGTCTTCATAGCCTTCTGTGACAAGATGTTTGAGGCACCCCACTTAAAAGTTTCCTTAATCATTCCCTCAAGAATAGCTTGGAGCACACATCTCACACATTCTTCTTTGAGAAGAAGAGTGGTAAAAATTACCCCCCTTCCCAAAAATGGTGACATAGTCCCTTGTGGGAAAAGATGGGACACTAGCACCCTGTCCAAATCACATTTTGTCCTGGTCTTTCTCTACTAGATACTAGACAAGCCAAATATTTATTTCCTGGGCCTCCTTTGCAGCTGAGAGTGGCCATGTGACCCAGTTTAATGAGACAAAATGAAATCAGGGCTAATAACTCTCCTATGCTGTTATGGTCAGAACACTGTCTACCTCATTATTTTACTGTTTATATGATATTTCATGGTGTGTACATACTAGGCCTGGTCAGCCATTTCCACATATGATGGACTGTTGTCATTTCCTCTCATAATTCAACAATGTCACAATGAATATCCTATTTCAGTAAACACTCTCACCCTTGTGTATTGGTTCTTTTCTTACAGAGCTGAGTCCCAGATGCTATATAACTGGTCAAAACATATATGTGCTTAAGTTTCCAAAGATACTGAGGAATAATTTTTCAAAAATAGTGATTCTGTTTCTCAAGAGCTATATGTAAGTGTACTTATCTTCCTGCTTTACCAATGAGGGATGTTATGTCTCTTGACAAGTTTTCCAATCTACTGAGTAAAAATAGGCTTTTAGGATGTTTGAATTTTCACTTCCCTGAGTCTTTTTAAAGATTTGTTGACCATGCAGACAAGTCTGCTAATATTTATTGTCTGTCTCTGTTTCTAATCTCTTCATAAGGTCTTACTGAATGTTCTAGATGTCACCCTGTGCCTGTCTTACTTCGAAAATTGTCATGGCAAGACCCACAACCAAGGTTTTAATTAGTTGTTTAAATTTGCATACAAAATGATAGGTTTCATTATGACATCTTCATAATGGTTTATTCTTATTTGTTCTCATCCCACACACCCCTTCTCGGTGCCATTTCCTCTTGTTGGTCCTCTGATATCCCACTTCCGCTTTCATGCCGCATATACATGAAAAAAATACTTCTATTCGTCCTCTCTCCCCTGCACCCTCTTAAAATGTCTTGTCCTCTCATGGTTCCCTTTGCAGTTCCATGACCTACATACATACAGCAATAAAGAAATATGCGAGCACACATATAACTAAACTGAAATCTAGTCTGTAGGAGACAAAACCTGCAGTGTTTATCCTTCTGCACCTGCCTTATTTCACTTAATGTCCAGTTGCATCTGTGTCCTTCAAGTGTCATGATTTCGCTTTTTGTCATGGCTAAATAAACTTCCGCTGTGTATGTGAGCATATATACATGCATATGTTACATCTTCCATATATATATATATATATATATATATATTCATCTGCTGATAGATATCTAGGCTAGCTCTATATTTTTAAAGCTATTGTTAATAGTGCCTTGAACTCACAGAGACCCACCTGCCTCTGCCTCCTGAGTGCTGGGATTAAAGGCGTGCACTACTCCTTCCAACAGGATCATTCTCTTAATCCATTCAAGAAACTTACT
The DNA here is from genome assembly GCA_907164525.1 of Lophiomys imhausi. Classification (NCBI taxonomy): domain Eukaryota; kingdom Metazoa; phylum Chordata; class Mammalia; order Rodentia; family Muridae; genus Lophiomys; species Lophiomys imhausi. The sequence goes on along the minus strand of CAJQZJ010033456.1, from coordinate 839,937 downwards.
TCCTGAGCTCCATGTAACAGTTCAGAAGCAGATTCTTTTGGGAGGCTGCATCACCAGACAGTCACTTTAAAAGAATAGAGAACAGCAAAGAAATATTTGAAAAAAAAAGAAAGAAAATATAACTATAGTCAGGAGTAGTACAGAATGTGTAATCTTAAGAGCTCTAGAAATGTATTGCTAGACGCCACCTACTTGAGTCATAGAGTGTGGTGAAATTAAGCTGGTATTGACCGAGCTCTACCCCTGCTCACTAGCTTCCATATGCTTGGAGGTGCTATGTTCACTACTGAAGGAGAAAAATAATCATCAATATTACCATTCTGAGAACCCTATGATCTATAATATCAACCTGAAAAGATATGGTCATGCTGCTACAGTGGCAGGGAGGCTACAGGAACAACCAACCACTTTCTCAATGGCTTGAAGCCAACTTCACAACATAAAATCCATACTTGTCACTGTTTGGGGGGACAAAAAACATATGCAGACAGGTCATAGGCCCTAGGAGAGAACCTACTATTATTATGCTAAATGATATAATTAAACTGAGTTCTAATAATTTATCATTATATGTTGTCATCCCTTATAACTATTTATTAATAACGCTAAACACATTCTATCCAACCCACCTGAGGCACATTAGAAGGATACCAAAATGAAGATGTTCTTGGGCATGGTTCCTTGGGGCAACACATCAGCCAATGGCAAAGGGAACATGGCAATTAGCCTCAGCTACAGTGGTCACCTGGCTCTGGCATTGAGATGGCCACCACCTCACCCCTGCTTGGGGTTGAGGCCTCCTCCATCTGTCCAAGACTGTCAAACCTACATGAGGCAGGTGCTGTACTTGGCTGACAGCCCAGCTGACACCACACCCCAGTTTGTTTCTGCAGTCTCTTCAGCCCATATGGCTTTAATAACCTCCTCTGGGCAGGTCCGGGAATGCAGCCTCTTCTGCCTGCCAAGCTTGCTGCCTCTGGGCAGGTGCAGCTGAGGAACTGGCTGTTGTTGCACACTCACTTGAGGCCGCAGTCTCTTCACCGTCCATTGGTCTAGGTGCAGGCCACTGGCCCACTCTTCTGTCCTCTTGGCCCTCTTGGCCTCAGTGTTGTCAGTTGCCACAACCTCATTTTGCAGTCAGCCTCGGTGCTGGCCATTTTTTTTTTTATGGCTCCAAGTGTGGCTTAGCAGCCACAACCTTCAGTAAAATGCTGTTTAGAGTCTTTTGAAGTTAAGCAACAATCAGCAGCAATGTGAAGCAACACCAAGCCAAAAAAAAAAAAAAAAAAAAGACCTCTCGAGCTTTCTGGGACTTCCTTTTTATATGCTCTCTCTAATTATGCACCAGGATGTTTTCTCATTGGCCAACCACGTGCCCTCCTCCCGAGGCGCACCTGTTGACCACGACCATGTGCTCTCCCAGGTGTTCTCCACAGGTGCCAGTCTTTAGGCTGATTTCTATGCCCCTTTTATGAGTCTGTTTTTCAGAAGTCCTTACATACTCAATCAACATAACTGTTTCCAAAGAAATCCAAACCTACTACAATTATATGCATAGAATAATGTACCCCTCAACCCTCATCAGAAGAGTGTGTGATTAACACAGAGATCACACTTGGTTAAGATATGGAGAATAAGAGACTGTGGAATGCTCATCCCTAAACGAGACATATATCATACCCACTTCTTTCTAGTGTGCAGGGATAATTGCCGAAGAGGCAGTAAAAAGAATTTAAGAGCTAGAAGCAGTGAGTGATTACAAAGAAACAGAATTTTCCGGACATAACACTGTAGTTGTAAATATGAACTTGTGATATGTGCTTGTGAGAGTATGTACAAGACCTGTGCAACTCAAGTCATACAAAGCCCCAGCATGTATGAGAGACAGGAGGAAGATACAAAATCCCACCCATAGCTGAGGAGCGATTGGCAACTGATAGCTGCTGGGAGAGGAAGAGCCCATTTTCTTTAAGGGTGTGGCCATTGATAGGCAAACCACACTCTGGTGAATACTGGCACATCCTAGGAGCATATTCCAAGTACAAATTTGACTTGTTGAATTTTAGACGATGAGGTCACAAAGTTGAGTGGGTAGAGAGGTGGCATGGATCTGGGAGGAGCTGAGGGAGGGTAGATGAACATGATAAAAACTGTTCTGTGAAATTCTCAAGAAATTAATTTAAAAAATTTTTAGAGTTGGGTAGTCTTGGTGACTACCCATTTTCTACATGAGAGTTTTAGGTGAACAACTGGAGGCTTAAGTAAGATTGTGGACTGATGAATGTTTGAGTCTTCACCAAATTCATGTGATACCAAATGTGACTGTATTTGGGCAAACAGCCACAAGGGATCATTGAAGTTAAATGGGGTGGGCACCTGGTCCAATAGGATTAATGTCCTTCTAAGAAGATAACCAGAGCCTCCAAACACAGAGGCAAGGTTACATGAGCATAGAGCAAGAGGGTAGGTTACAACAAACCTACACAAGAGGTTTCAGATTTAAATGGAATGGTTTAGTTAGCATCCAGTTTTCCAAAGCTCAAGAAAATAAATGTTTGTTGTTGAATTCAACCAGCCTGTTGCATTTTGTTATGGTAGCTTGAGCAGACTTGTACAAAATCTGATTGAGTGCTGACATCCAAAATAAGAATCTCAAGTCATGTATGGGTCCATGAAAGGTATTTTGATCTAAATTCAATTGTATATTTATTGATTCATTTCAAACCAAATTTGTTCTAAGACATTACTTGGAGACTGGAGTGCCCCGGAGTAGGGAAGTAGGCTTAAGAAGCCATCTTTTTTTTCCCTTTCAAAAGGCTGCTGGGTCCCTTCTGTACCAAACATAAGAGAAAATGGATCTAGAAGCCACAAGGCCAAGTAAACCAGATCCTCATGACAGTGATAAAGCATAGGAAACCCATATTCATGAAATCCTGTTCATACTATATGCATGAATTTTTTTCTTGGTTCATACAAGGCTTTTCTTACCTGAAGATCTCCTGTTCCGGAGCACTGAGCAGGGATACACAAACATCAGGAATTCTATTATATAGGGTTTCTCTTTATAGCTCTGACCCACAGCCTGCCCTGGAAGCCAACTCCTTTATCTATAGCCAAACATCCCAGCAAGCCAGCCTGCTATAGGTCTGACTCTCAGGAAGCCAGCCTGCTGTATGTCAGACTCACAGGAAAGCCAGCCTGCTATCTCTGGTAACAGCCCAGGGGCCAAGCCATAACCCTGTAAGTATCAGCTCCAAATGGCCGTGACTTGATTAATAAGAAATGACTTCCCTAATCTTTGTTTCTGCCTCTAATTTAAAACCAATTAAAGAAAGCCAAATGTGTAGCCCTAGCCAATTACAGACGTTACTTTTCCAGTTAGGCCCACTTTGGTGCCCCAAGTTCAACAGCCTCCAATCAGTCAAGCACATCAGAAACCTTCCCTGTTCCCCAGTAAAAGTTGCCTATGCCTGTTACAACCTTTGAGTCTGTGAAAATGTAAACAATAGGGATATGTTCCCTTGTCCATTAGCTCTGAACAGATAGCTTTGTATTTCTCCTTTGGTTGCTCTCCGTTCATTTCCATACTGTGTTCAGGTTGATTTGAGGGAACTTTTTTATCCTTAATTGTGCTCTGAAACATTTTCTGTTATGTTTATGTTGAAGATAGTTTTCATGTATGATGGAAAGATAGTTAAGGGCGCCTCATACAGCATGGGGGTGGGAAAATCTGTACTAATCTTGAATGAAGGTAGAAATTATTCCTTGGCCTGAAGTAGAGGAATGCCCAAACATCAGAAAGAGAAAATACTCCCTACTTGTGGCACATATGAACTTTGAGTACAGCCCATAATCCTAGTTCCTTGGAGTGATGTTCCTATTATCTCTCATCCTATTTCATTTTTGCAAAAGCATTTGTATGGACTTAGCCCTACATTCCTAAGTTCCTGGATATGACCTCCAGTGGCAGCAGGTCCCAGTCCTCAGAGTGTCATTGAGCATGGTGACCTGGCCTCCAGGTTGTCCTCCTGGGAACTGGGCACACAGACTAGGTGGTTGTTTTCTTCCAGCTGTAGGAGAAGGCATGAGGAACACTTCAAAGGAAGCCCTTTCAGGGCTGATCTTGGCAGTCCTGATGTTTTGAAAGACAACAGAGCAGTAGGAAGAAGGGGATTTCATTTCTTTGGTCCTCTCTGCTCAGTTCTGGAAACAAGAATATCGAGTGCGTGGGGAAGAGTCATAGGAACCAGTTCTTTATCTGCCTGCCTGGGAACAAGGCCTTGTATAAAAACAAAAACATCAACCAAGAAACTTGTGACCGTATTCTTCCCTGTTTTTTTTTCAATAAGATTTTTTTCCCCTTAAAGTTCAGTGTTGCTGATGGGTAAAAAGTTCGTTGCAATGAATTTAGAAATTGTGAGGTTTCTAGTGTAATTTTGCAGTCATCTTCATTGACGAAGTAGTTTTATGAAGAATAAGGATTCCAAGCTGCCATTTCTTGTTTGGTAGCTTACTTACTTTCATAGTAGATGGTTTGCCAGGGTTTAGCCCATGTGGGCAACAGCATTCAATAGGGCTCAAAAAGAATTGTTTTGATTGGACAGTCTTGCAGGAGGGTTGGCCACTGATGAAACAAACCAAAGTAACAAGAGTTCAGGAAGAGTGGACTCAACACAGTCCCAATCTACCAATCTAATTTTTTCTTGTCTGTAGATATGCATCAGGCAGTTACATGGACTGGAGACTTTGGGTCCAGTTTATCTAGCATAGATTGGAAACTGCAGTCCCTTGTTTTGCCTGTCTCTGACTCAGAAACATTGGTAAAGATTGCATAGATATCCGTTATAGACAACTAACAGACTTTCTGGGGGAGGGGTATTGGGAGAAGTCAGTAAATGCAATCTGTGGGAAAAATTGATGTCCACTGATGGCGATTGCTAGTCAGGCACAAACAAAGTAGAGGAAAATTGTGCAAAGCAGGCCTTTGTTTTAAATTAGAATCATAATTCAGCTCTCAGCCATGCCCCAGATAGTTCCCCATCCCATGTCAGGCACTACCCCTAGGTTCTCACTGGTTCTGCCTGGTGATTGGCTTCTCTGGATGTTCACTTGGCTGCTCTCATTAACCACTCACCCTCTCTGAATTTCCCTTTCATCTCTAATCTCTTTAATGTTATCCGTCAGTCCTTCGAGCTTTTGTATGTCTGAGAAGAAACCTGCTTTCCTTGACCAAACTTTCATCGACTTTCCTCTTCCAGACAAGGTGTGGTCCTTACGTCTGACCTTGGTGGGCTAAGCCCAGTTTAAGTACAGAATTGTGTTTAGTCAAATCACAGAGAATCCCTAAGCCTTGCTCTTCTCTCAAGCCTTGATACCTAACCAATTTCTTTTTAGAAAATTTCTACCCATTCCTTCTTACTGCTATTGGCTATAAATAACTACTTCTCCCCGTAATGTCTAGAGTTGAGATCGATCTCTCTCTCCCCTACTGCAGCAGTCTCGAGTAAACTCTTCCTTGACATTTGAACACAAGTTGGCATAATTTCTCATTAATGCTTCCCAACCACATGGAATTCTTTTCTTCCTTAAGCCCTATAGCCTCTTCTTTGGAGAAGGAGGAGGATGTTGGACACTGGAGACTGAGTTCTCAGGGATGTAAGAGACATAATTCCTTATATCTTACATGGTTCTCATATTGTCTCAATATCTATCTAACAGTATTTAAATTCTGCCTCAAAAATTTTTACAGTTGACTTCCTTGAATCAGGACCCCAAACACACACACACATGATATATGTAGTCGATTTATGGCTAAAGTCTCTGTTAAGCTCTTCCTACTTCCTCATGACATTTATTTATTGAAGAAACCAAGTCATTTGTCTTACATAATTTTACCATTTTCTAGATCTTATGATGGCAATATCACAATGTAGCATTCGTTCTTTATATTTCCGATAACTCATAATTAGAGGAAGATCCTTGATTAGATTTAAATGGAGCCTTTTCAGGGGGAAAACTTCATGGGAGAAGCTGGTACTTAAATACAACTCACATTTGGAGGTATATAACATCTCTCTTTCTTATGAATTTCCAACTGTTCAAAGATAGGAGAAACAATGCTGATTTTAATGTAGGTTAAGGTGGCTTTCTGCATATGACAGACAAGATATAATTTTGGTGTCTGACAGGGTTGTGATAGGTTGGACAATGGGACCCTGTAGGGCATGCATTGGTGTCATAATGTTATTATTATTTTTGCTTCTTATTCTTCCTATTCCTTCTCCTCATTTTGAGGTGGATCCCAGAATGACCTCAAACACACAGTGTAACTGAGAATTACCTTGAAATTTGGATCCTACTGAGTGTTTATCAATTTAACATCTAGTACCAGGATAACGGAGGTACATTACCAGTTACAGTGCTATTAGGGATTGATTTAGGGCTCTGTATGTGCTAGACATGCACTTTCCCAGTTATAAATATTTTTGAGATTTTCTCTGGGGTGCAGTCAAATCACCTGTAAAGAATGACCTTTTGGATCTTATTTCAATGATTGTTAGATGGGTCAAGAAAAAAGTGTAGGACTATTTTTGTGCCGCCACAGAAATGAGACCTTTTGATTTTTCTACCCAATGGCTGCGGGTTATACAGACTGTGAATTTGTTTGGTAGCTCTGTGATCAGTGGTTCTTTCTCAGTCCCTAGTAGTTTTCTCACACGTAGATAGATAGGCTCCTCTATGGCATACTCTGAGGGGCCCTTCTCAGATCTTTGGATTTCTTTGTAAAGTTCTCTTTCCTCTTGGATTCGTCCCTGTGAATTCTACTTCATTTTTACTCCAGGTGCTCAACTTCATCTTAATCTAAGGCTGCTGGACTCCACCCAGATCACCTATTTCTGTGCCATCACCTAGAAAGAAAAGAATGAAAACAGACAATCATAGGCCACTGATTTCATTGCTCTCCATTTCTCTTTCTTTCTTTTTTTCTTCCTTCCTTCCTTCCTTCCTTCCTTCCTTCCTTCCTTCCTTCCTT
>CAJQZJ010033456.1:817305-832894 GCA_907164525.1 Lophiomys imhausi | reverse complement strand
CTTCCTTCCTTCCTTCCTTCCTTCCTTCCTTCCTTCCTTCCTTCCTTCCTTTCTTTCTTTCTTTCTTTCTTTCTTTCTTTCTTTTTCTTTTAGACTGGGTTTCTCTGTGTAATAGCCCTGGCTGTCCTGGACTCATGTTGTGAACCAGGCTGGTCTTGAACTTACAGAGATCCTGAGTGTTAGGATTAAAGGAATGCACTACGACACCCATTCCCCCCCAATTATAAGCAACTTTTTTTTCATTACTCAATACCTAATATGTTAGATACTATAGTTTCATGTATTTTGTCATATATTTTAATTATTTCATGCAGGAGAGAACAGTATATTTCTCTATTTTGGGCAGAACTCAAAACCTCTAAAAGGACTACCATTCCTCATTAGGTAATTGATATCTTCTGTGAACATGGTATATATTTTCTTTTCTTTAGCCTTTGTTCAATTTTTCTTAGGAAATACCCTTAGTTATTGGTGTAGAAACCTTCTAGCTATTGTTTTAATGTTATTCCTAAGTATTTAGTTTTTTAAAATCCATTTCTCGTAGACTTTATTGTTTTTAGAAAGTCTATATTTCACCAGGCGTGGGTGGCACACACCTTTAATCCCAGCACTTGGGAGGTAGAGGCAGGTGGATCTTTGTGAGTCTGGGGCCAGCCTGGTCTAGAAAGTGAGTCCAGGACAGCCAAGACTTGCTACACAGAGAGACCTTGTGTCAAAAAAACAAAACAAAACAACAACAAAAAAAAAACAAAACAAAAAACCAACCAACCAAACAAACAAACAAAAGTCTGTATTTCTCTTCTGGCATCAATTCCATTGGACTTGAAATTCTTTGTAATTTTTTCCACATCTGGTTAATATTCATGAATTTCTGAAAATGTTTTGATTTTTTTAACTATGGTTTTTATAATTTGTCCTGTTTGTGTTCATTGTTAAGGTCCCTATGATGTATACAAGTCTTTGCTAACTTATTCTAAAATAAAAGCTTACATGGAACCTGAATATATAGAACAAAGAATATTTTGGATTAAGAAAAAAACACTTGAGGGGGGTAAGGGGAAAAGCAGATTTAGTGGGAGTGAATTGAGGCAGGGGAAGGTACCCCATGGGCTTCCTACCATGCTTTGTGTTGTCTTCTTGGAGATGGTGTGGAGCTGTTTGAAAGACTCTGGTCATCATCCGGGTTAAATTGCATTTAAAACCCATGGTTTAATTTCTCTCAGCATTTTTGTGTACAACATTGTCTTCTTTTTTGTGTCCCACTACTATCACTATTTCCACTCAATTGGATGCTTGTCTCTCTCCTAATTTGAATGATTTATCTTGAAGGCCCATGTCATCTGTTAGCCTTCTTGCATTCTTAAGACTGTTATAAGACTTCTTGTTGGGACTGCAGAATTTAGATAGGTACTATGGTACATATGGCCGTCTTGGTTTGGTAACTGCCGCTCTCATCTGTCTTGCTGGACATCTTTTCTTCTAGGATCAGAGTCTGTTATAACTGTTGTTATGTCTTATTTTGGGCTGGAAGATATAGGCACGCCATGAATATGTTCTGTCACGACTACTCTGAAAGTATGAAACTCATTTGTTTCACGGATGAGATTCTGTATCATCCAGGATTGACTTGGGTCTATGATTTAGCATCTTTGTCTTGAGCCCATTTCAGATTGTTGTTAGCCCTTTGGAACAAAGTACCTGACTTTGTTTCCATAGCTGTGCCACAGGATGCTGGCTCTTTGTGTCTTTTCAGTATGAGTAGTGTCTGAAAAATCACTACCTTGCCTCAGTTGGGTAGACTGGCTGTGGTCCAGAGCCACAGTTCAGTTACATTAATGTGGCTATGACAGGTGCCAAATGAGAGTGTGTCTTTTCCCTGGTATGCACAGAGCTGTCAGTGACAGAACTGGCCTTTTGCAAGGTGGCACCTGAAATATCTAGTCATACTCTCAACACGTAATTGCTAGGATTTAGAAATGTATGTTGCTCCTGCTTCAGCCTTTTGCTTTTCCTAGGAACAGCTATCTCCAGGCATCTTGACCCTGAGATTTCCAGGCCCTGTGACTTCTTCCTTTATCCCCAGAGAAAATGGAAAAGGTCTACTTTTCCTTTTCTAGGACAACTCAGCCACCCTCTTCCCCAAGTCTTTTGTTGTTGGCTGTGGTAGGTGCCGCTGTGATAGCAATATCTGCCGCAGAGAGTTGTTATGAAGATTTAGAGGCACCAGGCTTGTTTGAATTTTACATGTACATGGTTTCCAAGACCTTTTAATGTACATTATGCACGTTCTTCATGACAATTTCATGTGTGTTCTTCAAGTCTTTCTGTGAGATAATTGAAGTGATAATAGGACCATACTCCTGTTTTGGTAACTGTCACTCTTGTGTCTCTGGCAACTGAGGAAACATATAAAAATCCAACCAGGTAGCTTTCTTTAGAAGACTTAGGCTTTGTGGAGTCTAGGTCCAAGTTCTAAGACCATAGAACAAATCTTCATGATAGCCTCCAGATCCAGTCTGTGGCCTGACACACTTGGAGCAGTCTTCCACAGTCTCTGTCTGACCTTGCAAGAGTGTGAAGCTTGGAGTGCAAAGACCCAAATGTACCTACCTCTATCTGTCTCAAGTGTTTTCATTTTCACTTCCAGGGTAATCTACACATTTTTAAAACTACATTTTCTTTTTCTAGCTTGATATAGCATCTTTTAAAAAGATGTTCACATAGCCGGGCGGTGGTAGTGCACGCCTTTAATCCCAGCACTTGGGAGGCAGAGGCAGGCAGATCTTTGTGAGTTCGAGGCCAGCCTGGTCTACAAAGCGAGTCCAGGACAGCCAGAGATATTCAGAGAAACCCTGTCTCGAAAAACCAAAAAAAAAATAAAAAATAAAAAATAAATAAAAAGATGTTCACTGTATCTTTCAGGAGGACTCAACCCTATGAATGCATGCTGACTTTGTTAAGTCACGTGTCCAGCTGCCATTCTGGTGCGCTACATCTGATCCTGATTTGAAATGTAAGATCTATCCAGGCATCAAGTGCTAGACCAGGGCTGTTTCCAGTAACTCAAAATGAAATGGGGGCGGGAGGAGGTTGGGGAAGGAAGGTCGTGCACGTTAAATTCATTAACTGGGTGAATCCTGCCTTCTTGTAAAAGCTATGGCCACAGGTACTGAAACTGCTGTGTGGCTCTCCAGGAAGTTTGCAATAGCATAGTGTAGTGTCTACTACCTTTGCAAAGGGGTTTTATTATTAGTAGTAGTATTAGTATTATTAAAATTCCCTGGGACTAGGAAGGAACCAAGTGAGTACTTTATCATGTGAGTTCTGAAATGAAACCTCTTGGGGAGAAAAGGCTTGAATCTTGGCAGGCAACTACATCAGCCCCCTTCTCTGGATCCTGGGTTATGGGATTTGCAGCTCATAGATAACATTTGATGTAGTTCGATACTGTCAACATGCCCTGGTGTACATGCAACGAATGCCCTTGTCTAACTTCGCCTGGAAAAGTGACTCTCATGACACCGGCTTTCCTTCCCCAATCACAGCATCCAAAGCAGCTGTCCTCATAAAGGGCACTCAGTCATTGGTCCTTAAAGACCTCAGTCAGTGCAGGGCGGGCTTTTGGCGTGTCACGTGATATACAGTTTAATCACTATGAGCAACCGTGTTTACGAGTGTATGCCATTCTAAGTAGAAATTTATATAAATACTATATGGAATGAGTATCATTTGAGGGTTAGATAGATTACAATAGATTACATTATAATTATATTATAATATAGTATTATTAAGTTAGATTATAATAACAATGGATACAAAACATCTGAAGAGAAAGAATGGGCTAAGCATCAGTGAATCTAGTTTTTACTTCTCTTTATTGTCCTTTCAGATAATTATTCATTTGGTCACTCATTCAAATCTTGTGCACTCATCATACTGGGTGAGGAGACATACCATGAAAGACCTTTTGTAGCCATAAGTTAGGATGAAAACTATCATATGTATGGGCTTATGTATTAGACATTTTACAGTTTTTTTGATTGGCAGATGGCATTAAAATATGTTATTGAAGTATAAAATGCTTATTACAGTATAATTCATTAATTTTAAGTATGCAATCTGTTGACTAAATAAAAAATTTAAATTGGATAAATGGTTGCCAAAATGAAGATTAATTCATCTTAAGTGTATGCTATGATAACTTAATGCATACAATCATGTAATTATTGCTAAAGTAAAAAGGAACAATTTTTTTTCCAAATCCTCTCTTTCTTTGTATTCAATCTTTTATCGGCAGTGCCTCATCTGCATCATCCTATATTTTTCAAATCATATTTTTAAAAAATCTCTATGATTTGTTTGGAATTTTTTCATACCACTCATTTATTTTACCACTGTGTTCATTTTTTTTCCTTTTGTAACTTTAAATATATGCCCAAAATGTTGAAATCTTGATCATCAAATTAAAAAATGTTTATGGTGTGTATTATTTCTTGTGTGCACATAGTGGGGCCACATACCATGGCATCCATATGGAAGTCAGAGTATAATTTGTGGGAGTCAATCCTCTCTTTCTACCACTTGGCTTTGGGGATCCAATTCAGATTTCGCAGGCTTGATGGCAAGCACCTTTACCCACTGAGCCATCTCACAGGCTCCAAAACCTTAATCTTTTAACCTGAAATCTTAAAACCTTCCTTTGCAAATTCCATCATCTCTGGTATTTGCACATCTGCTAGTTCTTTCTTGTAGGTCGTCTTCTCTCAATTCTTGACAAGCTCTGGGAGGCTTGATTGGATGCAAAGCATCGTGAACTTTATGTTACGGGGTGCTGGTTTTATTTCTTCCTTTTATGAATGTTGAGGTTTTTCCAGGCAGACAGTTAAGTTACTTGTGATTCATTTAACTTTTAAATATATCCTTTGAGCTTGTTATACCAGCCCACAGCAGCCTTTACTTAAGGCTAATTTAGCCCCACTTCTCTGGCACCATTTTTTTGTTATTAATTTTGCTTGGAAGGTTTAGTTTCTAAAAATATTGACAGTGAAAGAACACTGTACTGATACAAATGACTTTCTGGTGCCCTCCCCCCTTCTACCTGTCTTTCTTATTTTTTCCATCTGTGATACACTCTCAAGCAACCCAGGCTAGCCTCACACTGACTGATACCTGTGAATGGCTTTGGGTTCCAGATCTTCCACTCCCACCTCCCAAGTACCAGGATTAGAGGTGTGCACCACCATCTCCACGCCTGGGTGAAGAACTTCCCTTAACATTTCTCAGTGAGATCACTTTCAGTTTTTGAAAGCCATTCCTCCTGGACATAGAACTCCAGAAAGTAGATCTTTCTTTCAGTACTTTAAAGCTGTGGGTCTATTTTCTCATGGCTTATATTGTTTCTAGGCTGAACTCTGCTGCCATTTTGATCCCTGTTTCTCTACAGGGATTTGATTTATTTATTTATTTTCCCCTTTAATTAGTCTAACACTCTTTAAAGCTGGACTTCTTATTTATTTATTTATTTATTTATTTATTTATTGTTTTTTTTTTCCCTTTAATTAGTTTGACACTTTTTAAAGCTGGACTTTTTTTTTAAATTTATTTTTTATTTCTTCAAATTACATCTCAATTACAATCCCCTCCCTACTCTCCCCTCCAGTCCCACCCTTCCACCCTCCTCCCCCTCAACCCCCCATCCTCTTCCTTTTTTTTTTTAGTCTAAGGTATTTCTTTTTCCCCTCAACAGCTCTCCCTTTCAGTCCAACAAATGGTTCTTTCTCTTATAACTATAAATACAATACAAAACAACAGAAATAAATAGGCCACAATTATGAGGGTTATATGGCTTAGCATACATTCCCAATGTCCAGTCCATATGTATTTGGCACCTGATTTTAACATTCTACTATCTAACCATCTCCATGAGTTTAAAGTTCTATATCTAACTCAGCTTTCATACTAACTTGCCTCACAATTTTAAAAACATCTTCTTAGATCCAGAACACCCTCATGATTCCTAAACAACTCAAAATTTAACTATGAGACTCTAGCTATCTGTTCTTCAACCACCTCAGAGACCTGAGAGGGATAAATATATCTGATTATATAGGAAGTGCAGGGCCTGTAGCTTCCAAAACTAAGAAATGACATACCAGTGGCTGCCTGGACAGTTCCCATTTTCTCTCCATACATTACAGTATCAGTCTTTAGCCATTTGGCCCCGTTTCTTTGACAGACATTGATTGTAGAGCAGGGATTATGAAGGACTTACCTACCCTGTCTTGGCAGAGCTAGGCTGTTGACTTACCTGCCTCCAAGTTTTGTCCTTTTTGGACAGCAGTCTGTCTACAGTTTAAGCAAGGGGTTTTTCTTGCCAAGAGAAAGGCTTACCACCAATTCAACCATCGCCCACTGGAGATTCTTCAATGCTCATCTTCTACTTAGAGTAGAATAGGGGGTGCTGTCAGGAAAAGCTGGACTTTTTAAAATTTATTCATTTATTTATTCGTTACATACTGATCACAGCCCCCTCCTTCCTTCCCTTCCAGCCCCATCCACCCACCCTCTTCCCCCTCTCCCTCCTATCCTTCTCCTTGGGTGAGGGGGGCCCCACATATCAGCCCCCCTCAGTTCATCAGTCACATGAGGGCTAAGAGCCTCCTCTTCTTCTGGGGCTGTAAATGGCAGCCCAGCTAGGGTAAGGTGTCCCACTAACAGGCAACAGAGTCCATGACAGAGACTGCCCCCTACCCCTGCTAAGTGATCTGTATGAAGACCAAGTTGCCTATCATCTATCTATGTATAGGGTGGTCTATGTCAACAGTCTAAGTATAAAGCTGGACTCCTTATACTGGGTCCTCTGGAAAAGCAGCCAGTGCTCTTAACCCATGAGCTGTCTCTTTAGACTCTTAAATTCCTTTGAGAGCAAATGTTACATAACACCTGGTTTTACTTTGTAATCAAAATCCTATTGTGTTATGAATTTTATTTCTATAAACAATATTACAATCACAGTTAACAAGAATAAAGTTAGTGATTTTTTTTTTTGCTTTAAAACACATAAGCACTTACATAGCCATTAACAATCCACAGTTTGATAGCAATAAATATAGTTTTGGCCTTAATAAAGACAAATCATTTGGCGTGAAATTCATCTAAGAAATTTATAATTAGAAAAAGGCTACATAGGTATTAGAAACTAAGGAAATGCGTATTTCTGGTCTTTTTATTTTCTTGTTTGCTTCTTCCTACCTTGTTTGATTGGTTTAAATTTACTCATGGGAATAGGCTCCATCAAAGGTTAAATGTGGGCTTTCCCAGCCATAAATAATTTCCCTCCTACCCAGTGCCTAAAAATAAACCATGATGGAGCTAAAGAAATGAGGCAGTGAGACTAATAACAAGATATATCCTGGCAGTATTGAGATTATAGTCAGTGTTGCATGGGTTAGGAAGGGGCCAATCAGACTTCCTACCCAAGCCTCAGGGTTTCCACCTTAGAGCCCTTAGAATGGTCCACTAAGAGGTTTTCCAGAATGATCATGATGTAGACTCTCCTTGCTATTAAGCGTTAGGGCTAGAAGGGATTTTATAATCAGAAACACCATACGTTCACTGTAGAGTTAATTATTTTGATTTGGTGCCTAGGTGACTAAGCTGCTTTCTGGCTAGAATGGTAGGTGTGGTCCTAGTGTACCCAAAACCATATGCCTTTTTCACAAAAGTCACTCACGAAGGAGGATGAGGAATGGCTGCAGACACGTAGCCCTGGTCCAGCCTTTATAAGAGGGTTACTTAGCTTTGGGAGCCGGATGAGAAATCTGGCTTTTGAGACAATATGAAATTCATATTTTGGGGGAGGGATCCTTGTTATCCTTATATTCATTATAAAAATCCCTATAGTTATGAGGTTTCAGAATGCACAGGGAAGCCAACATCAGAGGCAAACAGAACTCATCAAAGCTTGAAAGTATTCACTAATGATCTAACCACTTGGGAAATGAGCAGTTAGGCCAACAGCCCTCCCAGCTTAACACTAGGGTATTGCTCAGTTTCCCACGTCAAAGCCTTTTGTGGCTTGTCTCCTGCTAATGGTCAGATGTCATTGACACTCAACAATAAAATACAAGATGGAAAAATTCATGAAACTGAAGAAAGTATTTTGGAATCACATTCAGGATTCTGCAAAATGAGAGCCTGGCAGAGTGGACTTGGTGAACAACTGAAGGAAGAAATTTTAGTACAGGTAAGATCAGAACATAGTCCCACACCGTAAAAACAATTAAGGGGAAGTACTGAGAAAACAAATATCATAGAATTATTTTTCTACTTTTTTTTTTTTGGTTTTTCAAGACAGGGTTTCTCTGTGTATCCTTGACTGTCCTGGACTCACTTTGTAGACAAGGCTGGCCTTGAACTCACAGAGATCCACCTGCCTCTGCCTCTCGAGTACTGGGATCAAAGGCATGTGCCACCACACCTGGTCATTACAAGCACCTGTGAACTACCATATGGTGCTGGGATTTGAACCCGGGTCCTTTGGAAGAACAGCCAGTGCTTTTAACCACTGAACCATCTCTCCAGCCCCTATTTTTCTACTTTCTTTATGACCATATTGCAAAAGCCAAACACAAATAGTAACTCTTTGTCATGTATTATATTTGAAAAATAGGACATTCCATGAAAATTAGGTTTTGAATTTTAATAGGGCATCATTGTGATTCAGCCTAGGTTTGCTAAGTATAATATAAATTTATTGTTTATAAATTTTTGTTTCATTATTTAAGATAGTTCCTGTAAAACTGTTTTAATACTTAGTATGATGTTTTGCTATTAAGGGATTGACTTATTTATTTACTCACATGTATAAATTGCATGCATTTATAGTACACAACGTGATGCTTTGGTATTTGGATGCATTGTAGAATGCCAACTCAAACTGTAAGAGGTGCATTATCTCACATACTTATTTTTTGGTGGTGAGAACACTGAAAATGTATGCTGTGAGCAATGTTTAAATATGCTGTTAGGTACTTTTGTCAACACTGGCCCCTGGCCAAAAGCCAAGTTGGAAGGAAGGGTCAATTGCAACTCCTGGGTGGAAGCCTGAGGCAGGTGGTCACGTGGCAACCACAGTCGGGAAGCAAAGAGAGATGAATGTTGGTACTTATCAGGCTATCCTGTACTCTCTCTTTCTCTCTTCAGACTGGGCTCTCAGCATCAGTTTAGGGTGTGTCTCCCTTCTTCCGTTAAACCTCTCTGGAAAGGCGCTCACAGACAGATCAAAGTGGGTGTCCTGAGTGATGGTAAATCCAGTGGAGTTTATAATAAAGACTAGCTCTGCTGGGTGCAGCCCGTTGTTAGTATGTTTTGAGCACTACTGAGCCCTGTTGCTATAGCTTTTTCTTAAAGAAGCGTGGTCGTTCAGCCCTTTAGCAAACGGAAGAGAAAGGGCATGTCCTAAGATGACTATTCTACAGTGAGGACTTTAAGATGAACACGTGCCTACGATAGACCAGAGAGAGGCCTCAAGGAACCTCTGCTTCTGACCCAACAATACTTTCAGGCCATTTTGATGGTGAGAAAAGAACAGTACTGAAAATCTTAGGATGAAGGTTCCACATAGGCAGTCAAGCGTGAATTCTCATGCAACCATCTTGGGGGGCAAATAGAACCACTGGTCTTTTGTTTCACATCTCCAGGGATACACTGGAGCTAATGATTTTTTTTCTCTCTTCTAAAATGATGCTTGCACTTCTTTTTCTATTTACTTTCTCCTGACTCTCATACTTAAGTATCCTGGAGGCTTTCTCAGTCGTAAGGGCCAGCCTTGACCTGCACATAGGTCAAGAATTGGAAAATCTAATGAATCTGTTAAGGCAGCCCCATTTTCAGATTATGGCCCCTCTATAATGAAACTGAATTACCACTATGAATCTAGTAGGTGAGACTTTGGAGGATGAATACAGTGAGAAGAACTCATCAAATACAATCCCTCAAAGTTCACCAGAACTAAGATAAATGCATTTTTTCCCATATGACTTATCAAGTCTGTGATACTATGTTGTAGAATGATTTATTTTATGTCCCTGGGTGGCATCATGTTGAAAACGTGTAACCAAATGTGTCTTGTTTAATGCTTCAAGAGTGCTCTTTTTCCTCTAGATATGCTAGGATTTGATGATACTACCGGTAAGATTGTTTTAAAGTTTTGCCTGTATCTTCAACCAAATTATCCTAGAGCAGTGGTTCTCAACCTTCCTAATGCGGCAACCTTTTAATATAGTTCCTCATATTGTAGTGACCCTCAAGCACAAAATAAGTTATGCTGCTACTTCATAACTGTAATTTTGCTGTTATGAGTCATAACATAAATATTCATGTTTCCCAATGGTCTTAGGTGTGACCCCTGTGAAAGGGTCATTTGACCTCCCACAAAGGGGTCATGACCCACAAATCGAGAACCAATGTTCTAGAGAGATCTCTGTGCAGGAAAAGCTTTGTCTGGGCTGTACACTTTCAACTTGCCTCTCCATCCTATTGACCTCCATCCCTGTATCCAGAGAGTGCCAGAGTTGAGCCAGGACCTTCAGCCCTATGTCACTATTTAACGTTAGTGGTGGCATGTAGCCTGGAATCTTTGGGATTCCCTCATACCAAGAGATTTTAATCAGATGTGTTAGATAACTTCTCAATAAAAGTGAAATCTGGAAGGGGAAAATGCACTTGGGAGACTATTGCAAATTTGCCTTTTGTATCTCAGCAAAAAAACAAAAAACAAAAACTGGATCCAAAACCATTTCTGTAAGAGTAAACAAACAAACAAAAACATATAAACAAACAAAAACCACAGTAAGATCTTGGATCAGGGTGCCTACCACTTGAATGACTCCCCTCTTAACTCCAGAACATTTCTGTAAAGTTCACCTATGCTAGCTGAGAACTGTCACATGCTCTTCCTAAACTGTTAAACACACACCACTACACACTGTGACTTTTTTGTTTAATCTCTGGCTCCATCTCAGTTCCCGGCACATAATACGCATTCAGAGACTATTAGTTGAGTTAAAAAAAAAAAAAAAAAAAAAACAAATGTCCTGACCTGATTGGATGGGGAACTCTACGCAGGGCAAAAGAGAAAAACAGGAGGCGGGGGGTGGGATGGGCAGTGGTGAGGTTTGGCGTGCCACAGGTAAATATGAATGTTGGGAGTGGTCAACGGTGAATTCGTAGGTGAATTAAAGCATTTGATAACCTTGTAAATAGACTACTGTGTATTTATATAAATGGCACACTTAGCTTGTAGTTCGAAGGAGCTAAAATAACTCTGTGAAAAATGAAAGGGCCCATCAGTCAAATGCTTGTTTTGTCTACGTGAAAATCAAACAACCAATGAGACTGATTTTTTTTCTTCTTCTTCTTCTTCTCCTCCTCCTCCTCCTCCTCCTCCTCCTCCTCTTCTTCTTCTTCTTCTCTGAATTGAAGCTTTGTTCCATGACCCAGCACTGGAGTGCAAGCTCCCAATTTGAGGCACTGTTGACTGTTCCAAGGCTCCAGCCAGTGTTCTGCAGGCTCCTGTGTGAGGAGTGGGCGAAGAGTGTGGCAAAACACGTTTGCTATTCCACGCTGCTGACTCAATAACCAGCTGCTAAGGTGACTGGTTGGAATTTAGTTAACAGGGCTATTAGGTTAGTGTGTCCTCTTCTAGGGTGTTAGAGAGAGAAATACGGATGATAAGCAGGGAAATGGGTCACGTTTTCACTTCACTGTGTTTTTGTTTGTTTCGAGACAGGAACAGGGTTTCATGTAACCCTGGCTGACCTCAAGCTCAATATTTATCTGAGAATGATGGTCCTTCTGTTCCTATCTCCTAGCACAGGGTGACTATGTAGCCACTCCTGGTTTTGATGTTATGATCTCTTTAGCTTAGAGACAATTCTGCTTCTTTAGTGGAAGAGATGGGCACAGTTACATGCTTACATATGAACCATTTAAAGACGCTTTGAATGGGGGAAGGGGAGATGGTTCATCGGTTAAGAGCTGGAGCTGCTCTTTCAGAAGTCAGGGTTTCAATTCCCAGCACCTTTATACTTTACAACTCTCTGTATCTCCACTTAGAGAGGATTCAGCACCCTCCTCTGGTCCCTGCGGGCAACAGTCACACACATGATAACAGACATATATGTGGGCAAGACATCCATACTTATAAAATAACAAACACTTTTTAAAAAAACATCCTGGAAGGTTAAATAATGTCTTCCCAAAGATGTGTGCTAACCTCAGCCATCTGTGAATGCACCATGCTACATGGAAGTGAGAAATCTGATGGTAGATTAAACTGAGGATTTGAGAGAGAAGTCCACCCTGGATTATTAGGGTTCCCTCAGTGTGATCATGGGGTCTTTATACAAGGGAGGCAGGGTGGTCAAAGTCATTAGAGCTGAGAGCCAGAGCTGGGTTTATAGTTTGAGAGACTGACATGGAGATGCCATGTTTGCTGGCCTCTGAGGCAGAGGAAGAGGTTGAAGGGCACGGACGCTCAGCAGTTCTAGAAATCGGAAAAGGCGTCTTCCCAGAATGTCTACAAAAAGACACAACCCACCAGCACCTTGATTTGAAGCTCTCCAACCTGAGCTTTGTGATTTGTTAGAGCAAACAGTAGAGAACTGATACACACAGGACTCTTTCAACCCCTTACCAGGGAATTCTCTAAAGTAGCTGGATGAATACATTCCAGTAGGAATATCGTTTATTTTACCATTAAATAATATTAAAAAGACAAAAGGCCCTAAGCCTTCTCAATTATAATCTTCCCAGAAAAAAAAAGAGTATTTTTGTGCGAATGGGCTGTGGATTCGTTCAATATTCCTGAAAGAATTCAAACAATGGGCATCACAGCTCTTTCCCTTTGCTGTTGACATTGTTTTTTTTTTTTTTTTTTTTTTTTTTGTGGGTCATTGTCCTCAACTTTTGAAAGCCTGTTTTGACAGGGTCTGTTTAGTTGAACTTAGGGACTGTAATTCACAGATATACTTTACTGAACACAAGAAAAACACAAATGTCAGAGTGTGCTAAAATTGAGAGCAGGGGCTGCTCTCAAACCTTCCCTTGAGCCCTGCTGGGAAGACCCCTGCCCTATACAGCAGATAAACACACAGAGAAACAGAATGTTATAAATTCATCCTTTCTGCTGTAGAGAAGACATTTTCATAATTTACAATCTCAAAACTGACCCATAGACACCCAAAAGGCATACTTATTTCTGGAATATTCTTTCAGAGCGGACTCAAAATCCTTTGTGTTGAAAGCTCTTACACGGGAACAAGTATCAAAACCAATTCAAATCTCTGCCAGAATTTCCATTTCTTACTAGCATGATAAGGACGAAATTGTAAACACCAGCTAGATAAGAACCGTTGAAGTGCCCAGGGAGAGCACCACAAAGCGGGACGGATTCCTTTCCACTGAATGATGGAATGAAAAGGTGCACAAATTAACGGGTTGCTGATTTACAATAATGGGCCTTGTGGAAGAGATCATCACCAGTTGAAAGGCCCCTGAAGCTTGATTATCCCAGCAAGGTGGGAACTTGGCAGAAGCACAGAGTGGAAACTGAGCTGCTGTTGCTTCTGGCAAGTTCCAGGCTATCGCATTGGCTGTCCTCCAATTGTCTTCAATCCTGTGGACAAAGTCCAGTTCCCTCAGTTGCCATGAAACAATCTCTAAATTCCCAGCTCTGTTGGGACTCAGTTTACCTCTTCTCTTACACAGGGTCTCCCCTAAAAACTCCAGCACTAATGATTAGGGTCTGAGTCCCCTCTAGCTTCAAGAATAGTACTCATGTGTTTTCTACTACAAAACCGTGTTAGATCAACATAACCACTTTCTTGAGTAGCTGGTACTTGCTTAACAGAAAGGATCATGTCCTGTCTACCTCGTGTTCTCTGTGCCTTAGGAAAGCATGCTGCATAGATGCTTATGAAATTTAGACCGGATGAATGAACCATGAGCATTGTTTTGCTGTTTTTGGAGCAAAGCCTTTTTCATTCTTTTTCCTTTGTTGTCCCCCCCCCCCCTTCCCCTATCTCCTCTTCCTTTTTTCTTTCTTTGATTATGGTATGTGTGGTGGTTTGGATGAAAAATGGCCTTTGTAGGCTCACATGTTTGAATGCTTGGTCTCTGGTTGCTGATGCTGTTTGGGATGCTGTGGAACCTTTAGGAGGTAGAGCCTTGCCAGAGGATGTACATGACTAGGGGAGGGCTTTTAGACTTCATAGCCTGGCCCCATTTCATTTGTTCCCTCTGCTTTCTTTGTGTGGCTGAGGATGTGATCTGTCAGCTTTCTTCTCTGGCTGCCCATGCCATGTCCGCATGCCACCCCTCAGCCGCCCCCAAAGCCCCTATTATGGACTCTCCCTCTGCAATAGAAGGAAAAGTAGACTTTCTTCCTTAGTTGTTTCACGTCATGGCATTTTATCACTGCAACAGAAAGTAGCTGTTCATGTGAGTACTAGATGGGACATCAGCCTGTCCTCATCCCAACCTATATTTTAATATCTGAAGGCTCCCAATTTCCAAACAAGGCCATATTCATAGTTTCCAAGGCTTAGACTCACAACATACTGTTTTGAGGATCCCAGTTCAACTCATATTAGGCCTTTCTCCAGAGAACCAGGCTTGGTTTGCTTAGCTTAGGATGTGCTTGAGGAGTTACCTGGGCCCCGTAACTATTTAGTGAAGAGAGAAAGGGAAGTGTATCAGTCACCTTTCCATTCCCATGGCAAAACAACCAAGAGGATTAATTCTTACTGAGTGAAGGCTTATTCTTGAAGTTTCCTTCCACGGTCAGGACTGTGCTTTGGTAGCACATTGTAGCAGGGGCATAGCACAAAGTAAAATTGCTTACCTCATCACTAACCAGTCAGTCAAAAAAGAGAAAGAGGAAGGAGCCAAGGTCCCACAATCCCCTTGGAAGCCATGCCCTCAAAGACCTAAGTCTCTGCCAGTAGGCACCACCTTACATAGGCTCCACCACTGTCAATGGTGCAGTGGGCTAGGGATCAAGTCTCAACACAGAGGCTGTTGAGAGACACTCAATCCATAGCAGGAAGCTTATGCTAGGAAAGCATGTTGAAAATGAGTCACTAGCATCTGGGGACAGATGCATAATAAGCTTGGTCCTCATGGGTGTCCCAGAAGAGGAACCCTGAATTCAGCAGGATCTAAGTGGGACAGCCGAGTCCATGCTCATGAGGACAGACTTTGGCCTGACTCTGAGAGTAACTTTCTTCTTGCCTCAGAGCAAAAGTGACTTCTTGTCCCTACTCTCCAATTTCCAGTCCACTCTTGCCCTGTGCTCTGGAGACACTGTCACCTTGCTTCCAATTGGACTCTGCTAAGCCAGATTCTACCTCATTATATATTGACGTATTTTTGTCATGTTTCTTAGTTTGCACACTTATTTGGGCTGTGTGTCTGGCTCTCCTCAAAACTCATAAGCCCTAGTGTGAAAGTAATAGGGCCTTAGGGAAACATCTAGGATTTGTGTGTGTGTGTGTGTGTGTGTGTGTGTGTGTGTGTGTGTGTGTGT
>CAJQZJ010033456.1:805931-817295 GCA_907164525.1 Lophiomys imhausi | reverse complement strand
TGTGTGTGTGTGTGTGTGTGTGTGTGTGTGTGTGTGTGTGTGTGTGTATGTGTGTGCGGGGGTGTGGAGGAGTCTAACCTAAACCACCCCCTCTATTCAAAATGGGAACATTCGAAGATTAATTTCAGGAATGGGACGCCCTGAGGTTGCCCTCCACTTTCTGGGATGTAGCTCCTACCAGATTAGGGACCTGGTAGAACTCAGAGAGGAGCTCATCATCCTACGGGTAACCTCTGCAACTGGAGAGCTCTCAGCTGAGCTGGTGGGCAGATGCCGTGCCCCAGACAAGGTAGTATGGATGCCTTTGTGGAGGGAGAGAGTCCTAACACATAAGTACACTCAACCCCGTCTCCACACCAGAAAGCCAGGAAAGCAGTGGGTTTGTGTGTTCTTGTTTGTTCATTTTGAAGCTGCTTCATGGTAAGCACAGGCAACCCACACCAGGCTCAGAGATCTTTGCTGGTTCTATTCCAACTCAGCAATACAGCAGCTCCTCCTCAGGCATAAAGAAGACTCTCTGCTCATGTAGCTGATGTTGTTAAGTTCCACCCAGGGCTGCTTTCAATTCTGGCAATGGATCAAAAATCTCTTTTCAACCTTTCACAGAGCGAGCCTCCCTGGTATATTTTAAGTTGGCACAGTTGGCAGAACCCGCTCGTATTTCTGGATCTGAAACAGCCAGAGGTAATTTGGCATCTCGCTCACCTACCTTGGATCACAACTGCTTCTGTAGCTCTTGCTACACAGAAAGCTTGTTTACAATTAAATCAGACATGGAAATTCAAGTTACATCTCTGAGAGGTGATACGACAGAGCTGTACCATATAGATGTAGGCATGTTTAAGTTGCTGAAGGGGAAGAATTTTGAATCTGATCATTTTAAGGAAAGCTATTTGCAGCACAATTCACATGTATTCCAGGTCTCTGACCCCTGTGCCTCCAAAAGGAACCAGAATGAATAGTTTCAGATTACTACAAACAAGCAAACCATAAGGCACTTAGATTTTAAATTAAATTTATTTATTTATTGGCTGATCACATGATTTATTGGGTAGGAGTATGCATGGGCATGCCATAGCATGCATGTGGAGGTCAGAGGTCAGCCTGAGGGAGTCGGTTCTCTCCTTCTACCATGTGGTAGAAGGCATCAAACTCAGGTCATCAAGCTTGATGGCAAGTGCCTTCACCCACTGAGTCACCTCACCATCCCAAGCTCAGAATATTTAATGAAAGTAAGCAATAAAGGTTGGAAGGGCAATACCAAGATTTCATAACCATTATATCACCTTCCAGAGTGACTCTGTTCAGCTTTCTGAGAGAAACAGAAAATAGAGGCAATAATATTTACCCTCTCAGAACTCATCATATGGTTGGGAGATAAGATACAACTCAGGAAATTACAGCAGTACCCCTTTTCATGGGGGGGGGGGCAGGGTAGGTTCTAAGAGCCCAGTGAAACTACAAGAGATAGTACCAAACACTCTGTGTCAGTCAGACGTTTTGATCTTGTGACAAATGCATACGAGAGACAATTAAAGAACTGTGCATTTTGGTTCACAGTTTCTGAGGTTCCAGTACAGTGGCTGGCTGTGTTGTGTCTGGTTGATGGTGGTACAGAACCCCATGGCAAGATGTAGCTGGACAAGGTGCTTACCACATTGCAGCCAGGAAGCAGAGGAGATGAGAACACTCTCCCAGCCATATGCTTTCTCCAGATAGCCCAATAGCTGAAGTTTCTAGCACCTCAATATATCATCAGATTATGTCCCTATGTATTGATTTATCTGCTGATACAGAACTCTTTGGTCCAGCTGTTTTTCCACATTTAGGCATCAAGCCTTCAACACACAAGTCCTTTGAATACATCATATGCAAACCATAACATCTCTATGGACTGTAGTTTTTTTTCCCTATACACATAGAAAATAATGCTACTTTTAATGTATAAATTTGGCACAGTAATAGATTAATAATCATAGTTGATAATGAATGTAATATCAGTTGTAACAAGAGTTATATGAATGAGGTCTCCCACTCAGTCATCTTGTGATGATATAAAATGATACAATGCCCCCATGATGAGACGATGGGGTGAGTGATTGTAGGCTTTGTGATGAACAGTGAGGCACCTACATAAGGGTCACTTGAAATGATGGAAAGTAAAGTTGAAGGGAAGGGGGAACAATAACATGTAGTATTAATGGTATCTATTAGCCTATCAATTATTAATTAATTTTTGAGATGGGGTCTTATTGTAGATAAGATTGAATCTGGCCTTGACCTGAGCTTCCTGCTTCTACCTCCTGACTGCTGGGTCCACAGGGCTGTACCACCATGTCCAGCTTTTAGGTGATGTTTTAAAGGAGATCTACTTTATAGTAATCTTCATCAAGAGTAATTAGCCTGCATTGCAAAGGAAAGGCTGTTGCTTCAGCCCATGATGGTCAGAGAAGGAGGATTTAACTAGGGAAGTGAGGAGGAAGTTGTCAGGGGGAGGAAAGGGTGATGTCCAGATAGAGAATAGAGAGAGGAAATTAATGTATTGGGGATATATCCATCAGGCATGTCATATAAGCTTAGGTACTCATTCTTCATGTTTTACAAATATACTGTAAGAAACAGGGACTGAAAGTCTGCTCTTTGCACCCTGAGCTTTGAAACAATTGCTTAAATCTGGGCTCACTTACAGTAGGAGGATTCAAATGTATGCTTTATTAGAAAACTTCAAATACAATATTGCATGCAGCCATACTAAGATAAAAACCATTAAAAAAGAATTTTGAAGACAGATTCTTATATAATTTTTCTGATAGGACTTTTTTATCTTTTTTTTTTTTAGTCACAGAAGGAAATACGTCTTTTTTTTAACTTTATTTTTTATTTCTTCAAGTTACATCTCAATCACACTCCCCTCCCTACTACCCCCTCCAGTCCCATCCTCCCACCCTCTTCGGCCTCAACCCACCCATCCCCTCCCTTTTTTTAAGTTTAAGGTATATCTTTTCCCCCCCAACAGCTCCCCTTTCAGTCCAACAAATGGCTCTTTCTCTTATAATAATAAATACAATACAAAACAACAGAGGTAATTAGACCACAATTATGAGAGTTATATGGCTTAGCATACATTCCCAATGTCCAGTCCATATGTATTTGGCACCTGACTTTAACATTCTACTATCTAACCATCTCCATGAGTTTAAAGTTCTATATCTAACTCAGCTTTCATATTAACTTGCATCACAACTACACCCAGAAGGCATTTAGACAATTTCCCCCAAAAGCTCAGGCTGGTCAGGTTCAGGGCTATGCCCTGACCCTGGCATTTTAAGAGGGCACAAGATCACTGAGTTACACAGCTCTCTGAAATGTAAGCCCAAACCCAGAAGTTCAATTTTAAAAACATCTTCTTAGATCCATAACACCCTCTTGATTCCTAAACAACTCAAAATTTAACTATGAGACTCTAGCTATCTATTCTTCAACCACCTCAGAGACCTGAGAGAGATAAATATATCTGATTATA
This sequence comes from Lophiomys imhausi, assembly GCA_907164525.1. Taxonomy (NCBI): domain Eukaryota; kingdom Metazoa; phylum Chordata; class Mammalia; order Rodentia; family Muridae; genus Lophiomys; species Lophiomys imhausi. Next base: position 813,772 of record CAJQZJ010033456.1, on the reverse strand, counting down.
TAGGAAGTGCAGGGCCTGCAGCTTCCCAAACTAAGAAATGACATACCAGTGGCTGCCTGGACAGTTCCCATTTTCTCTCCGTACTTTGCAGCATCAATCTTCAGCCATTTGGTCCTGTTTCTCTGACAGGCATTGATTGTAGAGCAGGGGTTATGAAGGACTTACCTACCCTGTCTTGGCAGAGCTAGGCTGTTGACTTACCTGCTTCCAAGTTTTGTCCTTTTTGGAAAGCATTCTGTGTACAGTTGGAGTAAGGGGTTTTTCCATCGGAAATACATCTTTTTGCTCGAAGCAGTTTGAATATCTCACATGAAAGGAGTTCTCAATGTGGAAATGATCACATAATTATACTCCTTTATTCCTGCTCACTTTAATTTACTAGTAGGAAACCTGGAAGAGGGGAGCGCTTTGCCACAGTCTCCCCAGTAATAAAAGCAGAATTTCAGAATGCTGCCTTCAAAGACTAAGAAAGCTGGCACTTCTGGATCGAAGGCCTTCCATTTGCTTATGAAGGGTAGATATTCTTTCCTCAGGCGTGTATTACTGGCTTCTAGCAGGCAGATCTCACATAGGCCCCCAAGTCCCTGAAGCCTGCTTGACATCCACTAACCTCCTTGGCCATCTTGCAAATGGTTCACACACTGCTTGCTAGCTACATAAAGCGAGGACTGTAAATGGCACTTCTGAGGTAGTTGTAACTGCCCTCTTAATGTTTCTGCCCATGGTAGTATAGCACAGAGATGACTCAGTGGAGTCCAACTACACCCAGAAGGCATTTAGACAATTTTCCCCCAAAGCTCAGGCTGGTCAGGTTCAGAGCTCTGCCCTGACCCTGGCATTTTAAGAGGGCACAAGATCACTGAGTTACACAGCTCCCTGAAATGTAAGCCCAAACCCAGAAGTTCATTTTTCGTGACTGAATGTGCCTATTATGCATCTTGTCGCTGCTGCTCTAGGGGATGCTGTAAAAGGCCTGTTTGTATATGCTAATTGAAAGGATTGAATGTAGCAGAACTGCTGGTTTTAGGGAAGCAAAGATCAAGAAGCTGGGTTGTCCAGGGCTTAGCCAAAGGAGCCTGGAGACAGGACAGCCGCCACAGAGAAAGAGGGACTGAGGAGCATCAGAGGCTCATCAGAGGAGCTTAGAGGCTCTCAGGACAGGTGAGGTGATGAAGGAAGAGAGGAGACTGTCTCTGTGAAGAAGGGCTTGCCCATGTACCATCTGGACTTTTCCAGTCCTCCTCTCCCACCATGCTAATGGCTTTCTTATGCTTCGTGTAGTAACTGTATCTTTCATTTGCTGTGTTCTGATACTTTGACCTCTGGGGCCTTGCTGCTGCTGGAGGGTCTGCTCTTCCAGGGCTAGCTAATCCCTAAAGATAGGAGAGTCCTCCTCTAAGAGCCTGGTTTTCTACTTCAAAACAGCCAACGCAGAGCTCACATTCCAGCAACCTCTTTTTATCAGGCTTGGGGTCATTATCCAACTTTCCTAATCACCCAGGACAAAGGGCTCAGAAAACTGGTGGGAGGCGCTGAGATGACTCAAACTATCCAATACTTGCCTCTATCAGCTTCTTGCCACAGAAACAACCATACTGGCTTCTGTTTACAGCTCCTTTCTCTCTGTCTACCTATTGACTGACCCTGGTGCTTCTCTAAGTAGCTTCTAAGAGCACAGGATGCTTCACTTCCCGGTCACCAAGACCTCTTAAGAACATGTTTTCAAATCTTATGCTCTGTTGGCCATACCATTCCTAAATAATGGCCTCCCATGAGCCAGGACCCTACCTGAGGCAGGTGTCTATCCTAAATCCCTGAACCACTAACTTCTACTAGAGACTTCCTTCAACCTGTAAGTCAGTTGGATGAAACTAAACTGAAGATGAAGGTGGAGCTAATGGGCAACAAAGGTGCCTGATGGAGCCTCTGGAATGACATATATTTAAGACTAAAGTGAATCCTGAGAATTTGCTTTCTTAGACATCCCATGATTGGACCGGAAGTAACAACTCAGTGGAATTAGAAATAAGGTTTGAGATTTGTTGACTTGTGACAAGGAGCTTGACCGTGGTCTCACAGCTAGTTGAAGGGCAGATGTAGGATTCGGATCTAGGCCATGTGGTCTTGTAGCCCAGGCTCAACCACAGTGCTGTCCACTACAGTAAAAGGAGCCTGCTGGGGAGCCAGGTAAGCCCACGCATGAGCTCTGGCTCTGCCAATATTAGTCTTGTGACTTTGGGTTGGTAACCTAACTATGCATGAGATAAGTGGGTCTCTGTAATGAGTGTGGTCAATATATACTCACCTTTATCCATCTTTGATACAAATATGACACTGTGTATCAAACAAGATTGAGACTGGGTACTTGAAAAAAAGGTTGATTTAGTTTACAGTTTTAGAGACTGATAGCTGAAGATTGGGAAGGCACATCTTTTCAGTCTCTGGCAAGGGGCTGCTGGCACCATCCCAACATGGCAGATGGCTCGTAGAGTGGAACCTGTGAGAGGGTCAAGTGGTGGCCACAGGTGAGAGAGTACAAGAACTGAGAACAGGCTTTGTGCCAACCTGCTCTCACAGCGACCAACCCAGCCCTGGGAGACCTAAGCCGTGGGTTCTTTCCGAGGGCAAAGCCCATGTGACCTAGTCACTTTCCAACAGCCCTCCCAGGCTCCACCCCCTGAAGGTCTCATTATCTCTCAGTACTGTTCTACTAGAGACCAAGCTTTCTTTGGGGGACTAGCCATGTCTAGATGACTGAAGCCCATGTGCTCTTATGCACTCATCAGTTGTAACAACAGGGGCTCATGTCCACCCAGGTTGGGAGTTTGATGTTCTCAGTCTCCTCCAGTGGATGGCTGCCTGACTTGGCAAGCAAGCTATTTTCTCTGCAGGACACGTAGCCCACGGCAGGCTTTCAAGTCACTGCCACAACACTGTGGCTGCTGTCTACACTGACCACTCAGTGTCTGTTCTGTTCTTGTCAAGAATCCACAATGTGACCATCGCAGGGCAAAATGACGAGAGACATTGCACTAGGCTTTCAGCTGAGGATGCCAATTACTGGGTGAGGGCCAGTAAAAGCAGAGTGTGCATGCCAGGCCTTCTGACAGCCTACTGAAGGATGAGAAAAAGAGAGAGAGAGAGAGAGAGAGAGAGAGAGAGAGAGAATTCCTGTTTCTCCTCTCCCCTTCCCTCTTTTCTTCTTTTCCCTTCTCTCTTCTCCCCTTCCTCTCTTGCCCCCTCTTTTCTCCTCCCCTTATCTTCCTCCCCTCTTCCCTCTCTTCCCCTATCCTCCTTCCTTGTGACCTCCTAAGAGGGAGGGTAACATTTCTAGACCTTTAGTAAAACTGAAAATGTCCAAGTTTATGAAAATATTATTCCAAAATGGATCTGAGAGATAAAAATCACTTTTTTTGTGGCTTAAGCATACTGCCTGTGGACTCTGAACCATGACTGCTTGCAGGGATAAGAGGCTCTTCTTGAAAACATCCTGCTACAGATTATATCTGCTGTGGACCACCCAGCCACATTCACACTTACTGTCAGTCTGCAGGCCACTGGCTTTGGTTTGATCTTTTTGGAAACATAGCTGCAGTTTCCCATGAGCTTGGCCACAAAGCTGGTAGGTATCTTAACAATCACATTTGAGCTGTCTCCATGCAGCAGTCAGGTTACTTTGGAGTTGTCACCAAACTTCAACCATCTTGCTGTGGGCCCTTGAGAGATGACTTCTGAGCTTTGGCAGGCTCGCTAAGGAATTTTTTATGAGCCGTATTTGTCACACTATGTTCAGAGAGGAACACCCACATGAGATCTTTCATATGTAACAACTGCACGACTAGGCAAGCCATTCTTCTTGTACAAAATTTAGCTTTTTGTACAATATCATGTAGAAGACCCCATTTACAGATGACTAGAATGAGATTGCAAGGCATGGATTTCTTCACTTAGTAATGAACCATATGTAGACGCTTCCCAGGTGATAATCTACCTTTAGCACTGCTGTGTGGAATAGAGGAATCATGAACATGTCAGCAAGCAGTTCCAAGGAAGTAGAAATCATTTTCAGTTATTTAAACTGTTTTCAAAAGGAAGACTGGAGACTGGAAAAATGGCTCAGACGTTAAAAGCATTGACTGCTCTTCCAAATGATGGGGGGTTCAATTCCTAGCACCCACATGGTGGCTTACAGCAATCTGTAACTCCAATCCCAGGTAATCTGATACCATGGCCTCCATGGGCACTACATGCACAAGGTACATGGGCATACATTTAGGCTAAACACTCATACACATAAAATAGAAATAAATAAAATATCAAAAAAGGGGTTTGTTAAAGCAGTTGTTCTCAACCTTCCTAACATCCAATCTTTGTTAAGACCCTTTGACACAATTCCTTATGTGTGGTAACCACCAACTATAAAATTATTTTTGTTGTTATTTCATAACTGTAATTTCGCTACTCTTATGAATGAAATGTAAATGTCCGATATTTCCAGTGGTCTTAAGTGACCCCTGTGAAAGGTCATTCCACCCTCCCCTGCTCCAATGGGTCATGACCCACAGGTTGAGAATCACTGTGTTAAAGGGAAGCTTGATTACCCTTTTATTCCCAATGACTTGAGAAGCTAAGGATGAGAAATGCCAAGCTTGGGTGTGATGTCTCCCCAGTTACCTCTGAGAACCAGCAAAAAGACTGGAGATGGCTTTGTGGTTAGAGCTCTTGTCACCATGGTAGCATGAGGACTAGGGTTTGGATTCTCTGAACTCATGCAAATGCTAGGTTACATGGCAGTTCACCAGTAATTCTCTATTGCCTGGGCAACTGACTAACCTGAGGGGTCATATCATTGAGCTCTGCATTCAACAGAGAGACCCTGTGCCATGATTAAGAATGACTGAGGAAAACTCCAGATATCAGATTGAACCTCCACCCACACATGTGCATTCTTGCACATACATGTGCACACCATACACACAAGAATATGCAAACACATGTGCTAACACACACACACATACACACAGAAAAAAAAATCACAAAATAATCAGAAAAGGACTTAGCAACTCAGTAGTTTTTCCAAAAGCTTATGTCTCAAGATGGAGGTAAGTGTTGGTCATTAAAATAATTTTACCAGTGTTCCAGGGACAAGGACAGAAGGGCTGTGAATTTGAGGCCACCCTGAGCTACACATAGAGACTCTGTCTTTAAAATGTTTTCTGTGATTAAATAAAGTTTAGATTACAGACTTGAGTGGTTAACCAGGCCTTTGCTGTGGGGTCATTGGGGGTTTTCAACAGTGTACTGTAAATGCCAAACAACCAATTCTCTGGAGAAAGAAACTCTACTTTGCTGTGACAGGTGATTTCTGTGGTACAAATACTCCCACTGTGAATGTTTCCCACCCATCAACATGGTACTGATGATTGTGAGATGGACATAGATGCCTAGCAGCATGCTGCTATCCAATTCATCCGTGCAGGGATGACAAATACAATAAATGGAAATACAAGAGCAAATGCATGTTAGCTGCCCATTACTGTAGCAAAATGCCTGATACTGTCAACTTAACCACAGGAAATGTGTATTTTGAATTACAGTTTTGGAGCTTTTAGTCCATGGATGAGAAATTTTATTGCTTTTGGGACTTGTTGGGGAGAAATTTTGCTCACTTTATGGCTAGGGATAACAAGAAGAAGAAGAGGAAGGAGAAGAGGAGGAGGAAGGGGAGGAGGAAGAGGAAGAAAAAGAAAGGAAGAGAGTAGGCCTTACAATCCTCTTTGAGGACATATCTTCAATGACCTATCACCTCTGAATAGTATCTACTTCCTAAGGGTTCTATGTCACCTCTACTTCTTAAGGGTTCTGCATCACCTCTCAGTACCACTCCACTAGAGACCAGGCCTTCACCACACAGGCCAGGCATGACTAACCTTTTGACATTGTTAGTCTCAAAGTTTACACTTGAGAACCAAGAAGTCGAGTTACCAAAAGTAACTGTACAAAATCCCCATAGTGTTTTAAGTCAGTTTATGGCTTCATGTTGGGCTATATTCACAGCTGTCCTCAGCTGTATGCACAGGCCTTCGGGGGACACTTCAGATCTGAACTACTGCAGCACACAAGAGCAAACTTTAGTAAAGTAAATAGTTGTTTTCAATAATTATTATCTTTTTTTCTAACAGAATTTATTTATGTAAATCTATGAAATTTAATTTTTAATAATGAGTGTGTGTAAAACAGCTGGCTCACAAAATCTTCAGAATTGTAGCAACACATTTTTGCAGGCTGGAACAAGTCTCTCTAGCACACCAGCCGCTTACGATCCCCCAAAGAGTTGTGTGGGTGGGAGTATATTAAGTGGTACTCTACAAAATTACTTGAGCCAGGACCTTTCTTCAGGTAGTATTTTATAGGATTTGTGCTCTGCAGAGAACACTTCAGGAATTGCTGATCTACCCAACTTGGTCATTTCTCCCTCTTTGTTTTCAAAGCTCCTGTGTTTTCTCTGACTGCTCACTGGGAGCCCAGCATACCACACTTCCACTAACTTCAACTCCATAAAGATTTATTATGCTCCTGTTATGTACAAAATGTTACACCACTACTACAGAGAATTCTAGATGACTAAGACTTACCTCCCACCTATGAGGGACAAATGCACAAAGAACTACAGTGGAGAGCAGCATATGGCTAGGATATAGGAGAGGTGTAAGTAATAGCTTTCTGAGTTCAAAAGAAACAAAAACTCATGTCCAGTTGCAGATGCTCTGATGGGAGATACTCAAGTCTGAAGGGAGCCTGGAAGCCAGCCAAGCCTCCTGCATTGGACTATAAGCAGAAAAGGAAAGAGTGGCCGATGTGTGTGTATATTATTCAAGAGTGTCTCTACTCATAAATCCCTTGTTTCATCCAGCAGATACATTGGGAGGCCCCAAAAAGCCCATCTTAAAAATACCTTCAAAAACACACACTAAATACTTCTCTTTTCCTTGATAAAAATATGTATTGTTTTTCACCATTTATACTATTTCAATCTCTTACTACAAACATGTATTAGTTTCATAATTAAAATGTACTACATATACAATATATGTATAATATGTAGCACACACATACACATACACACACACAAAGTATAAAAATATTCTGAAGCAGAATATCAAAAGTTTAGAATCTGTGATCTAATGTGATACTTTGTTTTCTAAATAATATGTATTCCAATAAAATAAAAACGTATTTTCTGTATTCCTATTCTATTGCATCTGAGTACTTAAAAATTCAATGCAGCTTTCTTAATTCATTTTAATAGGTTGTTATCTAAGATAGAAAGAAGTTAAAATAGCCCAGGTATACCATGAAAATATGGCCCATAGAATCAATTAATCAGGGCCCACAGGTACTCACAAAGACTAAAGTAACAATTGGGGAGCCTGCATGGGTCTGGCCTAGGTCTTCTGCATATATGATATGGTTGTGTAGCTTAGTGTTCTTGTGGGACTTCTAACAGTGCAAGTGGAGGATGTCTCTGACTCTTTTGCCTGCTCTTGGGACCCTTTTCCTCCTACTGGGTTGCCTCATCTATCCTTGATATGAGGGGCTGTTCCCAGTCTTATTGTAACTTGTTATGCTATGTTCAGTTGATATCCCTGGGAGGCCTGCTCTTTTCTGCAGGGAAATGGAAGGAGGAGTGCATGTGGGGGAGAGGGGAGGTGGAGGAGGGGCTAAGGGGAGTGGAGGGAGGGGAAACTGCTGTGGGGATGTAATATATGAGAGAAGAATAAAAAGAAAGGAAGGAAGGAAGGAAGGAAGGAAGGAAGGAAGGAAGGAAGGAAGGAAGGAAG
>CAJQZJ010033456.1:773287-791149 GCA_907164525.1 Lophiomys imhausi | reverse complement strand
ACACACACACACACACACACACACACACACACACACACACACACACAAGATTACAAAACCAGGAGTTCAAAAGTCAGCTAGTGTCTACCAGGGACTTTTATCAGGAAATGATCTAGGGGAGGGGAACATTATTTCCTAAGTGGTGTGTATTGTTCTTTGCCTCTGTCCTTTCATTTTCTTGTCTAACTCACCCCTCATCTTTCAAAACTCTCCATTGTTGTTGTTTTTTTAATCCCAAACCTTTGATTTTACCAATACTACCCTTTACAGGATACAATGGAGGGCAGATTCATTGATTTTACCAATGAAGACTCTGCAGCCAGATGCTGGGGTGAAAGTCTATTACCTCAGAGAGGCGGAGAAAGCACCCAGTTGACCTTCCTCCTCAACCAACATCCCAGAAGGAAAAGCCAGCTCTTCTCCACACTGTCTCAAAAACCCTTCAAACTGAATGCCTTCCTCTCTACTTCCTGTGCATCTCTCTATCTGTCCTCCTGATCTCCTCTCGCTCTCTATGGTTTTTTCCCTATGTTAACTCCCTGTCAACTGGTTGCTTGCTTGACCCACGGTTGACTTTATTTAATCCAGTTTACAATAAACAGAAAGCTCTTGGATTAAAGGTGTGTGTTTGGGCTGAGCCACACCCCAACTAGAAACAGGCTTTTCTAGTACACAATTTCAGGGTTCACAGTGTGATCAAACACCCTGCAACACTCCCTTCCTTGGGGCTGCTCAAAAGTATATATCAGTGACCTACCATTCTGCAACATTTATTGAGGCTCATCCATATTGATGTAGGTGGTAGCTATTACATATTCTATGCATCATGTATGTACTTCATTATAGATTGAAATTCAGATTGCTTACATATATTTCCTGGTTACATGTGAAAGCAATTTGCTGGGCAGAATTGATAAGTCAACTTAGTACGTGATACCCAAGGTCTTATAGACCTCTGCTTTAGCACACTGAAGGAGGCATCCTTATGGACACTGGACATTGCCAAGATTTGCAATATCTGCCAGGAGTGTGGCCCTAAAATCATGTATCACTTTCATTTGCATTTCTCTGATTACAAATAAATTGAGCACCTTTTAATGTTTATTACTATTCAGCTTTCTTCTTTTGTGGAATATTTATATTCCTTCTCATTTTCCTCATTGAGCTATTTATTATTTCTAGTAACACATAGGAAGATGTTTATATATTATATATATGTTATTGACTCAGGCAATTTTAATATTTTTGTCATCCTAAACTTCTGCCAGTTTTGTGTGTGGCAAATGTCTTCTTCCACTTGATAGCATGTGATTTTCATTCTTTAATGTGTCTTTGTATGTGTGCAGAGTTTTCTGTATATGTGTGTTTGTGTAGGTGTACGGGTATGTGCAGAAGCCAGATATTGGGTTTCTCAATTGCTCTTCACCCTATTTCTTGAGACAGGGTCTCTCTTTGGCCTGGCACTCATTAATTTGGATAGACTGGGTGGACAGCAAAACTTGAGAATCTTTATCTGTTCCTTTCCTGTAGATTTAATTAATTAAATTATTTACCTGTACTTAGATTATCCTTAATTGGTTGGTAGTGTTAATCTTTAACCTGCCATTATAAATGAGCACACAGAGACACCTGATGGATTTCAGTGAGCCTTGGCCTGGATTGAGCAATCTTGACCCATCTAAGCTAGTCATAATTCTATCCATAAATAAAGCCCTATATAATATACATACATCCCCTGGGCTGTTTTTCTCCATGCTATGCCGACGTTCCAGGCCACATGGAATAAGGTTCTTTTCTCCAACCCATGGTGTGTATCCTCCTTCCTGCTCTCCTGGCTTCTTCTCTTCTTCTCTTGGAGGCTTCTTCTACCCATGAACCTCTCTGCTTCAGAAGCCCTAACACCCTAATCCTGCCTACCTCTGTCTTTACCCAGTCTCAGGCCTCAGCATTTATTTAACCAATCTGAGATAATGGTTAGCAAGTAAAGTAACAGACAGCAAGCAGGCCAATTAATTAACTTTTAGAATACATAACATCACCCCATCACTTCCCAGTGCTGGGATTATTTTAATTGGTGTAGCATCATATGAAGCCCTGATACATCATAAGGGAAGCCCTTTAACATTTTTGCCTTCTTCGAGAATGTTGTTACAACTTTACTATTTCATATGAACTTTAGAACTACTGTACCAATTTCCAAGAAAAATAATTAGGTAATAAAATTAATCAATCTGTGAATCTGTTACATAGGAACTGATACTTTTGCAAAATTGAGCTTTCTGACCTATGGAGTTAGCATGTCCCTCCATTTATTAAGGTTTTTTTTAAAGACACATGTATGTGTTTGGGGTGGGCATGCACATGCCCCAACACACATGTGGAGGTCAGGGGACAACCCTGAGGGCCAGTTCTTACCTTCTACCTGTGTGAGACAGGACATCTTATTGTTTTCTCCAGGCTAGCTGGCTGGCAAGTGTCTGGGGACTCCTGACTCTGTTCTCTACTTTGCAGCAGGAGCTCAGTGGTCACAGATGCATACCACTGTATCCATCTTTACACATGGTTCTGGGGATCTGAGCACTGGTGCACACGCTTGTACAGACAATGCTCTTACCCATTAAACCATCTCTCCAGCTCTGTTGCTATTTTTTCTACTAATAACTTTCATCACATTAAGTCGTATTACTGTACTGCCTTGAATTTCATTGGTTGCTTTTTCTGAATCTACTAAGACAAGCAATCCCTCCCTTTCATGCATTATGCCAGTTGTATGACTAGACTTTCTGAGTTCTAACTAATTCTAAAAGTTTTTATCCTATAAGAAATTAATTTGATTATGATTCAGTATATCACAGAGGATTATGGGAAATAGAATTGAGTTTGTCAGCACTTTGGTTTTGTTTGTTTGTTTTTTTATGCATTTAAAAGTGCATTGGATAAAAACAATTATAATTTGGTAAAATAAGTTGAGATAGCATTTGTTGGTTGCCTGCTTCCTGGAGAGTTTGATTAAGACTGAAGCTATCAGCCTCTGAGTGTGAGGAGATTGTTCCCATAGGACTTTTCAAGCTTATTGTGGGAAGGTTTTTAAATTCCAATTTAACTTATTAACAGTTAACAAATCATTCATATTTTGCTATTATTGCCTGAAGCACCTTTTGTTATTTCTATTTTCGAAAGAAATCTTTCATATAATTTAAAATCTCAAGAATAGTCTTTTCAATCTGCTCAGTTCTCTTATACATGCACTTCTTTTATATCTATGATTTGGTTTGTTTTGACTTAATATTTGTTATTTTTACCTTTTTTCCGTTTTTCTAGACCTCTTTGAAATCCATTTTTTTAATTTATTGGTTTATATAAAGATATAGTTTTGTACATATTGATCCTCTTTGTATTGTTTAATTAGCTTCAAATCTTCTGGTCTTATTATTTTCACTTTTTTCCTTTCCTTGGGTTGATTTTGTTATTTTCCGAGACGAGCCTACGAAACTGGATGCTGAAACATCCAACGTAAGCAATATAATGGCATATAAATTCTCTTACCTATGCTGCTCCTCCCACCCCAGTAGTTTGGAGTTTGTAGACTCAACTTCTAGTTTTCAGTGTTCCTCTAGAAACATTAGCATGCATTTTAAATTAACAAGGCGAATTTAGTCAAATTCTATCTTTTTGAAGAATCTAGTCCTGTCTACTTGCTTTATGCCCCGTTTCCCCTCAGTCTGCTTACATGCTGGTATTTTCCAGCATTTCATTCTTCCTTATTTTAATTTTTAGTTCCCACAACTCTAACAGGCAAGTTGTCCCCACACTGGCCCTCAAGTTCATTCTTTCTAAGTTCCGAGACTGTCCCCTGACCTACTTTGGCTTTCAGAGCCCTCCCGAATCTGTACTTCAACCTGGCCCTCATTTGGAGGGTGTCAAAACCATCCAAACAATCACATTCAAGAAAGTCTTGTTCTTTCTGAGAATTGTTTGCCTCAGACAAATTTCCCCGCTCTTGAGATGATCAAACAGTGGCCACTCTCTCCCTTTCCTGTTTTCATACCTGATGTATATATACTGTTTTCTCTCTAAAGAAACAACTCTTAGGGGAATTTTCTATTACCCCTGAAAACCTGCTTGTAAAAACAAAGGCCACGAAATATTTCCCCTCTTATTAGTTCCAGGAACTTCTGAAGGTTCCCTTTCCTGTTCCTGAGGTCGAAGTCTAGGGCCTTAATTGGCAGGTTAACTAACTCCCTTAGAGAGAAGGTTTGTGAGACTTGAAAACAAAGAGCCCTGAACTAGAAGGGAAGCTAGGCATGACTTGTCAGAATACATGCTGTCCACGTCCTGATAAAAACGTGTGTGGGGGGGTGGTGGAGTTGGGGGTTGGGGGAGGGATCTTTTAAGACCAAGGATTCTAGTCTGGTGATGATAGCACAGAAGTAGTTGAAGATAAGAGAAAAATGCAACCAGTCACTCAAAAGAATAGAAAGCCTTGAACAGCCACTGGAAAATGAAAGCAGCTGAATTGTCACCTAAATGCTCCTGGAAGAGGAGAGTTAGCTTGTTCTGACTTAGGGCAGGGTACAGCAAAGAAACCATTAAACCCATGCCTAGATTGAAAGGAGTCCCTCTTCCCAGTCGTCCCCAGCACAACACGTTAGTTTCTTTTGAGTTCAGAATATCCCAAAGCTTATTACATGCTACATTCATAAAAGAGGTGGTAGAGGAAGGCTGGCCTGTGACTGCATGTAGACATGGCACAAATCTTACTAGCAACGGCATGACAACACAGGACAACCAGGCCCCAGCATGGAGGCAGTAGAGGGGGCAATGACAGGTGTTTGGAAGATGTATCCACAAAACCCTGCTGACTTCTGACTTAGGAACTGGAAGGGAGGTGGTTCCTGAGAGGACAGGGAAAATTTTGTTTGCAAAATCTATACTCAGGATGATGGTTTTGGTTTTTCAGAATAAGTGAACTGGGCTTTCCTAAGCTAGGCAATCATGTCTTGGTTTGATAGTGGGGAAAGCCCTTACAGAAATATGCAGAACTAGAGATGTTGGGAACCTTTGCTTTATCTCTGATTGCCTTTTTCTTTTTCTTCTCATGTATATGAATGCTTTGCCTGCTTGTATAGCTGTGCACCATTCCCTTGCGCACGCACATGCCCGGTGCCCATGAAGATCAGTAGAGCACATTTGATCCTCCGGAACCAGAGCTATAGACAATTGTGAGCCACTTTGTGGGTGTTGGGACTCAAACCTGGCTCTTCTAGAAGAACAGCCAATGCTCTTAACCACTGAGCCTTCTCTTCTGTTCAACTTTCGGTTTTTACTCTTTGCATGGGACCTACTTCACTCACCCTTCTGGAAGAATTTGGCAAATATTGGCCACATTTGCAGTATTGCTAATATAGAATCTGTTGATGGGTATTTGGGGTATATCTTTTGTAAACCTTTTCATACTCTATTTAGACTCAATTTTTCCCTCCCTCCATTTCACTATGAAGCCGAGGCTAGCTCCACATTCAGTATGTATCCTGGGCTGGCTTCAAACTTACAATCCTCCTGCCTCAGGCACCCAAGGGCTAGTCTTATAATTATGAGCCACAATTCTTGGCCAATACCTCACCTTTTCTTAAGATTGAAGTCTGTTGTGCTTTTAAATTTTTTCTGTTACCAACAGAATAGTTCATGTTTAATTTATACCATATCCATGTAGGTATGATTGTAGGTAACATTTTGAAAGAAGATACTTTCTTCGTTTATTATGAACACTTCAAAACTGTTGAACTATTTTGTGAGACCATGTTTTTAAATTTTGTATATAGATATGCTTACTTAAATCCTTATTTTAAATTATATATTAATATTTTCCCAGTCTGTGTCAAGTATTATTTTTACGTGTTTGTTTGGTTCTCACAATAGTACCACATATATTTACTGCCAAGGTTTCCATATTATATATGAAGAACCCGGGTACAGAGAGGCTAGGTCATTTTTTTCAAATCACACATCTCCCCACAGATATGCTGAGAATTTAGTCAGTTTCCTAAGTTCATTCACAACATGTAGAGGATACATTGACTTATATAAGCCATAATGACACTGCACAAAATCAAATATGCCAGACACAAGAGGACAGATATCGTATGTACATGTCCACTTTTGTGAGGTGCCATCAGGAATCACTGCATAGGGACACTGCATAGAACAGTGATCAACTAGAGCTCAGGACGAGGAGGATGGGGAGTTGCTTAAAGGGCTCAGAGTTTCAGGCTGGAAGATGAAGAGTCTTATAGATACATGGTGGTAACACTACCCAACACAGAGATGCAACCAATGCCACTGAATCATGCTCCTAAAAGTGGTAAATTTTAACTTATGAATATTTCCCCACAACTTAAAAAGCATGAGGAATCTGTTCAGTAGATCAGCAGTGCGGTGACTCCAGAACATCTATTTGTCATTAGGAGTTTCCGGTCCCTGGCGAAGTTGTGTTCAGCTACTCCAAATACTTCAAAAGCAAAGGATGCTTCAAATCAAATCAGAGGCTGACAAGTGTTCTACCACTGAGCTACAGCCCCAGCCCTTCTGTCTCCCTCCTCTTTCTCTTCTTTCTTCTCCTGCCCCCACTCCACGTCCTTCTTTTTCTTATACAAGAATGACCTTAAAACCCATTCTCCTGCCTTCACCTCTCTAGCATGCACTGCCATCCTAGCTTTGTTGGTTCCCTACTAGACAGTATGTGCCACTTCTGATGTACCACTTCCTACAAATGACTCCAGCAAGCAGAAACAAAATGTTCCTGTCACACACACACACACACACACACACACACACACACACACACACACAAACATGTAGGCAAAGGAAGACCTTAATTTTCCTAAAAGAAAGCAAGGTAGGGAAGCTCCATCTTCCACGATGAGCAGATAACAGAGAGTACCAGCCAGAGGCTTGGTGCCTGCATGTCAATAAAGGCCTCCAGGGTGGCAGCCCTCCCTTCCAAGCTTGGGATCTTTCAGTCAGGTTAACCAGCAATGGTCAAGTCACCACTGCCTTTGTGAAGCTCAGCTTCTCTTCCACTCCACCCAGCTACTCCACCTGTCCCATCACTGCTGTAAAACCCCTTTCCGTCCATGTACTCTCACATGCATACTGACTAGGACACACACTCAGACACCTACCATAGAGCCCTATACAGTGCAAAACACAGTAGTCAATTTACTAATGTGCATACATATAGGACCACATCTTCACAAACACACACACACACACACCACACACACACCACACACACACACACACACACACACACACACACACACACATTTGGGTTTCTACACTCACACCTAGGTGCACATATATCACATATGCACATGTGTGTTGCCAGGGCTGGTCTGGTGCTGCCATGTATTCAAATGCTAAATACTGGCCCCAAGTTCCGGTTCGACTGACCTTCCATCCAGTACATCCTAAGACATTCTGGGGCAAGCCTCCTACCACTGGCTTCACATTGTCCCCAACTATTTAATCTTCTCTAGCCCACGCTAACATGTTCATTTAGCCCTTAATCAAAATATAGACAAAGATCTCTCTTTATCTCTCTTTCCCCACAGTTAAACTCTTCTAAACCCCAAGCCTCTGGATGCCAGCCCAATGCCACATGCCAGTCATTCAAGTTACTGAATTTACTTCAAAAAATAAATAAGTAAGTCTTTAGCCTTGGAGACAAGATAGCAAAGAAGGGGATTTGTGTAGTTTCAGACAGTTTGACAGGATATCATGCACCAACCAGTGGGAGGCAGTTGAGTTGAAATCCTTTATTCCTTTACAATTTTTTTTAAAGGCTACTGTATATTTTTGGTTAATGAGTACTTCCATAGTTATTTGGCTCAACAGACAGCATTATGTGTTACAATATATCCTAGGCAACCATTTAAGTGGCAGCATTGTGGCTAGCAAGATGGCTCGGTGGGCTAAGGTACTTATTATCTCTAAGCTTGAGGGACCCAGGCTCTGTCTGAAGAACTTACATGGTAGGTGGAGGGGGAGAACAGACTCCCACAAGTCAGTTCTGACCTCCACACATGGTCCTACATAGCCATATGTGTGCCCCACATAACCGTATACACACATAAATAAATGTAAAAAATAAAACAATAACAACAAAACCCCACAAGAGTGGGCATTATAAGGAGAAAGTCTAGATAATGACTTCTGTCTTTGGCTAGTTGACATGAATGAAACTTGGCTAGGTTGATCTTTAGGGGGCAAGAGATGCTGGGGAGACTAGACACAATAGGGGTATCTGAGACAAGCTAGTTTATAGAATTGTGTTTTTAAGGGGAAGACAGAACAGTTAAGACACTGGATAAAAATGAGAAAAATCTAGAAAAGGAATGCAAGAGGGAAGGGAACAAAAATACACAATTAAAAATTTAAAAGACACATTTCTCTTAGTTTAAATATGTATCTTTAGCTTGATATGTATACTGAGTAAGTTAAGGATTCAGACTGATTTTTAAAGCTCAGTAAAATAGTGCCTGCTGTAATCCCAGAACTTGGGGGTGGCCGCAAAGGGGATCAAGAGTTCAAGGTCAGCTGTGATACATAGGAAGTTGTTACCTGGGTTACCTGAGTTTCTGCCTTAAAAAACAAAATAAAGGAAAAGGGGAAGGAGGAGGAGGGAGAGAAGGAGGAAGAAGAATAGGAGGAAAAAGAGATGAGAAGGAGGAAGAGGAAGAAAAAGAGAAGGAAGAAGAGGGGGAAGAAGATGAAGAGAAGGGAGAAGAGGAGGAGGGGTTTTTTACGGAAAGTAGTTCCACTACATTCTTCATGTGTTTATTGAAATGCGGTTATTTTCACTAGGATATAATCAAATGATATTTTCCTTTTGTATCCATTCTTTCTAAGGTGAAGCTGCCCTGTGAATGCCTGCCCATTTCCTGTATGCTACCATGAGTTATGAGCTCCTAGGGGAAAATGCCTACCAAAGTGAAAAGAAATTATTATTGCTACTTTATTACTTTTGGGTTCTGCGGAAGCTTTGCTTTGAGACGTCTTACACGCATTGCTTTGCTTTCTTCATTATTTATTTCCATACCAGCATGAGTGTTTCTGGCCTGCAGGCAGATGTTGCTGTGTCCTCTCTGTTAGTAAGCATGCTGGCTTACCTTTAAAAGCTGAGGAACTGTCCAAGTGGGGATTGGGGAGGACAGGGAGAACAGAGTTGCTTTTCTCTTCCTACCTCCTGGTCTAATTACCTAATAAAGATTTATCATGCCTTTTGTCCCGAGAAGTCCCATGACCTAAGTTTGCTCCTCGCCTCCATTCAGACATCACAACCTGTTTTAATGCACTCAGCTTTCCCTAATGAAACCCACATGTCTTAGATCAATAAAGCCATTGTTTAGCTGTGTTCTCTTTCGCTGTGGTGCCTGCTCCGTTTTGTTTGCATTCTTGTTTGCAGGAAATACGGCTCTTTATCTAGGATCTTCCCTTAAGCTCCTCCTCCTCCCCCTGAGGTCTTTTTCTTATCATTTCTTTTAATGATCATCAGTTTGTTGGTACAGAGCTATTAAATGCTCTTTAATAGACTGGTGTAGAGGGGATTTCATTTACATAGGTTTTCTTTTTCTGTTCATGGTTTGTTTTAGATAGGTTAAGAAATTAAGAGTGGAAAATTCAGTGTCTTTGTTCAATCTTTGTATATAAGAGGCCATGAAAAGTATCCTATGTAAACTTAAGAAACTCAGCCCCACCCCCTTTTTTTAAGTGTTTCCAGGCTCCCAACTCTACCACACCATTAAGCAAGACCCTCTTTGGTGGCTTTCTGTTTTGGATGAACCAAAAACTCTCTGAAAGTTGCCTGATGTCCAGCCAGGCCATCCTTGAAAGGAATGTTTACTTATCTCAAAATCCAGGACTTAAAAATAGAAACCTGAGTGTAGGAAACAGTACAAAGGGATTTTATCTCCTTGAGTAGAACCTTCTAGGTCTCCTTGAAAAATTTAAGTAGCTCTCCCTCCTGTCACTGGCTCTCCAGTGGATGTGAGTAAAGAGCTGGCACATTGAAACCTCCCCTGATTCTACCAGGAATCCTCTGCTATTCTGAGTTGTCATGGGAGTGTGGGTAGACTGTGTCAGGAGGGAGAAGTAGGGTATGGAAGATGAGGATGAGATACTGGGTTCTATTTAAAAAGTAAAATGTTAGTGTCTGATCATCTCATTCGTCAAATTCTCGTTGACCAAATGGGACCTAAAGAAGGAGGAACAAATGAAAGGCTGGTCTTCATGCTTAGCTGTCCTCATGACCACATTCTTCTCCTTCCATTCCTTATCCTTCTTGACTTTCTTTCCCATTAATTTATTGATTCATTTCTCAGTCTGATTGCAACCCCTCCCTCCTCTCCTCCTAGTCCTAACCTCACATCTCCCTCCTCCATCCACCCCTCCCCATTCTCCTCAGAGAATGGGAGGCCCCCATGGGTACCAACCCACCCTGGAACATCAAGGACTAAGTGATGCTCTCTCACTGAGGCCAGACAAGGTAACCTAGCCAGGGGAATGCGATCCAAAGGCAAATAACAGAGTCAGAGACAGACCCTGTTCCAATTGTTAAGGGACCCACATGAATAGGAAGCTGCACATCTGCTATATATGTGTAGATGGGGAGTCTTGTGGAAGGGTCAAGGACACCACAAGAAGACATACAGAGTAAACTAACCTGAGTTCATGAGGGCTAACAGAGATTGAACAGCCAACCAAGGAGCATGCAGGGCTGGACCTAGGCCTCCTTCTTGACTATCTTGTGGTCTTTGGTTGTGGCCTTTTCTCAGCTCTAGCATCTTGCCAGAGTCCCATCTTCTGCTCCCTCACAACTCATCTGCTCTTCCTGAGCTCTTATTAATATCCTATCCTGATTGTTAAAACAAAACAAAGCAAAGCAAAACAGTTTCTGTAGGGAAAGTTCTATTGTTACAGTTCTGGACTTCATGTGAGAAGGAGAGATGAAATCTAGTTCCCAGCAGTAGTGTACATAGGTCACCAGATGATTTGCAGGATGTCAAAATACCACCTCAGTCTGACCTGCATGGCAGCACCCCCATAGGGACATAGTGAAACATGGGAGTGAACACAGGTATTCGGCTTTGCCCACCGGAGAAGCCGTGTCATTCCCGAGAGTGCACATAGGTTCCTGGAGGGCACAGAATCCTGGTCTGTTCCCTGGGTCGTGCTGATACTTTCCTCTCTCCCTTATTCTTCCCTTAGACTCTTGTCTCAGGAAACACTTCCTCTTCTGTGTCTAGAATTACTTCTCCCCCACTTTTGTAAATTTCTGCAAGTTATTTCACATCCTGATGCTCAAGTGTTTCCCATGGCTGGCCTTTCTTGGCCCTCCACTTCTTGCCTTCTTTGTGTTGGGGAAGTGAGAAGAGAGTGGACACAGCTGGGAAGCAGCGTGTAGCTCCATGGTGCCAGATGTCTCAGAAGAGGGGAACTCTGTGCTTGAAAGTTGAGAGGGTTTCTTGGAGGAGGGTTCCAGACAGTCTGCCTGTGGCTGAGGACAAAGTCTCCGGGCTGGTTTGGGGACTGGAATCAGACTTGGAAAGCTCTCCCAGATGTTCCATGGACTCTGCCTCAGATGGAGACTAGCATTAGATATTACTTGAAGCCAAGATCTCTCTCTCTCTCTCTCTCTTTCTCTCTCTCTCTCTCTCTCTCTCTCTCTCTCTCTGTCTGTCTCTGTATCTCTCTCTCTTTGTGTGTGTGTGTGTTTGTATATGTGTGTATGCTCATATATGTAAGCATGCATGTGGATGTCAAAGGTTGATATTGAATGTCTTTCTCCCTCACTTGCTCAGTAGAGCTCACCAACTCAGCCAGACCTGCTGACCAGCAGCTCCAGGGTTTCACCCTTGTGCACTAAGTGCTTTGCCAACTGAGCCAGTCACCAGCTCCTGAGGATGCTTTTGGGGATCATCAGAGATGCATGGATGTTTAAGAAGTGGCTGTCCAGCAGGGCTGGGATGACACATCATTGTCATCATGAGGTCACTGAGGAGACAGCCCTGCTGTGTTGGCTGCTACCCCTGAGCTGTAAACAGGTCTCGGCCATCTTCCTAGAAAGCAGGTTGTGTGTGAAAAAAATGATGGGTGGGGAGGTGGGGAGAGTATTTTCTTTCGTGAAAAGCAAAAATGCTTCATGTTAATGGCTTGGTTCCACTACCAGAAAGGATGCCCAACCTCTTAGCTTCTTCAGACCATATTGGCTTCTACAAAAGCTGTCACCCAGAGTATGGAAATCAAACTCAACAGAAGTAAACATACCTCATGAAGTTTTAAGTACTTTTATGCTGGTGTCTTCAACTGCATTCGTAGCTGTCCTGGGCTGCATGTAGCCCACAGCCCACAGCTTGGGCACCCCTCATCCCTGGAAGAGCACTGTTAATGTGGGACAGAAGAGTGGCTGCAAGACTTGGGGGCCTTGGGGTTCTTACAACTTCTAGAACAAGAAAAAGAAGGAGTTGCCATTTCCTTCCCTTAGACAAGTGTAAGTCTACCTGTACTGCCAGTATCTCCTGGGCTCTTTTGGTCCCTCCCAGTCCTGATGACCTAGGGAGAAATGCTCAAGAAAGAAGGGATCGAATTGCCTGCAGTTCACTGGAAGAGGGTGAGTGTCCTCAGACTCTCTCTCACTGATTCTCAAAGAGTCCCCGTCCCCTGTGACAGTCCCTCAAGTTCTCAGCTTGGCTTAGGTGTGGGTTAAATGTGGTAACACAGAAAAAAGGCTTGGAATATTGTTCTGGCTCCTTACCTGTCATTAAATTTCATGTAGCTCAATCTCTCCATTTCCTTCAAGGAAGTGTTTCTCCTGTGGAGGGGGCTCAGTGCTGGATGTTCCTGAGGGTTCCCTGTTGTCCGTGAGTGTGACAGAACTCCTCCCCTTTGAGATTAAGATAGGACATGTGACCAATCAGATTGTAGTAGCATCAAAAGATCTGAGCACAGTAAATCCAGAAGGGATCTTGACAGTCTCCTAGTTCCTACATTGAATTCAGATCACAGAGCCGAATGGAGGTGAGTGAGGAGAGGCAGTGTTCTGCCATGGTGGTGAGGGTTGATGGGTAGCATGCTGTGTTTACCACCCACCGTTCATAATAGCAAACTTGCAGAATCAGCTTAGGTGCCATCAACAGACAAGTTAATGGAAATGTGTTGTAGACACAGAAGAGTACTCCTCAGCCAGAAAGTACAAAATTATGTCATTTGCAGGAACATGGTAGAATTGGAGATCACTGCGTTAAGCAAAATAAACCAGACTTATCTTTATAAGTCTCATACGTAAAAAGGTAGGAAATACAAAAAGAGGATGAAAATTTCATTTCCTGGTTAATTTAAAGAAAAGACTATTAGGGATGAGGAAGGGGAGGGGACAAGGGAAAAAGAGTAACAATAGAAGATTGAATGTGATCAAAACCCATTATATGCATGTGTGGGAATGTCATAATGAGCCCATTTTGCTTTGTATAATTAGTACACGCTATAGCAGAAAAGAAAGGAAAGAGAAGAAATGTGTTGGGGAAGAATATGAGGATGAAGGCTGTGTGGACTTCCTGCTTCGTGTTCATGCCCTCTGACTTGCCCAACCGCCTTTCCTTCTGCTATTGGTCATCTTGGGGTGTACTCAGGCAGACTCGAGGCCTTATTCTTTAAGCCTATGAGTACCTCCTTCCCAGGGAGAAGCGCAGAGAAGCGCAGGCCTGGGTGTAAGAGGTTGTCTGATTCTGCTGATGGAATCCAGCAGGAGCGCCTGGTGTATGGGACCACTTGGCAGTGTTTACATTTTAATAGGGAAAAAAAGGCATTAACAGAGATTATGGGAGAATGTGGTACATATTTTATCTTGCAGGCCCTTTCATTCTCCAGTAGTATTTCAGAAAACCAGGACTTAGAGCATAGGTAATTGGTGATTCAACGAGAACCATTTCCTCCTCTTCCTCGCATTAAACCAGACAACCAGAGGTGGATAGTCCACTGTCCCCATAGAGCTTTCCCCCTGACTGTTGAATACTCATCACGGTCTCTCTCATATCTAAGGTAAACCCCCTGTGTGCCTTTCCTCAGTGGAAACAGAATCCACTGGCGAGTGCTCCTGACATAGAGCAAAAAACTTCCCTGAGAAGGTAGCTCACTGGAACAGCCGCCAGAGCACAGCTCTGGGACCCTCCTGCTGGGGTTTGGCTGGGTTCTTGCGTTTCAGAGAAGCTAGGGCACCTGCTCTATGCCACTGCTGCATGTGTGACAAACCCTGTCTTTGCCGTGGGTGAGCATCAGTGCGTTCCTGAGGCACCACATTCCGACTAAGCCTGCGCAGAAGGTCCGCATGTGAACCCTGTACCACTCCCGCAGCCCTTTACACTTTCCAGTGGAGCCAACAAAGCCACTGCCATGTGCACCCAAAGAACATGCCTGGGGTTGAAATGAACTATTTATCCACGTACTAAATTGGGGACAGTTGCAAGGCTAATACCCAGAATTTCTACATCCCAACTGAATAGTCTCATTGTATTATTCAGTTTTTTTTTTTTTTTTCCCCAGAGCACGGATCATTCCCAACTTGGTGAAAACACAAAGGTGGGTTTAATTTCAGACTGGATTCTGGACTATCATTTCACAGTGTGTGCAATATACACATAATCCAGAAAGTTCTTGTCAGTACAACAAGACCATACCACCGTACCTCTAAATGCACCATCTTCTTATTGGAATGATTTTTCGGTTTTTCTTTTTTAATCTCTGTGTTACCCAGTTCTTTCCAAGAGAGACCCATAGGGCATGGAACCCAGAGAGAGGAAGCCATTCTAATCAAAACCAAAATTTTGTGAGCATTTATACCAAAGGTTTGATGGGAATTAACCCCATGTTAACTCTGAAGTAGTCACGGCCACTATCTCACTGCCTAAGTAAGGAAACAGAGGTGCAGAAAGACCAAGAACTTACCCAAGGTCATTCAGGTAGCAAGAGACAGAGGCACAACATGGATCCAGGAGGTTTGTTTTGGAAGGTCAGGACCTTCAGGCACAGCATGACATCACATTTTAGCTCAAAGACATGAGTTAGGTAGGGTCAGCTGTGGAAAAGTAGCATACTCAATTGTAATTAAACATATGACTTTGTTTGTTTGCTTCAAACAACAGTAAATTCACTATGGAGTCTTCCACAGATAAACAACTTCAAAGAAGGTTCCAGTGTGCGATGTATTGCTACAGGCTGCATCCTAATGTCCCTGGGCCTTTTTTTTTTTTTGCTTCCTTTCCTCTAAAGTCTAGAATGGATGGCATTTGGATGAAAAACATCAAGAAATGCAGCGTAGGGGGCTGGAGAGATGGCCCAATGGTTAGGAGTTCTTGATGCGTTTGCAGAGGACCCAGGTTCAATTCCTGGGGTCTGTATGATGGCTCACAACCATCATAGATCTGTAACTCCAGTCCCAGGGGATCCAACAGCCTTTGGTACACATGCATGCAGACAAAACACCCATACACATGAAAATAGAATAAACAAATAAACAATCAAAAAAGAATGAGCTTACATCCCATCTATTCCTTCTTTAGGTCTCCTGCAAGGAAGCTGAAGGTCCAGTCAGATGCCAGACACTGATAATACAGTCCCCTGTGCTGTTTTGTTTCCCCTTAGACCTCTGTTCTACCGACTACTCTCTCAGAAGGGCCACCCCCACCTGCATGTCAGTACACATTGTTGCCAGCATTCCAGAAGTAGGGTCTGGATCTGTTGCTGATCAATAACTCCAAAAACTTCTATTCTTTCCAGGGTCTTAGTGCCCCACCCTAGATAAGCTGCCCTTCCTGTTCCCAGGGCTCTGAGCTGGAGGAAATGAAGGTATCCTGAGAATGTGTGCTAAAGGGCTTCCTCTGTCTGCTGATGAAGCCATAAACAGGGTAAAGGTGTGAAGATGCGCTCTTTCTGTCACTCACAGGAGAAAAATGTGCCCTGTGATAGACTCAAGGAGTCTTTTCCATCTCAATATGAGTCCCTATCACCCCTCCTTCCTGCTTGATAAATATTAGAAAGATGGTGGTATGTAGTTCCACGGGAAGGTACTAGAATAAACTATCCATTAGAGGTACTAGCATCACACATTGGCAGCATGATGGGGTCCTAAAGGAGACCCTCCAGTCCTGGGGAACAGAGGGAATTTTTGGCTCTTATAAATTTTCTGTTGTTGTTGGTTTTTTGTTTTTGCATATTGGCAGGGGGCATTCCACCCACATGTCAGTCTGTGTGTTGAGTCAGGAAGTCTCTGGATAGGGTGTGGTCCATTTATTTTGTCTATGGACACCCAGTTGTTCCACTTGTTGACAGCCATCTTTACTAAACAGAGTAGCAGTTCACTACGGTGCAACCCAGTGTGGCAGGTTTGTGTAACTCCGCCTCTGCGTTCTCTGTTTCATTCGATTGATTGCTGCTGATACAATGGTCCCGATTACTATTATATTACCTTGCTTGTGTCTTAAGGAACATATAGGTTAGGGATATAGCTTAGATGGTAGAGATGTTGGCCTACCATACTTGATGTCTTGGGTTTGATCCCCAACTCCGCATTAAATTGTGCATGGTGGTACACACCTGTAATCCCAGAATTTAGGAGGTGGAGGCAAGAGGATCAGAAATTCAAAGTAATCCTCGGCTACATAAAGAGCATATAATTTTACTTGTTTTATTATTAGTCTCAAAATCAGATTGTGAATCTACCCTCTTTATTCCTTTTCATTTTCTTTTAGATTTTTAATTTTTATTTTATGCATATAAGTGGGTTTGCCTTGTGTATGTATTTATGTACACCAGTGTGTTCCTGGTACCCACAGAGGTCAGAGAGTCCACTGGAACTAGAGTTACCAATGGTTATGAGACATCATTTGGGTGCTGGGAACAGAACTTGGCTCCTCTGGAAGAGTATCAAAGTGTTCTTAAGCCACTAAGTCATCTCTCCAGCTTCCTCTTATTTATTTTTAAGGCTATTCTAGTTCCTTCTCCTTTTCATACAAGTTTCAGAAAAAAATATTTTTTTTGTATCTGTGTCTACAAACCTTTTTCTTAGATGTTAGAAATTGCAGCAAACCTGTATATGAATTCAGACAGAATTTTTACATTTTCTAGGTGAGTCTTCCAAACTAGAACATTTGTTTTCTCTGAGTTTAGATTCTCTTTGGTTCTCTCATCATGATTGTCCCCCTCTCAGCACATAGATTCTATACTTGATTTGCTAGATTCAAATCGAAGTGCTTCATTTTGTCAATATAAATATTTATCTATCTATCCATCATCTTTCTATCTATCTATCTATCTATCTATCTATCTATCTATCTATCTATCTATCTATCATCTTATGAGACAGGGTCTCACTGCATTGTCCAGACTGGCCTTGAATTCACAGAGATCCATCTGGCTCTGCCTCCTGAATGCCAGAATCAAAGATGTGAACCACTGCACCTGGCTGTGTCTTAAATTTTCAAAGGACAAAGGTGGAATGTGTGAAGTGTGTGTGAGGTGTATGTGAGGTATGTGTGTGGTGTGTGTGTGGTATGTGTGGAGTGTGTGTGAGGTGTGTGTGAGAGGTGTGTGAGGCATGTGTGAGGTGTGTATGTGTGAGGTGTGTGTAAGATGAGTATGTGTGAGGTGTGTGTGAGGTGTATGAGGCGTGTGTGAGGTGTGTATGGGGTGTGTGTGAGGTGAGTGTGAGGTATGTGTGTGAGAGGCATGTGTGAGGTATGTGTGGGGTGAGTGTGAGGTGTGTGTGAGGCATGTGTGAGGTGTGTGTGGGGTGAGTGTGAGGTGTGTGTG
>CAJQZJ010033456.1:755741-765918 GCA_907164525.1 Lophiomys imhausi | reverse complement strand
TGTGTGTGTGTGTGTGTGTGTGTGTGTGTGTGTGTGTGTGTGTGTGTTTCTTTTATTCTTTAGTCTGTGATAATTCTTTTTGTTCTATCCCTGTTACTAACACATGGCACATTCATCAGTCAGGCGGCTCAGCCTGTTAGGTCTCTAGTTTGAAGTGGGAAGTTATATTTGTAGGATTGCAACCTCATGCATATTATTTCCTGTTTGGTTCTCATTTTATACTGTGGCATTTAGCACATTGCTGGTTTTAGGCAAAGCACCCTCAGGGACTCACCATGTAAATGCCATTGCCATCCTCCACAGCTCCTTTGGGTAGCAGAAATTTTGAAGTATTTCTTCAAATTAAATATCTAGTTTACCAAGAAACATAATTTTAAAAAATTCAATAGGTTGCTCTTATATAACAATGTATGTGAGAAACCTTAAGAAATCAATTTAAAGGGGAATGCATTTACATGTGTGAGTGCTTGGGCCCCACCACCCTAGGAGGTGTGATGAATTTGTCGGAGCCCAGAGTCTGTACAGAATTGCTGAATTATAATAGCTCTCACATGTAGCCCAGTGCAGCTGGGCTTCCCAGTGACTCAAGTCCCTTCAGAGGTGTAGACATTGGTATTGTGATTTTTTAAAAGGTGAACAACTCTTGGTAAAACTCCAAGTCAAACAAAGTACACTCTTACATATGACAGCCTGCATTCTGGGAGAACTTCAGTGCACATGTGACTCTGTACAAAAATCACTTTGCCATGTTATGAAACACAGAGTCAGAACCTAAGACTGCAGACTTATAAGGGCATTTTCACCTGGATGTGTTCATGGCACATGGCAAACAGCACAGTCAGAGGTCCTATGAGACTTTGAACATTGCCTTCTTATTCACTAAACACTGACAATAACCTTTAATGATGATGACAATCAAAACATAGTTTATGTATTTCAAACAACCCCGAGGATGCTACAGGGTTTTCTTACCCTAGCAGAAAACAACATACTGAGGCCACACTGGTCTGGTGTGGGTATGTGTGTCAGGAACACCCCTCATTTCTGAATGTCCACAGTGGACACGCTCCCCTTCCCTGGGGCAAAGATAGACAGACAGATGCAGAGAGAGCACGAAGGCCAGTAGAGCAAAGCCTCAGGCAGTTAATTCTCTTGTTGTGTCTCACCTCATCACTTTCTCTGCATATGTGGTTTTTATTTGGTCGACTCCCACTCTGAACAAAAACTGCAGTCACTTCTGGCAGATACGGAGACTCAGATTTCCTTCTCGGCCTCAGGGAGTTAGAAGTCTAAAAGAGATGTGGAAATGGTATGGAATTAAAACAGAACAGAGGTTCTTAGCCTGGCCTCAGCAGTGTGCTTCAGGGGTGCCCTCAGCCTTTGGGGATCCTTGCCTGTTACCCAGACACAGAAGGAAGGCATGTAAGACACTCTCCAACCCATGATGAGTCTGTGGCTGTGTTCATTGTTTTTAATTTTATTTTCAACCTAATGACTTTTAAAAGAAGGTTTTCATTTCAGGGAAGTAGAAAAGTGTACCAATATTGCCTCCGCCCACTTCCAATAGAGTTGCCAATGAGACACTCAACACAGCTATCAGAAACAAGGAAATCATGCAATTCGCAGCCAAATGGATGGAACTAGAAAAGCTCATCCTGAGTGAGCTAACCCAGACTCAGAAAGGTGCACATGGGATCTGCTCACTTATAATTGGATTTTAGCCATATAGTACAGGATAACTATCCTATAACCAACACACCAAAAGGATCAGGAACATAGACTTTGTTACCTATTAATGGGACACTTTGCCCTAGGGGTGCTACCATGTAGGCTCCCAGTACAAGAGGAAGCTCTTAGCCCTAATATGACTGTTGAACTGAGAGGGGCTGATATGTAGGGACACTCCACATTGGAGGAGTGGGTTGGGTGGGAGAGGAAGGATAGGGTGGGAGGGTGGAACCAGGAGGGGTGGAAAGAGGGCACTATGATGGAGTTGTAACTTGAAGGAATAAATAAATGTTTAAAAAAAACAGCCTTGTGTTAAATAATTTTGCCACATTCAGGCTAACGTAAGAATGGTGGGAACTTTTTTTTTTTTTTTTTGGTTTTTTCGAGACAGGGTTTCTCTGTATAACAGCTCTGGCTGTCCTGGACTTGCTTTGTAGACCAGGCTGGCCTCGAACTCACAGAGATCCACCTGCCTCTGCCTCCCAAGTGCTGGGATTAAAGGCGTGCGCCACCACTGCCCGGCTTTGGTGGGAACTTTTTAAGCTAAGTTATGTTGTTCAGGTAGCTAGCTGGAGCGGATGTATTTTTAGTTTATTGTATTTAAAAGTGATAGTGAGTTTATAACAATGCAATTGCACCCTAAGTTTGGGGAAGTGTGTGTGTGTGTGTGTGTGTGTGTGTGTGTGTGTGCCTACTGAACACATAGGTGGCATACACAACCTTTCTCTGATTAGGACTATGCAGATTTATCATATTCTTCTAGAACTCTGAAGCAATCAAGGTTACAGATTATGGACCAGGTAGGCCTTATGCATAAATGGTAGATTGGTGGGGTTTCAGAAGTTGCTCTCTGCACTGTTTTCTTTACTTAGAAACTTCTTTACTGATATTCTACCAACACAGATTAAGTTCTTGTGACTTTGTGGAAATCATGGGTCTGTATGGGCATCACCTTTACTACAACACCCCAGGCAATGTCTCTTGAACCCTGGTTGAATATAAATCCAGTGACCCAGCAGTGGACAGAACAGAACTCACTGCCAGGTAATGACTCTGGGATGTGAGGCATACACCAAAACAGACAATGTCTAAGACTCTTTAGGGATATGGAGTAGCCTGTCTCATTCCAGGATGACTGAAAAATTCTCAGGAGGAGAGAGGTGCAAGGGGGGCTGCCTCAAAACAAAAATCTTGGGGTGATGCCAAGACTGGTGTGGAAATCCTCCAGCAGCACCAGGGCTCAGTGACCTCTCTGTTCTGCTGCGTTAGCTACTTTGGGAAGCAGAAGGCCTTGAGGGGTGGCCCGTTAGCATGACTTGCATTTTTGGTGAGCATTAAAAGGCCCATTTCTATGGACTATTGTTACTTCTTGAGATCCTGTGTTTGAAATGCAGACTGTAGGCTATCTGGGTTGGAGAACAAGGGGCGGGCTGGGAGGGTGGTTTCTAGCCGGGGAAACTATGTGCTGACTAGAACCACGTTGAAAAGCGGTGTGGTTTCCACAGGGTGCGCTCTGGAACAAGCATATTTCGCCTTCACCTTGGAATAAGGCCTTCACTGAAAAAGAAAACACACCTTAGCCACGAAAATACAGAAACACTCTCCCTCTCTCTGCAGCTTCCAGCAGCTTTGCCCGGTGAGGGTTAACTAGTCCCAAGACCATCTTTTCTCCCCAAACCACAGAGATCTTTTCCTGCCTCCCCCTCTGTCACACAGATGTTTACAAAGAGAGAGCAGGAATCACTGCCAATTCAGTAGGCTCCTTGCTCTTTTGTGCATTTTAAAGGCATTTGCTCTTTGGGAAGAAAATCATGAGAAATGAGAATCTTGCTGTCTTGGCTGGAGACTGGTTCATTGTTTGCAGGGAGGGCTGGTTGCCATGGTTTTGGACAACAGGCAGCTGCATTTTCTTAGAGTAATTTTTACTTGCAATTGGATCTATTAGAGAGCCAAGGTGGCCAGTTCCCAACAGCGAAATGTCTGTGAGTTATTTGCAAACACCCCAGTATGTTATCATTCAAAACCAACTGTACATGGTTTTTAGTTCTCAAGTCCTCCCTAGATAGGCCCAGCTTGGCCCAAATTCTGCTTCATAAAGGGCAAGCCAATCATGCTTCAAGCTTGCTATTCTAATCTTCATATATATATATATATATATATATGTGTGTGTGTGTGTGTGTGTGTGTGTGTGTGTGTGTGTGTGTATGAGTGTCTTGCTTGCATGTGTGTTTATGCACCATGTGAGTGCCTGGTGCCCATGAAAGTCAAAAGAAGGCTTCGGATCCCCTGGGACTGGAGTTACAGATGGTTCTGAGTTGCCATGTAGGTATATGAACCTTATGACTAAGATTGTCACAGCCTTAAGTAGGCTACAGGATTGTTCCCCTGAGTCTATCCTTATAGAAGCCATATGGCTGGCTGCAGACGAACCTTTTTAAACAGGAGTGTGCTGTGTTGTTATTATAAGGTGAGGATACTGCCACAACTTTTTGTAGGATACTGTGGTCTTCTCTAGCTTCCTTGAATTTAGGGCTGATGCTCTGGAGTATATCCTGACTCATTTTCCATTATGTTGGCTTTGCTGTCTTGGGAGATTTCTATTGGTTATAACAGCAGCCTGTACCTTTAGGCCAGACCCTGTGTCCTGACCCAGGGCCACGTCTCTGTACAGCTGTCTCTGGGGCAGGAAGTTAAGAAGCTGTCTGTGCTGGGCTGGAGAGATGGCTCAGTAGTTAAGAGAGAGAATTGCTCTTCCAGAGACCCAAATTTGGTTTCGAGCATCAATGTCAGGCAGTTCACATCCCTCAGCCTATAACTCAACCTCTGGGCAATTTAACATCACTCGAGTGCGTGCATGCGAGCACACACACACACACACACACACACACACACGCATGCATGCACGCATGCAGAAGTTGTCTGTACCTAACAACAACCCCTGATTTATAATCTCTATAAACCCTAACAATATTCTCTGATCTTTATCATGTACCAATGTTGAACTGAATTATGAGACGTGGAATGTCCCCTTGCCTCTACAAGATCGTAAGAAGTTGTATTTCTCCTTTGTTCAATGAACTGATTCAAGATACATTATGGGTCTGCTTGGAGATTGAGCTGAAGACCGCTGCTTATGGGCCCTCATTGGCCCTCCCTCTCATGGCATATCTTTGTCTCTGTCTCTCTCTCATTCTCACTTCTATGAAGTGAGAGTCTTTAAAGGAAAGTCTGACCTTCCCTCTAATGCCCTACCATGTTTAGTTGTTCATGTACCACCGTTACCGTCCAGTGCTCTGCCTCTCACTTGGAGGTCCAATTATGGCCTTGAGGCCCTCGAAATACAATAAGCCTCACTTGTGAAGGGAATTACGAACTGTATTTCAGGTACTTTCCAGGCTCACCGCTGTTACCTTACTTGACACCACTGCAATCTTTTTCTTTTCTGCTTTGCTCTTGCCTTCTCCACTGTTATTGGTTCTTCAGATCAGAGGCCAGTATAGATTTCATTTTTGTGATGAGCTGCTTCTCCATTGCCGAGTTTGGATGTGCCCTGAGATTCCATGTGTTGGAAACTTATTCTCCCATGCAGCAGTGTTGAGATGGCTGGGTTATTAAAAGATCTGTCTTTAATGAATGTATTTATTACTATTGAATATTTTATGTAATAATTAATTATTAATCAATAATAAATTACGATTATTAATAAGTAATTTAAAGATCAATCTATTCATGGGTTAATGGCTTGGGGAATGTCTTTGTTACAGGAGTGAGCTCTAAGGCAAGCTTGTAATGTCTCACCCTGTGATGCCTTTGGCCAGGTCATAACACATTAAGAACCTGCCTGCAAGTGGGTGAGAGGTTATTTATAGTAGTGTGGGTGATCCCTAAATAGCTGCATCATGCAAAGTCTCACCTCGGCCTGGATGATAGGATCAGGGAAAGCTGCATCTTTCCCCCTTTTAGACAATCTTGGACTTCCTATGCACTCTAACATCTCCATGATAGTTCCTACCTACCCCATCCTCCAGAGAAGGAAAGAGCAATGGCTGGGATCTTGGGTGAGGGTACCATGGTGGCCCCTTCTCCTTTTCTACAGTGTGCTAACACCTCTGTTATCATCACCACAGATGCTTATCTCTGTGTTGCTCTGCCTATTCTGTTGTCATGGCCACTGGTTGGAAGTGGTGATAGAATAATGATGTTATGCTGGAAGGAAAAGCCGTAGTATAGCACCTAGCTAGCTTCAGGTATTTTGTTATACCAACAGAAAATTGACTCAAGTACCTAAGATGGATTTCTAATGGAGAGATGGCTCAGCGGTTAAGAGCACTGGCTGTTCTTCCGAAGGACCCGTGTTCAAATCCCAGCACCCACATAGCAGTTCACAGCTGTCCGTAGTTTAAGGCGGAGGTGGCGCACGCCTTTAATCCCAGCACTTGGGAGGCAGAGGCAGGCAGATCTTTGCAAGTTCAAGGCCAGCCTGGTCTACAAAGTGAGTCCAGAACAGCCAGGGCTACACAGAGAAACCCTGTCTCCAAAAAACGCAACCCCCTTCCCCCCCAAAAGAAATCAATTAGGCTCGTGCAAGCCTTCTTTTAAATGGAATTTTTTTTTTTTGTCAAGTAGATCTATAGCCCCCCCCTCCCTTTTTCATGTTCACTCTTCTAAGCATCATATGGTTGCTGTGGGCACATGGTTTTCCATGATTTAAACACAAATTACTGTCAAATTATAAAGTGCAGAACAAGATCCATTGACTAGATGAGCTAACATTGGCTAATGGCGACACAGTGAAGCTTGGGAATTCAATAAAAGGATTATACTTTGATCTCCAGTGTAAGTTTTGGAACCTCCCTTCCCCATTATTTGTCCCCAGGCTAGAAAAAGTTTTGTCTCCTAAGCAGCTAAAATTGTCTAACTCTTAATGGAAGACACATTTGGCCCAAGGGCCACAGTTTCCTTTCTTTGGAGAACAATTTGAAAATACCATTATTACTAAATTCATTTTGTGATTGGCAAGTATAGGAACAGTCCAGTGAGTGACCCTGGACAAATCCTCTTAGAAGAATGTGCCTGCCTTTTCCTGGTAACACTTACTACTTCCCTTCCTGTATTAATTCCATTTCGGTTGTTACAATAAATCCTAACAGAAAGCAATTTAGGGGAGAAAGGGTTTATTTTAGCTCACAATTCCAGGTTACAGTCTGTCATGTGGCTAAGTGATGGCATGGGGGACATAAAACAGCTAGACACATCATATCTAGGGTCAAGAGCAGAGAGAAAAACAACCACCAGTGTGCCCACTCACTTCTTTGTGCTCAGTTCATTTTCTCTACTCTTATATTAGATTAGGACCCTCTGCCCAGAGAATGGTGCTGCCCACAGTGGGCTGGATTTTCCCGTATCAGTCAACTTAAGGCTATCCCACAGGCCGTTTGGGTCTTCCTATTGATAAGTGAAAAGAGAAGAAGGCAGGTGGGGAAGGAGGTAGTCCAGGGAGAAATTAGGAGACTGAATAGAAGAGGATGAAATGGTAAAAGATAAGTAGAGACAGTGAGCAAACTCATCCATAGGAGACTGCTCTGTGAAAGGCAATATCTACAGCATGCACAGAAATGAGGATTGAGATTAGTCACATACCTTATTCTGCCATTCCATGTCTTTTGTATTTAAGATGTTCAATTACCAGTGATTTAAAATAGAATGCTTGGGTCTGAATCACCATACTGCTTCCTCCTTAGCAATGTGAGTTGAGGTGATAACTTCACCCTCACCACAAGGGTGGTACTAGCTCTGTCACCCCACCACCATTTCAAAATACTAGTTATTACCAAATTTAGACACAACACATTCAAGAATCTTGCTTTGTAAGCATCTACCACACATTACCAAAAAAAAAAACCCATTAATACTTAAATTTAGGTTTCTTTCAGTATGTGAATTTCCCTGACATGAAATGATATTACTTAAATTACCTTAAATTACGTTAAGTGAATGAACATGAAATCATAGTTTGAAAATGTTTCATGTCAATCATTCTGTAGATTTTCTGTAAAAAAAATCAGTCAATATACATTTTAAAATGCCTCCGAATGTGAAGCATTGGGCACCACTGGGGAAAGCAGTGAGGAAAAGACCTTACCATTCTTTTGGAAAAATCTATTCTTTTTTAAAACAGGGGTAAGCTTTATGGTTACTAGAAACTCTTAGGTAATTGGGGGAGCCAGATACTGAGACACAGCAGAGTAGTGTTTGTGGAGCTGAGTCAACATCTGTGGGGATAGACAAATAGGTAATTAACTAGAAAGTTTCTATCCTCAATCCTTTTGGATCTTTGGGAATCAGTGATCCCTGGGGTCTTTGCATCGAAGAGGGAAAAAGAGACAAGATAATTGAGACCCTCAGTCAAAACAGCATGTGGCTGAACATACAGCACCAGAAACCCCATGACCTCACTAGAACTCCCACTGTTCTGTGCTCAGTCCCTACCATCTAAATATTTAGTGCTTCTCCAGTAGCTGAGGATCTGCAGAGGGTCTGTCTCTTATTTTCTGTGCTGTGCATAGGCTGATGAAGGTTGACATGGCAGTCAAGAGAAAATAGGAGAAACATGCCTCTAGAGGGTTTCACTCAGTCATTGCTCATGCCAACCAGAGAGCTGAATATATCTTGGGTCTTTCTCTTCCCATAAAGAGCAACTGGATTTATGCATTGATGGGGAAGAGAAATCACACAGTTCCATCCCAACATGCTTTAGTACAGTCAACATTGCAAATATCATTTCTACTCAGGTACCAATCATGGTAATCTTGAGTTGAGCAGCCATCAATAGACAGCTGGTATCCACCATTGTCATGACACCAGGTCTGCTTGGTAGAATTCCTTTATCAGACAAGGTACCATTTCCAGGTGTGTGGTCACTGACCCTTGCTCCAAGTCGGTGCATTGAGTTTCAGAGCAACTTTTTTTCTTATCTTAGCTTAAAATCCAAATAATGTCCATTGAAGTATGACATCAACCTAGCTTAGAGTGTCTTTCTTTCATGGCTTCCTCTTCTTTATCCGCTGACTGCCCTACCACACTTTGGTAATGTCTGGGTCTGTTTGCCTTCTTTGATTACAATTATCCTCAACCCATGGGGTATTTTATCCAACTTGGTTCCTGTCAAATCATTGCTTAATCTCTTAACAAATTAAAAATCTTTTTTTTTTAAAGATTATTTATTTATTGTGTATACAGTGTTCTGCCAGCATGTACACATTCACTCCAGAAGAGGGCACCAGATCTCAATGTAGATGGTTGTGAGCCACCATGTGGTTGCTGGGAATTGAACTCAGGACCTTTGGAAGAACAGCCAGTGTTCTTAACCTCTGAGCCATCTCTCCAGCCCAAAATTAAAAATCTTTTAGCAACCAGAATTGACAGATGAAATCCAAAAGAATATTTAGGGTCTTAGCTTGCGTATGTCTTTCTAATATGTTATTATATGTTATTTGAAAATCATAATAAAAAATATATATTTTTAACACACACACAGACAAAATACTTGTCTACTGAGTAGCTGAGTTTTCTATTACTCGTGAGGAAAAAAAAAGAAAGAGCTCTGGTCATTTTTCAAGTTGAGAATTAGGCTTCCTGAGTTCTGGGTAGTGTTACTGTTTGTTTCATATTTCTGGAGTCAGGGCCCCATGGCAATCACACCCTGGGATGTTGACCTCTTTCCAAGAATTGCTTTAAAAGTACAGGAAAAGGGCAAGCGAGCTGGCCTTAACAAAATTAAATGAAAGAACTAGATGTAGTTTTCCAAGTGCAGTGCATTTTGCTACTCAGCTAACAAGGCTGTAGTTTTCCAAGGCTCCGTGACCCCACCTGCAGTGGATAGTAACTGTGTTTGATGAAGTCACAGCGCGCGCACAGGTCATGACTTGCCATGTGATTACAGCTGGCCTTATTTTGTGTAAGACATGGACAATTTTCAATGTGTTTTTTTAGTCTCCTTGGAAGCTCTGCTGCTTACTTATTGAGTTTGTGTTTCATTTAGAACCTTTGCATCTCACCCGCCAGCCACCCTTTACTTTCCATAAATCTGGGATGACGTTTCTCAGGGTGGTGATGGTGCACACCCTTAGTCACATCATTGGGGAAGAATACACCCTTAATCCCAACACACTAGAGACAGAAACAGGCAGATCTCAGAGCTCAAGGCCACCTGATACTAAACAAGCTCTAAACAGAGAAAAACTTTGATCCAGGGGTGGAGGAGCACATCTTTAATCCCATCAGTTGGAAACCACATGTCTTTGATCCCAAAATTTAGAATGCAGAGACAGGCACATAGGATTTGGAAAGATTTAAGTTTAAAAGCTACTTACAAAAGGCAGGCTGCAATTCAAACAAATTGTCCTTTGAGATCTCAAAATATATACACTAAAGGTTTGTTTAGCTCCAA
>CAJQZJ010033456.1:728407-755170 GCA_907164525.1 Lophiomys imhausi | reverse complement strand
AAAAAAAAAAAAAAAAAGAAGGGAAGAGGATGGGGGGGCTGAGGGGGAGGAGGGTGGAAGGGTGGGACTGGAGGGGGGAGTAGGGAGGGGATTGTGATTGAGATGTAACTTGAAGAAATAAAAAATAAATTATTAAAAAAAAAAAAATCTGGGATGACGTTTCTGAGAAGACCCATTGAAATTCTAGCCAAGGCAGTCAGTCCAATTCCACTAACCTCTGCTTTTGCTGACTAGTTCATCTTATCACTTCAGTAGCTAACCACACTATATTGTAGCTTAGGTTTAACTAAAATTCTGATAAAGCCACATAATAACAGTCAGATGGGTTCCTTGGAGTGTACCTCAGGATCTCAGAAAGCTCTGCAATCCCTTTCTTTTCCTGTCTTCCTTCCTTGTATAATTTAATCAGTTAGTTGTGTAGTGTGCCAGGCTTTGCTGCTCGGGGCTTTATGATAAACGTCATATGCAGGATCCACAATGCTGTAGGCTCCAGGTTAGTCATTTTTTTTCTTTTGCTCTCCTCTGGGCTCCAGGGTACTTTCTTTGAAGGAAAACTGTGAAGGTTCCTCTTGGCTTTTTCACACTTCACACTCTTTTCATCCACATCACCATTCCAAGTTCAAGGCTATGACTACTTAGAGAGCCTTTGGCTGATGGTGACACAGTGTGGGGAGGGGGAACCTCTAATGCAAATAAACAGGCAAAACACACAGCTGCTGCTGCTACTGCTGCTTCTAGGACCAATGAGCAAGAAGGATAGATAAAAGAGCACCAGGTAAGCCCAAGAAATGGCAACAAGAAAGCCAAGAGCAGAACAAGGTGAAATACAAGGTGGACACTTTAGGCCACACAGGGCCAGGTACCTGCTAGGGCCATTTACAGAGGAGCAGAAGAGCTCGGTCCCAATTTCACATGAGATGTGGGATGTAACTTTAAACCTAGGTTGGCTAGTGAGATCTGGCTTTCATCTTCAGGCAAATATAATCTGTGTCTGATATCTAAAGAACTTGGTATCCACCTTCCTCCCTCACGTTATAGAACGTTACCAAAATAGAAAAGAAAAGAAAAACATAAATCTTTGCTTGTCCAGTTCTTTCTTGTTTTGTAAAGGGGCCGACACTAGCCCTCCACTTCTCCAGCCCACACTGAGTTCTCCCTGTGAGCCCTGCAAACTGCAGGCCTAAATCATGAAACACACCCATTAATCACCCTCTACTCCAGGGTAGGTGTGGGGTGGGGAACCCCCCACAGCACCTGGAGACCTGAGAACTGGGCCCTGGGCCAGCTCAGCTCCTCTGCATGCTGGCTAGGTTACAGTCTCTATTTCCTCTTCAGTGTCATTAGAAACGCAGGCCAAACCTCTGTGCCTTGACTCGCTCTGAAACTTCAGGTTTATGAAATTTCTGGTCGCTTGTTTCAAGCCATATGGGCAGAAACTCATTTTTCTGTATTGCCTTCTCCTCCTGATCATCACAAGGCTTTTGCTACCCATCAGGAGTGTATGTATTAGTGAGGGGAACACACTGGTAGTCCATTGAAGGTTCAGCCAGTCTCATACTTCCGCTGCATCAGGATCTCCTGGAGACCTGGATTAAAACACAGACAGGTTGTTGGACTCTCTCCTGAGTCCTGAGAGCACTGTGGCCTCTGTTCTTGTGTCTCTGACAAGCTGCCAGGCACTATTGTCACTGCTGCAGCGGGCATGTGAATAGGGCACATTTTCACATTTTGAGATCCCCTGGCTTACTTGTATCACAGTTGGTAACAATATTCTCAAACTTGGGTGGTATTGACTTGACAGCTGGCATCTAAGTGCTCCATAAGGAGGCATCTGTTTTTTGTTTAGGAAAAAAAGTGCCTGGTAAATCCTGCTTGGGTTGGGTGACACCTTCGAGTATCAGCCAGCAGCAACAGACTAGGAGTAGAAAGATGTTCCTCAGAAGATCGTGGTATGAACAAAGAGGTCACAAGAGGATATGTCTCTCTAGGCCCAAGGGTTGGGAGGTCCACAGGCTAGAACTGGATTTAGGGGGAGGCTAGAGACTGAATTGCCTGATTTTCTAAGAACCTATAAGATTTCTGGGGATGCCAAGTCTGAAAGCCAAGCTCTCAGTGAGTTCTCAAACACCTGGGAAAGCTTTTATTTCATTTGCTGTTTTAATTTAGATTTTTATGAATTAATTTTGTATCTAGCCACCTTTAAAGGAAGAATAAACTGTTAATCCCGCACTCAGGAGGCAGAGGCAGGTGGATCTCTATGAGTTCAAGGTCAGCCTGGTCTACAAAATGAGTTCAGGATAGCCAGGGATACCCAGAGAAACCCTGTCTTGAAAAACCAAACCAACCAACCAAACAAACAAACACTGAAATTCTATTAAAAGCACCGTAATTAAACTTACACCACATTGCACAAGACCAGTTAACTTTTCAAATGTATAGATTCCTTTGGTCTTTACCAAAGTCGTGTCAGTGAGAAAAGAGTAGAATTAATTGTAATTCCCAGTGGAAAACTGAGGCATAGATATATGGATAACAAAGCCACAGATTCTAAGGTTGCTGACAGACACTCCAGGCTGCATCTTCAAAGGCCCCCAGAGGACACCCTTTGTTCTTGGGGCCCCACGTTATCTCCCAATAAGTTAGCTCCAGAGTTCATGTCTAATCCTATGTACATTGACATTTGGAGTGGTGTTTCCCAAGGTCTTGGGGAGGAGATTAAATCATTCCCTCCCTAGCTGAGTATCAGCATCTCAGGCTGTCTTTGAAGAGCTGTACATCATCCAGCTGTAGGAGGGAAGCAGATAGGAGTGTGATCCAGCCTAACTGTCTTTACATTTTACAGTGACTCATTGCACTCCGACATAAATCTTGAACTAAAAAGGTATATAGTACATAAGAACCAGTTGTAGCCAAATCCTCAGGTTTTTATTATTATTATTATTTTTTTGGCAACACTTACTGCATCTGTCTTTGTGGAGCAACAAATAAATCAATTTCATCTTAAATCAAAATGACATGCTTCCTGGAAGTCTCATGGGGCTTCTAGCACTATTGCTAGAGAATTTCAGGATGGGCAGGACCCCGAGCCCTTCACCTACTTAACCTGGCTCTATGATCTTTAGTATGACAACCCTACACCAGGCAGAGGGGGTCTGACATTGAAAAGAAGGCCAGCCTTTTTGTTGGGGGTGGTAGTGTTGAAATGAACTTCCCTCTTCATCAAGGTCATCAGCCCCACCTCCACAGACACCCTTGGACCTGGAGGTAAAGGAGAGCTGAACAACAGCCCCATAATGAGACAGCTCATGCTTACCAAGCCCTGCGTGCCTGGATTGTTTTCCCCTCCTGGTTACCCTTCAAGGAAACGCCACAAAAGCACAAAGTCTTTGGGGCTTGAAGGAAGCTGTCATGGATAGCAGGTTGGGGAGCTGGTATTGTTAAAACCTGTGTTCCCATAAAGCCCGTATTCTTTACTGGGCCAGGCAGTGGTCCGTTAATGCCTGCCTTGGAGAAAATAAAAACAAGTGACTTTGCCACCCACAGATGTGAATTCATCTCATCTTATTTTGAGGGATTAT
The DNA here is from genome assembly GCA_907164525.1 of Lophiomys imhausi. Lineage (NCBI taxonomy): Eukaryota > Metazoa > Chordata > Mammalia > Rodentia > Muridae > Lophiomys > Lophiomys imhausi. Next base: position 751,592 of record CAJQZJ010033456.1, on the reverse strand, counting down.
GTTTAGCTTGGGTATTAAGTGGTTCATTCCCTTCTCAAAGTCATGGTAATGATAATTTTAGAGAATATATATATATATATTCTCTAAAATTAATTTTATTATAATGGGTAGCATTGGGCTATTTTCATACACATATGCAATGTTCTTTGAGCACATGCTCTTTCCCCTCCATTAAGATTTTTTTTCTTGGTCCACATGTCCCAGAGCCTGGAGTCTCTGCTCTACAGATACTATCTCATAACAGTTTAAGGGGAACACAGCTCTGAAACACATGCTGTGGGTAACACGCAAAAATTCTGACTTTGAATTCACCACTTGATACCATACATTTCATTTCAGTTGGGTGGGAAACGTCAGGTAAGGCTGTTGGAGGCTTCATAGTGAAGGTGTCCCCTCCTCACCCAAATACTCTTTCTTCCCCCCTTTACACCTCTGCCAGAGTGCGCTGAGTGTCCAAGATGAGTTCTGGTTTCATGAATTGAAAGAATGTGCTAATCGGTTCGAACTTCTCTGGAGTCACTTTTATTTACTTTATCTATGGTGATTTTTTTTTAATCAATGGTGAAGTCCAAATATATCTTTTCTAGTTATACTGAGTATGGTGTACTCAGTTGGAAGTACCTCAGGCCTCCTAAACCCAAATGAAGCCACATGAATGGCAGCAAGCTTTATTTGGAAAGCTGCCTCCCCGTGATAATGACATTCACTTGTGTCTACCAACCATTGTGACAAGGGTACCTGATGGCTCCCTAATTCTTGAGAAGACCATCACTGGTCACCCATGGGCCTAAGGCAGCTGTGAACTCTGCTCCCTCAGACTCTGTGTCCAAACACAGTTTTGCATCTACAACATCCCACTTCTGGGTGTCCACAGTGTCTCTCATTTAGGACTCTTAATTTCCTTTATGGCCTCAGTAAATCATCCCACACACCACAGAGTAGGGGGGGACATCTGATTTATGAGACCTACCTGCTCGGTTCTCTCAGTGGAAGATCCCCTTGGTGTATGTTTTTTCCCTCTTCTCACCTCTTTCTTTCTTTTTTTTAAGGTATTTAAATAAAATGTTCCTGGAGCTATGTGATCTGCCAGTGATGGTTTTCCAGAGATGGAAAATACATCATGGTGTGCATGTGTTTGTGTCTGTGTCTGAGTGTGTGTATGGTATGTATGTGTATGTGTGTGTGTGTGTATGGTATGTGTATGTGGCATGAGTGTCTGTGTGTGTGTGTTTGTGTTGTATATGCTGTGTGTGTGTGTGTGTGTGTATTATATGCCTGCATGTGAAGGTCAGAGGATAACAGAGTTTTGTTTCTCAAGTGCTAGCCATATTCAAGCTCTGGTTTTATTTAATATTATTGTGTATATCCATGTATAGTGGGTCACATCACTGTGCCAGGGTGCTTGTGGAGGTCAAATGACAACTTGGGGAGTCATAACTCTTCTTCCACCACGGGTTCTGAGACTCAAACTCAGGTTGGCAGGCATGGTGGCAATCACCTTTACACTCTCTTTCTTTTCTTTCTAAGGCAGGATTCTCATTGGCCTGGGGGCTCATGAAAGACTGGATGGCCAGCCAGCAAGACCCAGAGATATTTCTGCCCTTACCTCTCCACTGCTGGGATAAACACGTGCCATGGTATCTGGTACCAGGTCCAAAAGGAAACAACTCCCCAAACTCTAAAAGTCAGTCCAAATATCCAGAAATGAGCTCAACCTGAACTATAGGAGGTTTTCCGGTGGTTAGATAAAAGCCAGCATTCCTCAGGAACTTGTGTCCATGTCTCCCCGAAGGAGTCATTTCCCTTACCTCTGGCAAAAGGGATACAGGACTCTCCAGTTAATATAGACCTGTGGTGCCTATCAGCATATCAAGATCCACGCTATCATCCAGGCTCCCTCGGTCCCTACTCACAAATACTTGTTAAACATTTCTAAACCCCTACACCAGTCTCTCCACCCTGCCCTCCTCCCAGCTACTCTCAGTATTCAGGTCTCTGCTATTCTCCCTATGCTGTCTCTATTCTCTATCCCCTGATATCTTCCCCTCTCACCCAGATAGCCCTTACCAGGTCCACTCTACTTGTTTCTTTCTATGCTCTGGACTCTTCCAGATGCCTCTGGGCGTTCTCTCTCTCTCTCTCTGTCTCTCTCTCTCTCTGTCTCTCTCTCTCTCTCTCTCTCTCTCTCTCTCTCTCTCTCTCTCATAGTTACAATACAAACCTTCCCCCTAACCACAGCATGGAGCATTCCTGTTGGCAGTTGTTTGTTTTTGCCACACTCCCCTTGCATACATCTGGCAAAAAAAAAAAGATTTATTTTTTATTATTTTAAAATTCTGTGTGTATATGTGTCAGTATGTGCATATGGGTGCTGAGACCCTCAGAGTCCCGAAGAGGGGGTTACCTCCCATGCAGCTGGAGTTCTAGGCAGTTGTGAGTTGCCCCCATGTGGATTGTGGGCCTCAATCATGTCCCCTGCTAGAGCAGTGACAGGTTCATAACAGCTGAGTCATCACTCCAATTCCATGCCTGGCATTTTACAAGGGTTGGGGGGGCACACATTCAATGGACACCCTGGGGCTTTACTGACTGAGCCACCTCCCAGGTCCTATGAATTTTCTTTGTTCCCGCATTACCCTTGAAGTGCATGCTTCTCATAGCTAATTAAGCCAGTCTTCATCCAGACAACTGGATTCACCTTGGGAACACAAAACACCTTCTGACTGGGTTTTCCCTGAAGACAAAACAAAGTTCTGGATTATGAATTACCAGGCAAAACCTTTGGAATTTAATAGCTTACTTACCACTATTTTCACCAAATCCCAAGTTAAGACAATTATCAGATAACACCTAAAACCTATAAAAGAATTTTTCCCACTGCACTATAATCTGCTACTCACTGGGAGTTCACATGAATGTATTTGAAGAAGACCTTGATTTATGACTTTCTTTTGTTCTGTAACTACAAAAGTTCACATAACTATTTTCACGTTGGTACATGTTGTTCAGGGCCACATGAATCTCTGTTCCCAGGTCACGGTCAGTCATATTTGGCTTAGAACAAATTATATTCTTGTCCCCTTTGCTGTGAGCACGGTGTTTTGCAAAGACACTGAACTGGAACAAACAAGTGCCAGAAGGCGAGTTTAAATTTGAGAAGCTTTCAATGCTTTTAGAATTAAGAAACGGAACTCTTTGTTTCTGAGGCCTATGAAGAACTTGGTAAATCGGAGAATGGATCAGAATGAATGGAAGCATTTTGATTGGCAGATGATAGGGCACACAAGGAGGTTAGGAAGTACTCTGTTGCCCGGAAAGTGCCATGAAGGTGGTTGGCAGCAGTGTCCACAGTCAGCCTGGCCTCCCCGGCTAACCCGGAGGGCAGATCTAAGGCGTGTGTAAATCATACCATTGTTCTCTGTCCAAACTGAGAAGCTTTCCCAGTAGAATGTCAAAATGGAACTGGAAAATAGTAGTTGAGGTTAAAGTGTGTAGCGAGGGGACAGGAAATGTGATGTCCATGAGGCCGAGAGGGGCAAGCTAAGCTACACACAAAGTGACAAGGAAAGTTGGTTACTACCAAATGATTCAGCCAGAGCAGATTCAAAGAAGACACTAAAGTAGGACAAGGGTGGCCAGTAAAGGGTGACTTCAGTAACTCTTGATATTTAATTTATATGGCAGAAGGTCCTGGTTGGATTATCCTGATTGACCTTCCCTGGAAGTCACTGTTGCAAGCTCTGCCAGTGCCCAGGGATCCTGGGGTTTGCAACACTTAGCAGCTTTAGGCCAAACTGGTTTGGTCAGCCCTGAGGAGAGTCAGCAGTCCAGTTCCAGCTTTCCCTCTTGTAACTACTGCTCTGCCTCCTCCACCTAACAGCCTCCTTCAACTGTTAACCTTCACAGGGCATTAAGATAAGCTGTTTTAACAGGTTCACGAGAGTTAGTCATCCTGAGAGGTTAAGAGAGCTTCCCTGTGACTGGAGGCTGGCCCCAGCAAGACTCCTCCACAAGAAGATGGTCCGACTTGAACAATTGTGGTTTAGATTCATGCATTCACAGGTTGTAGTTTGCCTATGTTACGAGCTTGAGTCTACCTGAGCATATTATTGATCAGAACCAATGAATGGTAATTTATATGAACATGCTTTAAAACCCAAAAATGGCAATGCTCTTGTCTTTTTTTCTGTGGTAACAGACCTCCTTGAGATTATTATGGTGATGATGTGAGCGCCTCCCAAGGAGAAATACACACCATATGTTTATACCTAAAGGATTTGGAATGTAAATTCAAGAAGTCCATATGTGTTCTGATGTGCATAGATCCTCTAAGCTAACAGGATTTGTAAGTAGAAAATGATATTAAGCATATATTTTTAAATATGTAGAATTCAGTATTTACTCAAACCTCAATGATATCCTCAAGGAAAAGATATATGTAGGTAGAAAAAAAACTGGAAAGACATATACTATATTGTGAATGCTGTGAAACACCAGTGAGGTTGTAGATGCTTTAAATTTTCTATGGATTTTCTGATTTTTAAAAAAATTTAATTATATTTGTCTCGAGTTTATTCTTACCAAAGTAGTTGCACTTATAACAGATCTTCAAAATAGAGAACAGAGCTATCAAAATCAAATCTAAAAAGACACTCAGTGGAGGCTGAGGGGTTGATGGGTACAGATTGCTTACCTGCCTCCGGGATCACATGGTTCGTGGGAATTTTCCTCCTAGCCTTCTGATTGGTTCAAATGTGAGATCCTGGCTCCAGCTAAACCCACCTGTCTGTCTCTTTTCCTAAGACTTGTGTGAACTATGACTAGCAAGGAGCCAGTTCTTCTTTGAGGACAGAGAAAAATTGGGGCTGTGGGGGACATTTTTATGCTTATCTACAGGCCACAGAGAAATGCATGTGGCTCTTGAGATCCTGGCTGCAGCTGCCTTGGGGTCTAGTTGAATGGGCATCCTTCCTGAATTTTGACTCTTCAGTTCTTCCTGTAATTTTGTAGAACCCTTTTGCTCTTCGAACAATTTTCCTTTTTTTTTCTTTGTTTGTCCAAACTAGTTCGATTTCTGGCATGTGGACCAAGTACACAGTTAGGAAAATTAAAGAATAAAGTATAACCCTAGTTTTGAAATACATGAAATTACTGGTACTTCCTGACTGCAAAGTTTGTAATTGTCTCTGTCTGTATGTCTGGCCTTGTGGAGGACAGAGGGAAGAATACAAAGACAGACAAGTAGGGATAACTGGCTCAGATCTTTAGATCATCCCGTAGGTTAAGGAGGCAGAACTCATCTTGGCTCCAAGAAGAAACAGACAATACCAGGATTGTTCAAACTGAGGTTATGACCATAAAAATTACAATTGTTTCTCTCACGAATGTGATGCGCAGGATAGCACATTTACAAGGTTATGAAGGATATGTATGTTTTTTTTTCCTAACTCAATGAGCTAGCAAACAATCCTTGCATTAATTTGGCAACTGAAGGTAACTGAGCTTTGCTAAAACCTCAGCAAATTGATGGAGATGTTCTGCAAAAGACACTGCATGTTGGCTTGTGTTCTATGAAGCCAATTTAGTCACAAGTACAGGGCTTAATTATTCTAGGAATACTTGAAATAGTGAAACTCTATAATGGGTGTCTGTCTCTGTCTTTTGGTCTGTGTGTAGACAGGAGGACACCATTAGGTGTCATTCTTTTTTTTTTTTTTGTTGGCATGCTTTAAAATTTTAAATAAACTTTATTATAAAACTTTTCAGATAAATAAAAACATCGAACACAACAAACTTAACCAGACCCAGAGTACATTCAAGTCACTGAATTCCTCTGCCATTAGAATTGGCATTCAGGACAGAAGCAGTGAGGTTTCACATTGAAGTTTACACTTTCAGTATTGAATATATTTTATGCACTTATTCATCACCAAACCCAGAAAGTCCATGGCAGATTTAGAACTAGAACAACAATTCACTTTACGTCTACTTTCCTAACTCATGTCTGGTCCCTGAGTCAGCCCTTCCTCACCTCTCTATATTTACCCTTTCTTTTCTCTTTGTGTTTTACTGTACCCATATGTGTATTTGTTTACATATATACTTTTTGAGGAAAGGTCTAGAAATCCTTTTCGGCTTGCATGACAGGGTATGTTTCGTGGTAACCATGGAAATACACAGGCCTCTAGAGTGTCTGGAGACCCAAAGGCCCTCAGGACACACTGCTGACTCTCATCTCTCTTTCAGTCTTTTTTTTTTTCTTTTTTAGGTGTCATTCTTTAAGTGCTGTCTCCTTTGTTCTTTGAGACAGTTTCTCACTGGCCTGGGACTTGCTAAGCAGCTCAGGCTAGGTAGCTAGTGAGCCCGGGGTTCTGCCCATCTCTACCTCCACAGACTCACAGTGGGGCTACAAATATGTACCACACTCGGCTTTCTTTTCATTTTCCTTTCCTTTTCTTTCTTTTCCTTCTTTCCTTCCTTTCTCTTTTCTTTCCTTCTTTCCTTCCTTTCCTTTCTCTTTCCTTTCCTTTCCTTCTTTCCTTCCTTTCCTTTCTCTTTCCTTTCCTTTCTCCCTCCTTCCTTCTTTCTCTTTCTTTCTTTTTTGTTCAATTGAGTTCAAGGGAAGGCGATGAAACTCAGGCTGCCACACTTTTACCCTGATATGCCTGATGTCTTTAGATAGTTGTAGGATTTTTTGTTTTGCTTTGTTTTGTTTTTCTAGACAGGGTTTCACTGTGTAGCCCTGGCTGTCCTGGAACTCACTCTGTAAACCAGCCTGAACTAACTAGAACTACCTGTAGACCAGCCAGGCCTAGATCCACCTGCCTCTGCCTCCTGAGTGCTGGGATTAAAGGCGTGCTCCACCGCCACCCTGCAGTTGTAGATATTTTAATCCGATGCTGTGGCTGTGCAGTAAGCAGTTTCTGTAGTGTTTTCAAATTGGAGAGCTCGCTTAGTGTTTATTGTGGGTTTTTCATATCAATTAACACACTGTTTTTCATGCCGGTGTAACTCCGTCACCAGAGTGAGGGTATTTCATATGCCTACTGTCTTCTTGCTCCAGCTGCTAGCAATTAAATATGTTCACTTGGAAGTCCCAACAGTAGTGTACTACTATTTCAATTCCAGTGTCTGCCAGTGAGGACAAACTTGTTTCTTAGCTCTTTATCTGCATAAGTACTAAGAATCAGTATATTTTGTACATTTTTTGACTTTTTGTTTTGATTGATGTCAATTCTTTTTTTTTGCCTGTATATCTGTCTGTTCACCATGTATTCTTGGTGGCTGCAGAGATTGGAAAGAGAGAATCAAATCCCCTGGAGCTGGAATTTCGGATGGTTCTGACCTGTCATGTGGCGCTGGGAATCAAAGCCTGGTCTATAGAAGAGCAGCCAGTGCTGGTAACCACTAAGTCATCTTCCCAGCCTTAATTTAAATTCTTTATTTTCATTTATTTACTTTTTTGAGAATTCCATACACGAGTAATGTATTTACGTCATTTCTACCTCTCTTCTCACCCTCTAACTCCTCCCACACCTCCAATTGTATAAAATGATGTCATGACTGTGTTATGTTATGATTAAGGGAAAGGTTATTGTATATGAGAGAGAGAGCGAGAGAGAGAATAGCGGGGTTATAAGGAGAATGAGTACCTGGGAGAGAGAAGCCCATGAACTAGAAGGGGTTTAGAGCAGGGGAGGAGCTGAGAGGGGCTAGGGTGCTAACTAGCATGGACAATGAAATGTGTAACAGGTACTTGTGATACTGAAGGAGCCTGCAGGCCAGGCTTTGATATGACATTGATATGTTGATGGGTGCCACGGGTAGTCATAAATCCCAAATCCCTTCTGCCAGGGGTAAGGACAGATGAGAACTGGTTTCACAAGTTCCTGAGAAATGGTGGCTTTTATCTAACCATCAGAAATCCTCCTATGGTCCAGGGTGAACTCATTTCTGGATATGTGGACTGGCTTTTGGAGTTTGGGAACTTTGAGTTTCCTTTGGACCTGACACCCTCATACTCTCTTTAATTCATGGCCTTATGACAATTCTTTACAGAGTATTAATTGAGATTGTGTGTGTCTGTGTGTCGTATGCCTTATTCCCTTGAGACACTTCTTCTCACTGGAGTTAGGCTACAGGCCAAGAAACCCCCAGCAATCCACCTACAGCATTGAGTTAAGAGCATACATGCATCCACTCTGGGCTTTTTATGTAGGTGCATGGATCTGAACTTCGGTTCTCATGCTTGCAGAGCAAACACAATTAACTGCTGAGCCCATCTTCCCAGCCCTAATTTTATCTTTTATCTGCCATATCTAACACAAATACTCCACCTTATTTGCTGTACTTTTCAGTTATGTGGGATTTTTGTTGTTGTTTGTTTTGTTTTTTAATCTCCAATATTTATTCTTTTTTTTTTCCTTTTGGAATCTTTCCCTTTCTGCCTCTGTTTAAAGCCTTTTTACACCCCCAACTCAGAGTCACCTGATTAGTATCTATTTATGTGATATAAATAAATTCTGTGATTGCACTGAAACACAGGGATGTATTTGAGACTGTTACTGGGGGTCACAGCCTGTACCTCAAGTCGAGTTCAGCCAACCATCCTCAATAAGACAATTAAAAGAGCCAAGTTAAAAATGGAAAACAGAGAAAAGGAGATGTATTCAACATGGTCACATTGGGAAGAGGGACAAAGAGATTCAGCAAAGCCTTTGGGTCTGTCCTAAAGTGAGATCAGCATTTAGAGATTCAAGGATGTTTGTGAGGGTGTATATAGAAACTGCAGCCATGACAGCTCCATGGTATGGGGAAGGGGAAGGTTTTTATTGTGCATAAGAGAGAAAAACTATCCAGAGGTGTCCAGAGGACTCCAGAGCAGAGAGAGAAAGGAGTAGACTGAAGATGGCCAGCAGACTGGATATGGCCGAGGATATTTTTGAGAGAGGGGAGAATCACAAGGAACAGGAAATGGAGAAAGCATTGTAAGAGTAGCAGAGGCAGAGGGAAACACTTTGCCATTATAATGAGAATAAACAGATATGTGGGAGGAGGGAAACCTGGGGAGGTGAGCAGGGCTAGGATGCTAGCGTGGACTTTGAAATGTATAACAGTTACTTGTGATACTGAAGGAGTCTGGAGGTGGCATGGGCATCCAGCCACAAGGAGCCTAGTTTGCTTCCGCCAGAGGTAGCAATGACTCCTTTGGGCAGATGGGAACACAGTTCCTGAGGAACGCTGGCATTCATCTAAACACCAGCAGTCCAGTAGTACAGTTGGAACTTGTTTCTGCATATGTGGCCTGCCTTTTAGAGTTTGGGCAATGAAGTTTCCTTTGGACCCGACAGAGAATATATACAACCCTGCAGTTAAGGTCGGGGCTTCAGTGTCATCCTGCAAGGTGGTCTGACAAGTTGTTAGAACTGTATGGAATCTCTTTCAGGGAGATAAGTTCCCGGACCGCTAGTGTCTTTTCCTTCTTCCGGTATGGGATTCCAGAGGAAATGCCCGTTTCTTTGGGGTCCACTGTTTCAATAGTCTGATTGAGAGACATTGTCTTTTCAGAGTGTCTTCCATTTCTGGCAGGCAGGTTACAAGCCAATAAAATAAATCTATCTGCAATCTTAGGAATATCTTTATTTGTGCTATTTTATTTATGTTTATGCTGTCTTTAAGAAACAGGGGAAGATAGTTTGTAGCACACAGGCCTGCATTCCTTGCAGTCAGGAGTGTCTGTGCAATCCATCTAAGGATCTAAGGCTCTCTGTGGAGGAAGACAGCAGCTTAGCCTTACTTACCCTTGCCCTCACAGGCCTGTTTTTTTTTGGGTTAGTGCTCCCTCTGACCAGATAGGGAAATGGCTGGCAGCCTGGATTAGCCAACAGATCTCAGGCAGATAGAACTGAACTGAGGTTGTTCTTATCTCTCCTGACCATCACCAGGATGAGGAGTCTGGAAATGCAGCAAAGAATGAAATGTCACTGGCAGGGAGGACGTAAACAGGATAGAGGTTGGTTGATATTTTTTTCCCTCTTCTCCACCCAACATCCTGATCCCAAGCATTTCATTCACATTGATCTTCAAGGACCTGGGCGAGGGAACGCTTTTCTTATTTTCTTAATCCAGACACATTGATGTGTTTTCCTTTACTTCCTCAAGACTAAGAATTGTGCTGAAGTGATAGAGAAGTTGAGGGAAATATCACACCAAGTGGAACACTGACCTTAGTCCTGGATATTTTCTGCAATTAGACTTAAAAAGAAAAAAACCCCAAATGAGGAGTTATTGTTTCTTACAGTTTTGTTTTGTTGCAGGCTAAGGACTGAACCCTTAGTTCCTCCCTGTGGCTATCTTGCTGTTTCATTGAGGCTCAGGCCAGGAGTTCAAATGCTACACTGCCATCAGCTAGCTAGTGAACTCTGAAGTTACGTCCCATCACTAAAGAAAAATGAAAACAATTTCCTGTACATTGGTGGCATAATTCAGACAATAGGATGGTAAACAGGGTATTTTTTAATCAGGGGGCTTCTAGAACCAATTCTGCTACAACCATGTGACCATAAGACAGTGTAAATCTTTCTGTCTCTCTGGCCTGTAGCTTCCCAATCCACAAAACTGACTACATCTGAGTTTGATGGAACATACATGACAACATTTTCAAACATGTTATGGCGCTATATAATTGTGCAACAATTTGAACTAAAAATTGACCTCAGATTCTTAATACATCCAATCCAGTATTTGCATTTTCAACTTACTAATTCTGACACATAATTAAGAAATATTTAAAATGTAACAGCTTTCAATGCTACATATTACATTGAAAACAATGAATGTATATCAAGACCCAGACATTAGTTGATGTTTAACATCATCAGGGTTTAACTGACTAATGATACATTTATAACTCTGGAAGCCTCATGCCTTTTAATGGCTTCAACAAGAGAATGGTGTATAAGTTAATGACTAGGTCACGGGGGTGGTGAGATGTGCCTACTTTTCTTAGGATGTAACTCTATGAACAGCGAGTTCCAGTGGGTTTGAGGCTGGCCTATGGGATTCTGAAGTCACACCTTTGCTTTTAGGTGAATTCCACCCTCAACAGGTCTGCAGCCCCATGAAAGGATCGACTTTTGACCCTTCATCTTTGCTATAGCAATTAAATAAATCACTTTGCTGTTGTGAGTCAGTGCTCGGCTGTCTGGACACGCTTGCCTGAAGTCAAGTAATGATTCGTGAAAGAGAAAAGAAATCAGATGGCCAGAAAAGACATGTGTTAGGGGGGGGGGGGATCAAAACAAAGAAACTCTGTGCATTTGGGGTGAGAAAATTAGAGCTAAACTTCTCTACTTTTCCCCCCACCATGTCATGGTGCCTGTAGAAGATTTTAGATGTGTGAGGTCCTCAGGAGCTGACTAGAGGCGAATTGGGCCCTAGTCCTACAGCTTATGGCCACAGAGGTAAGACGGCCATGGGGAGTCCTGCCCACCACCCGGGACAATGAAGTGGAGGAGGGAAGAGGAACCACATTAAACTTACTCCCAAATCCCCGCAATGTGTCCTGTGCTGGGCTGGTCGGCTCTGGCACTCATGTATTTCCTGTCCACTGCTTCTCAAGCTGGAAATACTGAGTTAATGCCACTTAATCCATCTGCACTGTTCAGTTCAATAAATAAGTTCAAGGAACACTTTCCCACTAATGGAACTCAGTTGTGCAGCAGCTTCGGGTTCTGGCTTCAGCCTCTCCTTAATTCTACAGGCCATAAGTGCAGACAGACGATGGGGTTGCCTTCGCACTCCTTTGTCCCTTAAAGGAGCTGGAGCAGAGTTCACCCATTGTCTCATTTTCTGAGTGACAGCCATTGGGCAAACCCAGATGAATGGCAGAGGTAAAGAGCCCAAGGGACATGCCGCTCAGAAGTCAGACTCTTAGGATACGGAACCTGAAAAAAAGAGAATGGGGGCGGGAAATGAAGACAGTCACCTCACCTACTAATTATCTCAGAGAATAGAAAAGTGTTCCTTAGGGTGACTTTCCTGTTCTGAAGTGTCCAAGGTTTATCTTATCTCTTATAAACAATGAAAAATAGGGAGGTAGGGCTGGAGAGATGGCTCAGCGGTTAAGAGCACGGGCTGCTCTTCCAGAGGTCATGAGTTCAATTCCCAGCAACCACATGGTGGCTCACAACCATCCATAATGAAATCTGGTGCCCTCTTCTGGCCTGCAGATATACCTGCAGACAGAACACTGTATACATAATAAATAAATCTTTAAAAAAAAAAAAGAAAAATAGGGAGGTAGTCTTAGATTCACACAAGCTTCCTGACCTGTGGGTCATGACCTCTTTAGGGGTTATATATCAAGTATCCTACATATCAGATATTTACATTTCATTGCGGTTCATAACAGTAGCAAAATTACAGTTATGAAGTAGCAACAAAACAACTTTATGGCTGGGTTCACCACCACATAAGGAACTGTATGAAAGGGTCCCAGCATCAGGACCGTTGACAAACACTGTTCCTGAGCATGCGTATTTCTGCATTCTGCCAGTCCATTGCTGAGTTTTGGAGCCCTTTTCCTATTTTCAGGCGGCGATAACACTGATCTGCACCCAGGGCAGAGCGACCTTCCTGCTTTAGATCTTCCCTCCCATCACCTAGCCATTCCACTGAGGTGCAGCTCAAACTTCACCAAAGCCTTCTCCTCGTTGAGGTCTTGGAGGCCATAGTTAGCAACTGTGCATACAACACTTTGTGTACCTTAAACAAATGTGCACAGAGAGTTATCTGAATCTCTGTTTTTAGCTCAATCACAGCTTTTTTTGATGTTCTCATTCGATCTTGATTTTTCATTGTACTATTAACCTTTATAGCTGCAATAATGGTAGAGCCTCGGAAGTACTTGAAAAGTCACCACTCAAGGACCCAGCTAGGATTTCAATCATGCTGTTAATATACAACACGCTCAGGATAAGTGATATGACAAAAATCAGTTTTAAATAAATAGTAAGTTTAAAACCACAGCAATAATAAAACAGTGTAGCTAGATCTCCTGAACACAACATTCAATCCCACTATGTACAGTACGAACCGAGAAGCTAATCCTTGATGCTTGAAGTTAGAGTAGGAAAGGCTGTAAGGGTGAGGATACCTGGAAGGTGCATGGGAAGGTTGTGGGTGATGGCAGGGTCTGCTTCATCGAGCTGAAAGGTGCTTTATATGAGTGGCATTCAGCTTATGGAACTACATGTAGCTGTGTACTTATGACATACATGATTTTATACAGGTACACTGCACATTAAGACAAGGGCCTTCTGGGAAAAAAATAGCAAAACAACAAAAAAAAGGGCACATGACTTAGAGATGCTAATAACCTATTGATCAAGGGAGGCCGTTATTTTGTTTTATTCATACTATGACTAATAATTTCATTCAATATGCATTCCTACTGGGCCACAAGGCTCTGGGGAGGGAATTGAGTCCACATGGGAGAAGCATGAGGCTTGGAAAGCTCTTGGAATCTGGAGTATATTGTTGTGGAAACGGCTCCCCCTAGTGTACTGAACAACACAGGTGCCCTGTACAGTGGCCAGGCACTTACCTCTCTTCCCCAGCCTGATCTGAGCCACTTGAGATCTGTCCAGCATTGCCAGCCTTTCTTTTCCCTAACCAGACATAGGTCAGGGAAGAGAGGCGGGCAGATGTCCTGTATCCCTCTGGAGAATTGATAGGCTTGGGCATTATGTACTGACTTGAACTATGCAAATCCTATGAAAATATTAAACAAATATTAAAATTATATGTATGTTATTACTATTGAGACAAGGTCTCACTGTGTAGTCCTGGCTGTCCTGGAACTTGCTATGTACAACAGCTGGCCTCAAACTCGGAGATCTCCCTGTCTGTGACTCCCCAGTGCTGAGATTAAAGGCCACCATGCCTTTACTTTTGAAAGAGTTTCTACAGTAGTAGGTTTTCGTGTGACAATTTCACAGGTCTTTACTGTTATCATTTTTCCGTATACCTCCTCTATCCTGCCCACCCATCCCCCAGGGATGCAGGCCGTGAAAGGTGGCTTCTGTTCCAGTACATTATCCTATACCCAAGTACACACAGGCAGAATGAATGGACATGTAGGTGTGACAGAGGGGGAGGAGAGGAAGAAAAAGGGAAGGGAGAGGGAGAGAGAGAGAGAACATATAAGGAGGTGGGGAGGGAAAATTGGAGGCAGAATAGGGAAGGAAATGTAGAAGACAGAGTGGGGGAAGGATTGGATCCAAACACATTATATGCATATATGGATATTAAATAAAATATTTAATCCAACTGACTTTTAAAAAGAGTTTCCATATTTTTCCTGATATAGGAGAAAGTATGTAAGGAGCCTGAGCAAAGCTGAAAGATGATTCTGAGATATTCACTAAAGGGTTATTTGTCTCATCTTGTATTCATCAAAAATGCTATTTACCTGCAAATATATGTTCCTTGAGCAGGACACTCAGAGTCTCTGGAAGCAGGAGGAGAGCAACTCATTCATGGGGTAACTGTAATGCATGGCTCATGGCCTTGCTCAGGTGAGGGTTTTATGTCAGATACTGTTGAAGCATTTGGGATTTGGCAAAGATAGCCCATATGATGCTATCACTATGCCACCATATGTCAGCCCAGCACTTGAAGAATTCTGGTGTTTCCCAAATTAACACACTGTTATTTTTTTCATGCTTATTTTGCAAACTTGACTCATTAATTTTCCTTTGGGGATACATACCGGCATAGAATTTCAGTATCTTTCAGCCATAGCCAGAGAAGAAACAGCAAAGTGGGCCGAGTGGAAAGGATACTAGGTCTGAGATAAATAGGACTGCTCTGAGGAAGTCTGTGGTCAGGGTCGCAGCTTTCTTCTCTGATACTGTAGCGTGGATTGACAGCAACGCCAGTGCACTCTATGGCTACCTTACTGAAGGCAACACGGCCTCACAATGTCCCTATTGTCCTCTACTTTAACTCTCCCTTTTGCTCTTTTCCTTTATTCCTTTCTTCTCTCCTCCTCTTTCTTTTTTCTATGTTTCTCTTTCTCCTCATCTTCTTGCCATCACATCTATGAGGTGCTTTCTAAGAATGAAAATCAGGACCAGAGGATTATACACTGGCAGATTTTCACTTTTTTTTTAATCCAAACTTTTCCTTCTGACAGCTAGACATGGCGGTGCCTGCCTCTAATGTCAGCACTCAGGAGGCTCAGGCATGGGAAGTATGAGTTCAAGGCACAACGTTGTCTCAAAAACATGAAAATAGAACCAAAATCAAAACCAACCCCCCCTTTTTCTATGTGCAGCCTCTGTGAATTCACATTAATTTTTCATCATTATTGTTGTTATTAACAGGATCCTATGTCAAGGTACTTTAAGGAAGTTAGAGAGAACAAGTTATGATGTAGGGCAGGCAAGAGGGCTCAGAGGGTTAAGGCACTTGCGGTCAAGATGATGACCTGAGTTTATTCCCAGGACCTAGTTAGTGGGAAGAGAGAACTGACCCTTGAGAGTTGTTCTCTGACTTCCACACATGGACCATGGTACCTCATAGACTCACATACCTACCTACCTACCTACCTACCTACCTACCTACCTACCTACCTACATACACACACACACATACATACATACAATACATACATACATACACATGCATACACACATACATGCATACACACATACATACACACATACATGCAATACATACATACACACACATACATACATACATACAATACATACGTACATACACACATACATACATACACACATACATACACACATACATACATACATACATACATACACACATACATACACACATACAATACATGTAATAAATAAGTGCAATAAAAAACCTATAAGCAAGAGGTGAATCCCAGAACTCACAGCTAGGTCAAGTCCTCCCAAAAACTTTTAGTTGAAATCCACATGGTGTTTTTGTCTTGGATAAAGCATAGTAATTAGGACAATGGGTGCTGGGCCAGGAGGGCAAATCCTTCTTTCCTCTCTGCCTCACAGGTGGATCAATGAGCCTGTCTTGTGGACTCATTTCCCACGTCAGAAGTGTGGCTTTCTTTGGACTGGGCACCAACCTTGTAGACATTAGGGACTGGGTACCCATGGACCCGGACTTATATGTGATAATATGTTCTCTAGTTCCAGCTCTAGCCTAGGAAGAACTGTCTCTTAGCATCTAGGGCTGGAGGATGGCAAAGTCTCATTGCAGGAAGCAGCTCCTAGATGTCACTGGTCCCTCTAGCTAGGTTGATTTTGAATATGGGGAAGTCAACTCATTCCAATGCGTGGTGACAGACAGATCTAGAGGGATTTGAACTCTGGACTTTTCTGTAGATCAGTCTTTGTCCTGGTTTTGTACAACTGCTCCAGGCTCCACCTCATAGTCAGTGTGCTGTGTCTGGCAGACCCATCCCTCAGGCTGCCTCTCCTCAGGACTGCAATCAAAGGCATGTTACAGGTCAGTGCTGAATGTTCTGGCAGCCACACCACGGACAGACGGCTCCATGCCTGCTCAAAACATACAGCATCTGGCGAAAGCCAGATTGAAGATCGCTAACCTCATCCGCCAAGATTCCAAAAGGGAAAACTTAGCTCAGAGTTTTCCCCTTCGGAGTGATTTTTCTTTCCTTCTTTTTGTTTCTTTTTCTCTTTCTTTTTTTTTCTTTTTTTCTTCTTCTTTCTTAAAAAGGGAATCCCTGTGTTTACAAGTTGAAATCCAAAATGTACAAGTGGTTCATGATTCTGTAACCCATGAACATCTGTGGGTCTGGGGCTTCCTTGGGAATCAGTAGCAGCCTTGAGAGCAGCCAGCCAAGCCTGCCCCAGGTGGAAAGGAATTCAGCCGAGGGAAACTGAGGAGACTTGAGTGCTCCTGGCCTGGTTAGCCTCTGGTTTTGCCTTCCAGAGACATGTCTGCACTCAGCTTCAACTAGTTTTATGAGCTACAGTTTGATTCTATTTTTTTTTTTTTTGAGGTGGGTTTTTTTTTTCCCTCTAAACTCCTTATAGAAACTGGGACATGAGTCTGCATTTTGCATTTAAGATAGTCAAACAGTGCTCAAATCTGTTTACTGAAAATAAGAACATGAACTGGGAACGTGGCTCAGTGTGTAGAATGTTTGCTGTGTAAGCGAGGAGAACTGAGGTTGGTGTGCAGCACCCATGTAAAAGCCAACTGTCCATGTCTGCAACCTAAGGCATGGGGAGGCGGAGACCAGTGCATCCCAGGGACTCCCAGGACTGCTAGTAGTGGGAATAGTAAGGTCTAGGTTTGGAGGAATCTTGTCCTGAAAAAAAACAGAGGGTGGGAGTGGTGGCTCACTGGGTGAAAGTACCAAGCCAAGATCCTAACTGCAACCTGTCTTAGACAGTCTGTTTGAGAGCTTATAAGGCCTTTCTTGGAGGAAAGGGGCTAGGCTGCCAGCCTCAACTCCAGGAGAGCCCAATGTATGCCAGAGCCCATAAAACTTGAGTGGCAGGTGGTCCTGGGAGTGGCTGGCTTCGACTTATTTTTATTCTGGGTTCTAGGTTAGTTAAGGGCTGCAGAGATGGTTCGATCATCTTGTGCTTGCTGGCAAGCATGGGGATCCTAGTTTATCCTCAGAACCCATGAAGCAAAACAAGACAAAACACCAAACTGAGCATGATGGTGTGCCTGTAATCTCAGTACAAAGGAGGCGAAGACAGGTGGATCTCTGGGGTGAAGTCTACACAGTGAGACCTTGTGTCAAACAGCAGGTGGATGGAGTTGGGCTGGGAGATAGTTGAGTGGGTAGACACTTGCTGTACAAACCTGATGACCTGAGTTTGGTCCCTGGGACCCATATAAAGGTGGAAGAAAAGAACTGACTCCACAAAGTTGTCCTCTGAGCTCCTCACGTGTGCCTTGGTATGCACGCACCCCCTCTGACTCTACAACAACAATAATAAACAGATATCTATAGAATGACAACGAATGGAGCCCAAGGCTTGAGAAAGGATACGTGGAGGGATGCTATGTGTTGGTCTTTGAAAGTTTTTTTTTCCCCTTCAAAATGGGGTCTTGTTATGTAGCTTTAAGCAGTCTTGGAACTCACTATGTAGACCAAACTGGCCTCTTCCTCCCTAGTGCTGATATTAAAGGTGTGCACCACTACACCTGGCTTCTCAGGTTTTTTTTTTTTTTTTTTTTTTAATAGATCTGGTTTTAGTCTAAAGTAGGCTTTCTTGTATAGGTATTATCAAGTATTTTGTTTGCCTTTTACATGTTTCTTTATCATCAGATAAAGTAAGCAATTTCAACACAGTAAGGCAACTTCACAAGTTTGACCCTGCTTTTTTTTTTTTATTTTATTTTTCATTTTATATGCCAATCGTAGCCCCCCTTCCTTCCCCTCCTCTGGGTCCTACCCTCCTGCTCCCTTCTTCCATTCCCCCTCTCCTTCACAGAAAAGGGGAGCCCCTTCCCTCTATCCACCTTCCCCGTGAGTGTATCTTCTTCCACTGAAGCCAAGCACCTCAGCCCCAGTGAGGGGAGTGTTCAAAAAGCAGGCCTCATAGTCCTTACCAGAGACAGCCCCTGCTCCACTTGCTAGGGGCCCACATGATGAGCAACTTGCCCATCAGTTACATATGTGTAGGGGGCCTAGGTCCAGTTCATGCATGCTCTTTGAATGGTAGTTCAGACTCTGTGAGCCCCCATGGACCTTGGTTACTTGATTCTATTGGTTTTCTTGTGGAGTTCTTGTCTCCTCTGGGTCTTTCTATCCTTTTCTCCATTCTTCCACAAGATCCCCTGCATTCCGACTAATGTTTGGGGATAAGTCTCAACTTCTATTTGAATCCTCTGCTTCATGGAGTTTCTCAGAAAACAGTTATGCTAAGCTCCTGTCTGTAAGCATGACAGAGTATCATTAATAGTGATAGGGGTTGGCTCTCTCCCTTGGGGTAGGTCTTAGGTTAGGTCCATCATTGGTTGGTCATTACCTCAATGTCTGCTATATCTTTATCCTGTACATCTTGTCTACAGAGTAAATTTTGGGTGGAATGTTTTGTGGGTGGGTTGGTTATCTCTTCCCTCCCCTAGAAGTCCTACCTAGCTTGTGGGGAGGCCTCTTCAGTCTCCATATCTCCTGCTGATAGGAATCTCAGCTAGAGTTAACCCCATCTTCTAGGGGCCTACCTTGTCAGTCTCCAGCTTGTCTCAGAGATGAAATCTCTTTTACCTGCCCCCCCATAGTTGACCCCCCCTACTCTGTTCCCTCCTCTTTCCTTCTCCTACCCAGCCCCCTCTCTTCATCTATTTCCACTGTCTTTTCTCTTTCCCCTTCTGAGTGAGTTTCAAGCATCCTCTTAGTTACTTAGGTTGTTTTTTTTTTTTTTTTTTTTTTTTGGTCTGTGTATTGTATTATGGTTATCCTGTACTAAACAGCTAGTATCTGCTTATGAGTGATACATACCATGTGTATCTTTCTGTATCTGGGTTACTGGATCTGGATCCTCACTCAGGATGATCTTTTCTAGTTCTATCCATTTGCCTGCAAAATTCATAATTTCCATGTTTTTAATAGCTGAATAGTATTCCATTGGGTTAACTGTATCACGTCGTCTTTATCCATTCTTTGGTTGAGGGACATCTGGGTTGTTTCCAGTATCTGGCTATTATGAATAAAGCTGCTATGAACATAGTTGAGCAAATGTCCTTGCGGTATGGTGGGGCATCTTTGGGGTGTATGCCCAGGAGTGGTATAGCCGTTGACCCTACTTTTTAAAACTAGTTATGGATCATTATTCTGTCTTTGATGGAATACTGTCTGTAAGGGTTAATTTTCATTGTCAGGTTGACTGACTGTGGAATTACCTAGGAGACATACCCAGGGAGATTTCTAGGGAGATTTCATTGAGAAGAAAAATTCACCTGGAATATTGGTATAAGTATCCCATGGCTTGCAGCCCCAGATTGAATAAAAAGGGTTGGAGAAGAAGCCAGCAGGACACCAGCATTCACGGCTCCTGCTCCCTTCCTCCCTGCAGACTCTAGCTGCAATGAGGTGGCCAGTTTTTCATGCATGCTTCATGCTCTCCCACCATTGTTTCACAGACACTATGGACTCTAGTCCCTCAAACCATGAGCCCAAAGTCTTCTTTAAATGACTTTTGTTGGCAAGAAAAGTAATGCAGAAACAGGGCTTTTATATAAAAAAAAAAGATTGAAAACCAAATATTTTATTAGACTAACCTGTGGAAATTGGCTCATTTATTAAGGACTTTAGACCAAGCAAGCAGTGCAGATGTGGTACAGCCTTTTTGTAGTACTTTGGATTTCAAATTTCATCCCATCAAATTCAAGTGCTTAAATCATAGAAGAAAACATTAGCCAGTGAAGAGCCCTCCCACTTTCCACCTGCTAAGGGGATGCTCAGCTTTCTTAAATTTGTGTTATTACCAAAAATAGAATTTTATTTCACATAATACCTAGATTCTGAATCTTTTATCCAGCAGTCACCTGCAGCTGGAATGTAGTGACCAACATCTATAAAGCACTGGGGTCCCTGTCTCTGTCCACTCCCTCCTTGCCTCTCCCTGTAAGTTCTACTGAACTGTAGCATTAAAATCTCCCACGGAGGTGTCTTAGTTAGGGTTTCTATTGCTCCAGTGAAAACACCACGACAAGAAGCAAGTTGGGGAGGAAAGGGTTTATTCAACTTACACTTCCACATTGCTGTTAATCACCAAAAGAGGTCACGACAGGAACTCAAACAGGGCAGGAACCCTGAGGCAGGAGCTGATGCAGAGGCCACGGAGGGGTGTTGCTTACTGGCTTGCTTCCCATGGCCTGCTGTCTGCTTTCTTATAGAACCCAGAACTATCAGCCCAGGCATGGCACCACCTACCATGGGCTGGTCCCTCCCTCACTGATCAATAATTGAGAAAAAGCCTTACAGTTGGATCTCATGAGGCATTTTTCTCAACCCAGACGCCTTCCTTTCTGATGACTCTAGCTTGTTTCAAGTTCACAGACAAAACCATCTAGTATAAGTGAGATTTCTGGCATGAAGACCACTCACCTGCCAGGCAGAAGCTCTGTATGTCTGTCACTCCAATCAGCTTACACAGAGAGATGTGGGATGTCCTTCCTTTCCTACCTTAAGGTACACATTGTAGATATATATGGAGGTTTAAATGAGAATTGTGCCCCAGTCCCCGTATGTGTATGCATTTGAACACTTGGTCCCTGCAAGGTTATGATGGCCCCTCTGCTGCCACTAGGTAGGCTCCTGCAGGTTCTGACCTTTCACCTAGTTCTTAGAGGAAAGCTTTACATCCTTGCCTCCTCCTCACCCCAGCTCCAGGAAGGGAGCTACAGATAAGGCTTGGGCAAAGAGATTAAGGCGGCTTCCCCTAAAACAGTTAACTAGAGGAAGCCTGTGTTTACCTAAGAGGGCCAGGTGAGCTTACTGATAAATGATTCCACTCCCAGTTGACCTTTTTAATAGTATTGTAACTGCTTCATCCTGTTCATTCCAGAAAAGGAAGTTTAAAATACTAACCAGTCAGAAGTTTACATGTATGAAAAAGTGCTGCTGCGTGTACCCTATGCCCCACACACACTTTCCTCCTCCCTTTCTCGAGGCTCTTCTCCAGATCCACCACTTTGGTGATGGTGGGAGCCCCTCCCTGCTTAAGCTTGTAATAGAAACCCCTGTGATTTGCATCAGAATTGGCTCCTTAGTGGTGGGGTCCAGTCCCCAGTTCGTGGTGCTGTTTGGGGAGGTTATTATGGACCCTTTAAGAGGTGCAGACTTGCTAGAGAAAAAGTGTGTCACTGTAGGGCTTTGGGAGTTTTACAGCACTGCCCTGATTCCTCTCCCTTTGATAAAATGTGGTGTAAACTTCCTGTTCCTGCTGCCATGTCTGCCTGGTGCTATGCCTTCCACATCATTAAGGGCTACCCCCTTTTAGCACCATAAACCAAGCTAAAGCCTTTCTTTCTCCAGTCACATTTTTTTTTTTTTTTAATTTCATCCCAGCAACTGGAAAGTAATGCTACCCTCCCAGGCTGGGTGTCTGACACGGCAGCTGGACACTAAGCCAACCATCACAAACAGAAGCACAGATAACATTTTAGTATTTTATAAGTACAACTAGATGAATGAATGACCAGCTCAAGGCTCTTAGCCAGTCTGCTTGTTTGTTGTGAGTGTGTTTTGTTTTTGCTTTTTGAGGGAGATCATATAGTTACAAGGATGAAAGTTGATAGATTTTTTCAAAGACATGCCATAAAAAACAAAAACAAAACAAAAAACCATGTGTTGAGGAAAGAGGGAAGTCTTTAATTTCCAACTATCAAAATAACAGAAAGAAAGGTCAACGTATTTATATTCATTTATTTCCATGGGTAATGAATAAGTTAAGGAGCACTTCACCTCAGACACAGATTGTTTTTATTTTAGCTATGCAATGCTTTAGTTCCATATATATTTTTGAATTTCCATCAATGTCAAACACCATTTTTAATTCTTAAGAAAAAAAAGAGAGAGATTCACAAGCACTTTTACAGCATTCAAGGAAAGTCAGCCGAGGGTGCATAAGAATAATTTTCCTTTTAAAAAAAAATCCATCTGACCTAAATAAAATCATTTTAATCAACCCCTTCCTGAGTAACTAAAACCTTGGAATGTGCTGAAAGGTTATAATAAATAAGGCAAAGACCAACTAGCTTAAAATGTATCTTCTTTTTAAATTAAACTATGTAAAATGTACAGTATATTTCATGAAGTACAAACTATGTTGGGCCAGGGCCCGAGTGAGCTGATGAAGTAAGTACCTCGAATTTAGGGTCTAGGGGCTGTGTGCTGGGACAACATGCCATGAGGGTCCGGCATATAATCAGCCAACCCCCTCTCTTGTGATGTGACAGTGACCATAAGTGAGAACAGACACGCCAAAGAGCACACGGTGCTGTGCAAACTTCTAGGAAGAAGGGGGCCTTTACGAGTGACCAGTTGTCCCGATGTTTTGACAAGCACAGAGAAAACGTAGCCAGGGCAACTTTATCTTCAGACTATGGGATTGCACAGTGTGTAAGCTTAACAGTCACTATGTGTGTGTGTGTGTGTGTGTGTGTGTGTGTGTGTGTGTGTGTGTGT
>CAJQZJ010033456.1:703782-723571 GCA_907164525.1 Lophiomys imhausi | reverse complement strand
ACACACACACACACACACACACACACACACACAGAGCTGGCTCTTTCCCACTGAAACTCATTTTTTTTTTTTTTTTTGGTGGGGTTGGGGATATAGCAAGGATTTAGAAGTCCTAAGCTGGCCTTGAACTTGCTAGCTGTAGCTGATCCTCCTGCCTCTACCTCCCCAGTGGTGATATTATAACTGTGTAGCAATCACACCCAGTTTTTAAGGTCCTGGGGATTGAACCCTGGGCCTCATAAATGCTGGGCAAGTATTCTGCTCCCTGAGCTACATCACCAGCCCACACTGTGCTTAAGGAAACCCTTGTCTCAAGGCTTCTCTCTTTTCTTTCTTTTCTTACCACCACAGCCCAACTTCTTGAAGAGCTGTAGAAATTTGCTGTGACTCCATTTTCAACCTCCACATGTTGGGATATTAAGTTTCTGCTTTCTCTGCTGGCTCTGCACTTCCTGTTTATTCAGATATATTTACCCTTCTCAGGTCTCTGATGTGGTTGAAGACTAGATAGTTATAGTCTCACAGTTAAGTTTTAAGTTGTTTAGGAATTAAGAGGATGTTCTAGGTCTAAGAAGATGTTTTTAAGTTGGTAATGCAAGTTAGGATGGAAACTGAATTAGGTATAGGACTTTAAACTCATCGAGATAGATTGATAATAGAATATTATTATTAGTTACAAAATACGTATGTACTGGACATTGAAAATGTATGTTATACCTTATAATTTTCGTAATTGTTGTCTAATTGTTCTCATTATTTTGTATTGTATTTATTGTTATAAGAAAAATAGTCTTTTATTGGACTAAAAGGAGGAGATGTTGGGGGAAAAAGATATACCTTAAATAAAAAAAAAAGTTTCTGCTTTCTGTTCCCAAAATACTTCATTCAGATGATTTCTAGCTTCTTGTTGGTCACTCAGTGGGTCCTCTGCTGGCCCTTTCAGGGCAGCACTATATGCTGTGTATCTTCTTGAAGCTCTCCTTCTCTTGACAGCTGTCACAGCCTCTTCCTTGCCTCCTGACTGTTTCCATCTCATTCTTTCCATCCCTCCTCTTCCTTAGTCTATCCTTTAAATGCCAGTGGTTCCCAGGATTCTGTCCTAACCTTCCCTTCTGTACTTGGGTCCCTGGATAACAGAAAACCAGCCCTCTACCCATTAAGCCGCATATCAATGTGGATAAAATGGAATTCCTAAGTTACAAGATCACAACTTATTTCAATTAAAAAATTACATTAATTTAGTGTATGTATGTGTGTGTGTGTGTGTGTGTGTGTGTGTGTGTGTGTGTGTGTACAGGTGCAGGTACCACAGAACATGCATGGAAGTCAGAGGACAACTTTTGGAAAGTCATTCTCTCCTTCTCACTATTTGAGCCCCTGGGATCGAACTTAGGTGGTCAGGCTTTTCATCAAATGCTTTACCCACTGAGCCTTCTTCTGGGCCCATGATTATAACCTTTCAAGTTTCTATTTCTACAGAGCTGCAAAGCACCTTAAGGTGCCCAGGATGAGTATTATTTGTGGCCAACTGAGGCTCAGATTCAGAGTCCCTAACACTGACAGCAAATACATTTAGGGGTTAGGGTTATGTCTGTGGATATTGCATTTGATTTAATATTCTTAGGAGTTCTGTGCAGTTTACTTACTTATACATAATATGTACATCATGACCTTTCTTTTCAGGTTGGGATAGTAAACAAGGACATAGGTCATTCAACAAGAAGGGTCACATGACTAGGAAGTGGCAGAAGATTTGAACCTGGGCTCTCCTTGCTGTTGAGGTTTACCCTAACCCTTAAGTATTGGGTCATAAACAGTCCCATTTCCGAGGGCCTATCTACTGTAAGTTTCCACCATCATTTGGAAAGACCAGAGGTCAGCTTGCCTTATGGAGTCAATAGTAAATTTTTCTTTCTTCATTTTTACTTATTTGTGTGTACATGTGTGCATTTGTAGAGGCAAATGGTGCATTGTGCAGAAGGCAGAGGACAACTTGTGTGGGTTAGTCCTCTTCTTTCACCATGTGGGGCCCTGGGGGTAAAACTCAGGTTGCCTGCCTTATCAGTCAGTGTCTTTACCTGCTGAGCCATCTTGCCAGCCCATTGATAGAGAATTTGTAAAATCACCTTTCAAAGGCACATTGTTCTGTATTTCCTGCAGGGAAATCAGGGCTGTGGCTAAGCACTCCATATTTTTGCAAAACACTAGATCTTCTTTCCAAACAAAACGAACTTGTGTAAACAGCGGAACTAGTGTCTCTCTCTCTGACTGCAACTATACACAAAGTCTGGGATTCTTGTTGTTGTTGTTTTTTTTTTTTTGGTTTCTTCGAGACAGGGTTTCTCTGTGTAACCTTGGCTGTCCTGGACTCACTTTGTAGACCAGGCTGGCCTCGAACTCACAAAGATCCGCCTGCCTCTGCCTCCCAAGTGCTGGGATTAAAGGCGTGCGCCACCACCGCCCGGCTGTTTTTTTTTTTTTTTTTTTTTTTTAAGAGTGTCGTCATTTCAGTCACAAAACAAGCATACTCTGGAGATCCACACTTGGCCAATGAGATGGCTGAGGGGGTAACAGTGATTGCCACTCAAACCTGCTAACCTGAGCTTGATTGCCAGACCAGTGGTGGATAGGAACAGCAACTCCTGAAAGCTGACCTCTGACCTTTGCTAGTGCACTCATGGCACAGTGCACTCACACTCACAAACATACAACACACACACATTAATAAAATATTAATAAAAGAAGCATTTGCTGTCAGAATTCTTTGGGAAGCACATGAGCCCTTGGTGGGGAGTCCCGGGCCTCAGAATATGAACATTACGAAGTGAAGCTCTCACTCATGGCCGCCCTTTGATAACTTCTAGGGGTGCATGACTCTCATACTCTTAGAGGACATCTACCAAAGAATCCAAGCCAGAACACTTTCCATGAAGGCAGGAGTGTGTGTGTGTGTGTGTGTGTGTGTGTGTGTGTGTGTGTGTGTGTGTGTGTCAATGTCAGCCCAAGGTCAGTGTGTTGTTTGTCCCATGGAGTATTTGTTTAGAAACTGACTTAGTTATAAGAACAAAGCCTGTTTCATGTGGAATATGAGTTTCTGGCTTTTCTTAGAGGACGGCCATAGAACTTAGCATGACATCCCCCCAAGAGAGAGATTCTAAGTGCCAGCTCATTATTTTATGTCACCTGCCTCTTTGCCACAGAAATTCTCCAGTCCCTTCTGCTTTAAAGCTTGGAAACTCTGGGTTGCATAAGCCCAAAAAACAAGTATTTTATGTTAATACTCCAATCAGGCCTCCCCAGTGTGTCCACTGCCACCTTCCTCCCTTCTTTCTACAAATATTTATTGAGTAGTAGTTTGGTACCAGGTGCAGGAGCTGCAAAAAGTGAATGGAACATTGTCACCACCACCACCACCACAAGAAATTCTGACAGCTTGGTCTGTGCCAGGCTCTGTGAGATACGTACCCACACATTTGGTTTTGTGAACCCCCATCCTCAATGCTATGGGTCATTTATCACCTTTCCACACATGGCTCTGGAGCCAGTACCCTGCTCAGGCTCACAGAGCTGGAAAGCAGAGAAGTCGGAAGTTGGGTCTCAGACTGACAAGCTGAGGCAAGTTGAACTGTCTTCATGATAAAGTGGAGCTGGTTCCCCCAGGCTAAGGGAACACCCTCCCTCTCCCCAGAACTAGTGACCACGGGCAGGGGGAGGCATAAATACTCTGCATAAAGATGAGTCTTTTACAGACTGCCGACCTCAGAATTCTCCAGTTTGCCCAGTTCACCAGCAAGGCACCAAGGCCCTGAGAGACTGACTGGAGGTGCTAAGCCTAGTATGTGAAGTCCTGAGACTGGAAAGAAGGCTTTCTGATTCCAGTCTAGCATTTTCTGGCTATATCACAGGCTATTAATTTCCAAATTGAGTGGAAATCTATAACCACCCACTTGTCCAGGCCCACTGTGTATTCTGGCATTAAGGAGATTGGTCAAAAAAGAAGGGCTTGAGTGTTCTAACTTGGGCGGGGGGTGAGGGGGGAAGGTAGTGCTGTGAGAAGTCCAGAAGGATCTGCTGAAAAACTTAGCAACCAGGAAAAGTGTTTTCAGAATAAAAGGGACGGTGTCTTTCTCAGCATTAGCTCCCCAGGGGCCATCTCCACACCAGAATATAACAACGTTCCATTAAGGGCTTGTTGATTTGAAACCTGCATTTGAAATCCATCCGTAAGACTGGATTAACGCAAAGGGCAACTCTGGGTGTTAACATTATAGAAGCTGTTGCTTGTGAAATTCTCTTCTCATTTGAGATTCTTCCCTAAGCAAACCTCCGTTTCTAGAAATCTGATTTCTTAGGGAGGGCATGGCCGCTCTGGACAGGGAGCGGAGTCTGCTTTTCTTGGCCCTTCCACTGAAGAAACCATGTAATGGTGACTAGTCACTTTCATAAACTTAGGAAAGCTGAAGAATTACCACGAGAAGGGATGGTTTGCCACAAACTTACATGTCTGTGCAGACACATCTGGGTCTCTGCCAGTTCACAGTTAATGAATTTGTGCTAGGTGTAGTATAGCCAAAGCAATAACGATAGAACTCTGAGCATTGCCGGTTGGACTGACGTCTGTGGAACTTAATCACTGATCAGTGGTGCTCAGTGATTTGATACATTTTTGATACTTTCTCATGTTGTTGTTTTCCATCAGCAC
Organism: Lophiomys imhausi; assembly: GCA_907164525.1. NCBI lineage: Eukaryota > Metazoa > Chordata > Mammalia > Rodentia > Muridae > Lophiomys > Lophiomys imhausi. Next base: position 718,869 of record CAJQZJ010033456.1, on the reverse strand, counting down.
AAGAAAAACGTTCTTTTTAGAGATGGCACGATGAAGCGTTTCCAGCCTAAGGGTGAGGACCAGAGTTCAGATTCCCAACACTCACGTAAGAAAGCTGGGCAGGAGTGACAGTTTGCCTGGAAGCCCAGTGGTCCGGAGGCTGAGACAGCAGATTCTCAGGGCACATTGGTGGCTAGACTAGTTGACCTCTCAAGCTCTGGGTTCAGTGAGAGACCCCGCCTCAATAAATAACATGGAGAGTGACAGAGAAAGACATCAGATGTCAGCTTCTGCCTGTCTTCATATGAGAGCACACTGTACACATGTGTACACACATTCATGTTCATGCACATCCCCATGTTTGTGCACACCACACACACATACAAATGCAAAAGTAGAAAAAAAAAACATCCATTCACATCACATCCATCTGGTCTCTGTGCCAAGGGATCTGCTGTGTATATAGGTTAAATGGGGTCTTTTTGGTCAATCTTGACTAATTCCTTGTGGAAGATGTACTATCAGGCTACTGGGAACATCTTCAGAAAGCTGAGCTTTCAAGGGAAGGACTAGCTAGCACATACAAGTGCTAGAGGGCTTTGGGAATCTCACCCTGGCTCAGCACCAGATCACCAATGTATGGAATGTAGGGGCCATTGCAAAATGATCAGATGCTGCTGTGTCAACACGTGGTCCTCAGCAAGTCAACCTACCCACATGGGGCATTCAGTGTTTAACCATGATAATAAATATAACTCATCCGTAACCCAGCTCGTGTATAAGACCGTGGGAACAAGCGTGAGGTGCTTAATTCCAACTGAGGCTGTAGATGGATTTTGCTTTACTGTTCTAGATCTGGACATTTTGCAAAAGCCTCAACTCTCTCCACCTAGGTTGCATGGACGTGATGTTTAGACTGGTTCATAATCTTCAGGATTCTAAAGAGTTCCTTTGATGTAAGAGAGAGAGAGAGAGAGAGAGAGAGAGAGAGAGAGAGAGAGAGAGAGAGAGAGAGAGAGAGAGAGAGAGACAGAGAGAGAAAAAAAAAGAAATCACAAACCTGCCCCTTGGAGCCACCCCTCTTAGTCTGTCAAACATGTATAATGAAATAGGTTGTTGCCTTGACTCTGGGCCAGAATAAACAATCTGAGAAGAGTGTGTAAACCCAGCTGCAGCAGAAGACAGAGGCCTTGCTTTATGACCTTGGAGGGTGCTAACCCAGTGCAAAAGAACCTCACTGCTGACTGGAGCTGTGTTTTGATGCTGGACAGACTCTGTGGCTCCCCTTTTCTATTTGAAGAGTGAATACTCCACAGTGAGCCGCTCTAGACTTGATTTAACCTGCTCCAACAGAGGTCACGCGGGAGAAATGGATATGAGCTTCATAAGAACCCAAGTAAGGTCACGTTTTAGCCAGGGTGGAGGCAGGCATCACCAAAAGACAGGTATCATTTTTCAGCTTCCGGTTAGCTGAGCAGTGATCCACAAGAGGCCCACCACTTTAACAAGCATTCTGTTTTTTTTAAAACGGCATTTTACTATCCCCCCTGGTTAGATTACATCCAGAAATTTCCAGCACGCAAAGAGAGGTAGGTACACTTTCTCAGGAGACAGGTGCGATGAAAGTCATGGTCAGGGTCAGGTGTGATGGAACTGGAGCAGTAGGAGATGGGACAGTGAGCAGGAGGGCCCGCACCCCAGAGCTGCAAACCCAGCAACTCCTGCAGAGCCCTGCACCATGCTGGCTTCCGTGGAAACCGTGTGAACACGATGTGTGTCACAGATAGAGTAAACTCATTTCCTGAATTATGCAGGGTGGCCACACAGCTCAGACACATGAAATACAACTGCAGGGCAGCCAGGCAGCGGAAATGAATGTGTGTCGCTCCGACTTCACAGCGATGGGCGGGGCTGACAGGAGCCGCTTTTGATGTGCCACTCGCATGATTGATGGCATGTGAAGGTCAGTTTCTCAGAGGTATGGCAATTAAGGGAGAAGGGGGCGGGAAGGCACTTCATGGCTGTCTCTGGGCTTAAGGTTAGTAAAGTAAACAGAGGGTTCTATTTTTTTTTGTCCTCCTTTCAGATCTAGAAGTATAAATAACTAAAAATTAAGTTGAGATCACTTTGAATTTCAAGAGAACCTTTGCTCTGTGCAGCCAAGTGCAAATTACATGGTTTTCTCCATTCCCCCCCCCAAACTGCTAGGCTCCTTTGATGAGTGAAAATGAAGGCTTTTTAACACTCACACTCTCCTTTGAAGGTTAGAAGTAGGAGTTCAATAAAAGAACCAGGAGGACAATGCACTTGGCTTGTGTGGAGTGGGTCACAGAAAGTCCAAGGAGACCAGAGCACTGCCCATTTTGGGACGGAGCCTTCCCTGGAGCACGTAGGTTTAGAAATGTCACACATGTGGGTCTCAACTCCATAGATTCTAAAGATGAGGACAGCCTGCTGGAGGGTCTCCTACTTGGGCGATTCAACTCCACATCAGTTATCTTGGAACCTGCTACAACTGCTAAGATGGTAGTGGCCATGGTACGGGCCGTGGCAGGGACAACAGCTGTGGTGAGGCAATGGTGTTAGTAATTAGTTGGCCCTCCAGAACATGCATTTATTGATGCTTTATGGTGTACCTACTAAGCCCAATGCAAAGAATATGAGAGCCTGTAAGAGCTGAAAACACAGACTCACCCGAGAAGGAGAAATAATAATCAGAAAAACACTCCTATAACCATTTGGGATTCCTTGCTCCCTGGGGACCTGGAGAGCCTCCTTCCAACAGAAAATCAGAGGAGTAAGAGGAGCAACCACAAGGTTTGATCTTTGTACTAAACAAATGCATTGGGGGGCGGGGAGGGTAAGGTCGGATGAATACTCTGGGTAAACAGATAGTCTGCAGAGGCTGCACAGGGGCCTGGAGATCTGTGGTGTTGATGACCACCTCAGCCATCTCCATCACACATGGAGATCCTAAAGCTTGGAACTAAGCACCAGGGCTGGAAGAAGCACCCTGTTGCTCCTGTGCCATTTACTTGCTAAGAGGGATCTGCACAGGGCCACCCCAGGGCCTGTCTAGGTCAGGGCTCTAGCAGTTGGCTTTTCCTGGCACCTGGGTTTGGTAGACAGTGGACAGATTGCTACCACGTGTTTTCTCTCCAAGTCTAGACTCCAAATCAGTCTAAAAGCAAATAACTTCTTTGAAAGACTCTACTACCTTAAAGACACACACACACACACACACACACACACACACACGCGAATGCACATGCAAGCTTCTCAAAATAGTGTTTTGACTATTCTGATATAGGCCCAGACATGAGATAGCAACAGCAGAATGAATTTCTGTTTAAAAAAAAAATGCCTACGGAAAAAAGCCCCATCATGGCTTTATCAATAAAATATACTTTTTGGTGGGCAAGTCATTAAAAAAAAAATTGAAATCGTTACTGACAGATGAGGTTTTGTTACTCTTTGAACTTTTGTTAATTTATCTTCTATCTGGTATGAAGGCCCAGGTCAATGACTGATGAGGACATCCTGATGAAACAGGTGGTTTATGGGAACAAAGATCAAACAAAGCAATACAGCTGTAAGGTCAGCCCTCAAGAGGCTGAGGCAGGAGCAGTTCATGTTCCAGGTTAGCTGGAGCTACACAGTGGGACTCTGTCTTTAAAACAAAGAAAGAAGAGACAAAGATGACTAGGAGAAAAAAAAAGTCAGCCTTGCATTTCTAAGTTCCTTTCGCATTTGAGAGTTCTAGAAGTTTGACTATAGTTAGAATATGGAATTCTTCATTGCTTATCATTCACATGGTTCTTTCTAGAAGGTTAGTCTTATTCATCTTTCTCTCTCCCTCCCTTTCTCTTTCTCCCCCCCCGCCCCCACAAAGGAGCTGCCCTGGAGAGATATATTTCTCCTTCAATGTGTTCAAGTTCGCTGTTGGAGTCTAGCCCTGATATTAGGTCGGTGGCTGACATGCATATTCTATGAGACATCCATAGGGAAGCTCTCCTGGTAGAAGTTTTTATGGTGGTCTATCAGTTTTCCTCAAAGGTTTCCCAACAATCAAGTTACTTCTGCAGCTGTACATAGTTATTATAAAGTCCTAGGGCACACTTTCAGGTTTATAGCTTGAACCCTTTCAAGACAGAGTAGTTTCCAAGTTAAAAATTCATATATTCACCTACATAGGCACTTACGTATGTATATATACATGTAACTAGATATAGGTGGGCAAGTTTTAGGAAAACTTGCAGAAAAATTAAGACACTAAAATGACTTTCAATCAAGTCACAATTATACTTAAGTAACATTTCTCTCAGTGTTTTTATTTATGCGTATGATTTATAAAACACACTGGTTATATTTTATTTGGTTTTGTACTCCTTTAAACTTATCTTATGATGTCTATTTTTTTAATTATCAATTATTCCAGGACTCTCACCCTACCTGCTTAAGACAGGATCTTACTCTATAACTAGGCTTCTCCAGAACTTATGGAAATCCTCCAACCTCAGCCTTCCAACTTCTAGAATTACGAGCATGTGCCACCATTCTTAGCCTTCTAAGCCCTAATTTGCAGTGCATTATAAAATATGATGTTTGAGTATCATATACACACCATTTGTACTCATAGTTTCTTTTTCTGTTTCTACAACTCTAAATAATACAAGATGGCATCCTGGTTTTGACAAGTGACTGTGGGCCCTTGTTTCCCTAAGATCATTGCAGGGGTCCATTTCCTTCTTTTCAGTGGCTTCAATTCCACCAGCTCAATGGCACTTATATGACATAACTTCCCTAAACAGTAAGGCATTTACTTTACCACTGAATACACTTAGTCTGTCACGTGGCTTATTAATGTTTCAAAATGTTCAGGTCAGCCTCTGCTTGCTGACTATGGGGATGAAAGGAACAGCAGCATGGGCTTGTTATATATGGCTGCTTATAGAGCATGCCACATACAAGCAATCCCTGGCACTTTTGTATTGTGCAATGACTACAATTACAGACGTAAACTATTTCCTCACTCTTTCTTTCTTATTGGTAATTCTAAATAGATTTTAATACAATAGAGTCCATTGTAGTTTTTGCTTTCTTTCAATGTTCTATCACTATCGTCAGTCTTGGGGAGTGGCTTGACCTTGAGTCCCAAGAGTCAGCAGCTTGGGATGCTTTCTCTAGAATGTTAACCATGGCGAACTTTTGATAAGCCCTTGAAGGGCTGTGAGTGACGAGGCTGTTCATGGAGGCTGAACACGTGAGACAAGGGAGCTATTTACCGTCCTGCTCAGGCATTAAGAAGTTAAGTTAATGAGAAGTGCTACACAAAATAACTGCGAGTGTGAAATGAAGTTCCGAGGATGCTGTCGATTCTCCCCAGTGTGTGTGCAATGCTCCCTTCTGATTGGATCCACTTGATCTGGGCAGCTCCCAGCACTGAGTGGTAGCAGGTGTTGGAGGGAGGTAAAGGAACAGGTCTATTACTATCTCCTCTCCCCATTAAGGATAAGATCTGCATGAGATGTGCTAGAAGACAGGGCATGTATTTACAAGCATATCCAAAATTGTGCCTTAAGCAGAGCCCTAAGAATGCAATGAGGGTTCAATTCCCTTTCGTAGGGAGGCCCTACAAACTACAGCAGTGATCTGGTTCTGCATGGTTGCTTATAGAACATGCAATTCACAAGCAGTTCCTAGTGTATTTAAGCTAAGTTTGAAACTGCCAACTGAATGCCAGAAATGCCAGGGCCAACTGAGGGAACTAAGGCAGGGTGAAGTCACCAGGCTTTAAAATAGAGTAGTTATTGTTTTCTATTAACATTTATGCACTGTAAGAATGTTACAGACACAGTAAGCTTGCAAAAGCAATCTGGAAAGAAAAATATATTTTTAAAATTTACCATATAGGCCGGGCAGTGGTGGCGCACGCCTTTAATCCCAGCACTTGGGAGGCAGAGGCAGGCGGATCTTTGCGAGTTTGAGGCCAGCCTGGTCTACAAATTGAGTCCAGGACAGCCAGGGCTACACAGAGAAACCCTGTCTCGAAAAAACCAAAAAAAAAAAAAAAAATTACTATATAGTTTTGAGAGTTTTTGTTGCAGTAGGAACATTTATTTGTGGTTAGAACTAAATTCTAATGAGAAAAATCCAGCACTTTCATTATTCTGATGTGAAAAAAAAAAAAACTGGAAGGAACAGTGACATGTGCTGGGCATAGCTCCGAAGCTTGTAAATGAAGGCAGTGGGGGAGGGAAGGTTCATGAGCGGAACTTTCAGACCCACAGTTAAGAGAAGCTGCAGAAGCCTGTGGCATTGCTGAAAGACAGGACAGGCAACAAGGACAGACTTCTCTCTCCTCTCCTCTCGTCCTTTCTGTGACTGGAATTAAACCAAAGGCTTGCACATTGGAAGCCAAGTATCTCTGAGCTTACACCCCCCACCCCTAGCCATCTTCTTAGACAACAGAACAAAGGGTTTACAAAGAAACAACTTACCAAGCTGGAAGGAGCATGCTTTAGATTGGAAGAAGCTGAGAAAGAGGAACTGATTTTTAATTTTTTTAAAGCATTATTTTACAAAATGCTCCTAGCTGTCATTAGGCCTCGTCACGTCTGGCTCGCTTTAGAATGGCTTTAAAGACAGGTAGGGGAACAGACAGGAGAAAAGGGATCATGTGAGTGGCATGCAGGGCAGTCTTCCAGACTGTATTCAAAAGATGGAAAACCAAAGATGTCTGAAGGAGAAAATTCAACTGGAAAAGCTGTAAGCCATTACATTTTAGACTTACTGGAGCATGAAATGAAATTTCATGATGTTCTAAAAACAACAACTTAACTGCTTAAAACTGAGTAAGCGAATTGCCATCACATCCGTACCATACTTTTATCTCATCTTGATATAATAGTGGAAACTGGTTCATAGGGGCACAGCCCTCTTTTCCAAGTCATGCACAGTTAGAGAAGCGTTTAAAAATAATCACTTCCAATTGCCCCGCCTTCTAGCAAAACCACACGTAGACATACATGATCGATGACTTTCAGTATCCTGTCCTCTTGGCAGCATGGCACCGGGTGACTTAAAGGTCTCCATGGACCCTACTTCCCACCAGCCTGTCTACAATCCTCAAAGCCCCAAGTGTAAGGACCTGAACATCTTCACTACTACATTTCTTAAGTTTCCCTAAGGGCTGTGGGTTTTCACACAGAAATACTGGGGGTCTTGGGCTTGATTTTCAGATGTCCCTTCTTACGGTTTTCCTCTTTGATCCAAAGAGAAAATGACCAACAATCTCTGATCTAGGGAACTATGTGACCAAGTTCCAAGCTTATAGCAGGTTCGCAGTATTTTCTGGCTGGCCTTTGGTTTCCACTGCCCAGTTTCCTTTCTTAGACTAGAATTTATCTGTTACCCGTTACCTTGTAAAACAGAGTTTCTTAAACAATAGAAAAACAATCGATTGTGTGTTAGCCTTTAAAATAGAGTTCTCAAGCCGGGCGGTGGTGGCGCACGCCTTTAATCCCAGCACTTGGGAGGCAGAGGCAGGCGGATCTTTGTGAGTTCGAGGCCAGCCTGGTCTGCAAAGTGAGTCCAGGACAGCCAAGGATACACAGAGAAACCCTGTCTCGAAAAACCAAAAAAAATAAAAAAATAAATAAAATAGAGTTCTTGCATCATCAACCCTGTGTGTGTACATGTACGTAGAGGCCAGAGAACAACTTGGACGACTTGGTTCTCTCCTCTACCACATGGGTCCTAGGATCAAACCTAGGTTTTAAGTCTTGGAAGCAAGTGACTTTACCCACTGAGCCATCTTGCCCGTCTCAATAGTTTCCTTATGAGACCATACAAACTCATTTGTTTTCTAGTAAATGTCCCTTGTGGCCCCACCATGTATGATGTGCACATTACTGAACTCTCACGAGATGGTCAGGAGAATTTTAGCATGTGTGTGATCTCCTTTAGCAATGAGCACATGGTTATGCCATGAACATAAAACGTTGTAGACCATGATACCAGGAATAAGCATGTCTTCACTGCAAACATCTACACCATTTCTACCCAAAGGGATCAAATACCATACGCCAATTCATTCATCATGTCTTGGATCTTACATGACAATAAAGCAAACTCCTGACTTCTTGGCAAATTAGAAGGGAATGAACTCTCTTTCGTTCTTTGAGTGGATTTAATCCCTTCCTCCTTTTCCAAACATTTGTAGAAATGCCTGGTGCATAAGAGACTTTTTTTTCCTCTTCTCTCTTCCCTGCCCCCCCCCCCCAAGTTCAAAGCACCAGGAAGAGAGAGTTGTGGGCACCATGGGGAGAGAGCTAGAACATGCAAAGAATCATTCTTGTTCTTAGATTTTGCTTGCCTTGGTCAGAGGCAAGAGAGGGTTATGGGAACCATAACTCCCATCGAGCCCATGCTGAATGATGTTTGGAGACTGTAATCAGATTTCAATCCATGTGTTAATGTTTTTGGTTACCAGGACCAACTGCTCAGAACAGTCCTGGAGATGAACTGCAATCATTCACTTTTTGGCCACAAGGATGTCTTAAAGGTGTTTAGACCACCATGCTTCTGGATTCCTTGAGGAGGATTCCCATTTTCCATAAGTTAATGGTTACAACATAATTCTTTATATCCACTTGGAGTGTTTAAGAGAGACTTAGGTTTCAGTTCCACAGAACACCCTTAGTTCATCTCTTGGCTGGAGAGATACGTGGATAACTACTTTTTCCTAATGTAAAATAAACACAGATGAGGTAGGTTGAAAGTCAAGTTTATACTTTACAGCAGCAGATGATAAATAAGCCATTTCCATAACTGTCAGGTTAAAATCAGATGATGTATGAGCTTGGTCTATATGCACAAAGGTGAACAAGGAGATTGGAAGAATGCTAGAACTTCAAGGGGAAATATATGCCAGTCTCTGTTAGTGTGGAAGGTTTTCAATTGCTATTCACAGTATACCAACTCAATAGTATTCACGAGTAATAAAGGCTTTTGCAAAATATTTGAAAACTAGTAATTCTTGTTAGCATTCTACAAGACCCAACTACAATTTAAGTTGATTTTTACTAGTGAATAATCATATTTCTTCCTGGTAGAATATAAATTTTAACATATGATATAAAAATAAATGTCACTGAATGTCAACTCACTTTAAATTGAACAGTGAACACATCATATACTATTTTTCTATCTGTGCAACTAGAATGATTAGCGTGCTAAAAAGAATTTCATGTTCATCCATCAATCATCGGTTTGTTCTTTGTGACTCACACACTCTATGGAATCTTGAGACACCAGCAGGCATCTGCAGCAACCAGACAGAAAGGGTCCCCATTTTGCCTCACTATTGTAGAAAAATAAGCAGTTTTGCTTGGAGTGTTTACTTTCTTAAATTCCATTCCTCGATGCATTAAAGACCCTTATGAACGCCAAAGGCATTGAGATGCTAGAAACAAATGGCTTCACTGCTGTCAAGGCTGAGCCTTTGCAAGCACCTTACTAAATTGGCCATTTGAGTAGTCCCAACCATTAAAACCTTTGCCCTATGAGAAAGAGACTAATATGTCAAGATGTCAGTGAACAGCACTGTGCTTCCCAGAAACACCAACTTCTTAAGGATTTGGCAGAGTAAAATGTCCTCGTCTCCTACTTTTCTGTTAAGTACCATCCCCCCACTAGTCTTCATCTCAGTTTGTACTCTGCATGGGGAGGGAGGGAAGGTGAAGGTCACACAAAGGGTTAGAAGTCCCAGGCCTGTAGTAGTAAGAGCTGCCTCCACCAACTATTAGCTCAGTGAGTGAGGAAGGCCATGGATACTCTTCAGGCTCACGGTTCCTGTATCTATAAGATGAACAAAACTAGGCTGGCCACTAGGACTAAAATATACATCAAAGGGTCTGACAACAGGTCGTGAAGAAAAAGTCCCCAACAAGGGTTAAAAACTGCTATAACTTGGACTTAAGTTTTGTGCAGGGTGATGAGTATGGGTCTAATTTCATTCTTTCGCATGTCGAAATCCAGTTAGGCCAGCACCATTTGTTGAAGATGCTGTCCTTTTTCCATTGTATGGTTTTGGTTTCTTTGTCAAAAATTAAGTGACCCTAGGTGTGTGGGTTCATTGCTGGGTCTTCAATTCGATTCCATTGACCACTGGTCTGTTTCTCTACCAGTACCATGCTGTTTTTATTACTATTGCTCTGTAGTATAGCTTGAAATCTGGGATGGTGATACCTCCAGATGTTTTCTTATTGTACAGGATTGATTTAGCTATTCTGGGTTTTTTGTTGTTCCATATGAAGTTGAGAGTTGTTTTTTTCAGGTCTATAAAGAATTGTGTTGGTATTTTGATAGGAATTGCATTGAATGTATTTATAGCTTTTGGTAGGATGGCCATTTTTATTATGTTGATTCTACCTATCCATGAGCATGGGAGATCTTTCCATCTTCTGATGTCCTCTTCAATTTCTTTCTTCAAGGACTTGAAGTTCTTGTCATACAGGTCTTTCGCTTGCTCGGTTAAAGTTACCCCCAGGTATTTGATATTGTTTGTGGTTATTGTCAAGGGTGGTATTTCCCTAATTTCTTTCTCAGCCCATTTAATTTTTGTATAAAGAAGGGATTCTGATTTTTTTGTATTAATTTTGTATACTGCCACCTTACTGAAGGTGTTTATCAGTTGTAGGAGTTCTCTGGTGGATATTAGTCATATAGTACAGGATAACTATCTTATAAGCAACACAGCAAAAAGATCAGGAACATAGATTTTGTTACCTATCAATGAGACAATTTGCCCTAGGGGTGCTACCATGTAGCCCCCCAGTGCAAGAGGAAGCTCTTAGTCCTCATATGACTGTTGAACTGAGAGGGGCTGATTTGTAGGGACACTCCACATTGGAGGAGTGGGATGTGTGGGAGGGTGGAACCAGGAGAGATGGAAAGAGGACACTATGATGGAGATGTAACTTGATGTAATAAATAAACATTATAATAAAAAAATAAAAAAAAAGAGTTGGCCCTATAGGAAAAAAAACTGCTGTAACTACAACTGGAGATGCTTGTATGAAAGCTAACCAGAAACAGCAAAACAAACAAACAAACAAATGAAAAGACAGTAATTAGTCTAAGAGGTGACAAAGGAAAGGTTCTCATGAACAGGATGACCACAAAAGGCTCTTGTCAGAACAATCCTGCACAAAGGCCCTTTCAACTTTATCCAAAATCACTCCCCTGAGGACATCTGCCCAGCAATTGTCTGCCTATTCAGCCTCAGACCAGCACCACCCTTGTTGTTGGTCCTGTGGCCAAGGAACTGTCATTTCAAAATGTCTTACATCATTCCCCTCATTTGGGCTTCAGAGACTTCCCTCACCTTCTTCACCTCTGTGAAGATGCATGCCATTTACCATGGAACATATAATTCTTCTGAATAAAAAATAGCCATTACTCGATGGAGACCCTCCTCGTTATTTAGATTGACAGTGTAAAACAAATAATGTTATCACCCTGTTTCAAAGTGTCCCCTTGAAACACCAGTGTTCTGTTATCAAACCAGGAAAATGCTCAGCTTCCCAATTAAAATAAAAAGAGAATTCAAGTTCACACTTAGTTGAAACTGAGAGTATTTTACTGACTCAAGGGAATTACTTGGAGAAGACACATCAAGTCTTCTCCAAGATTTTAAGACCTGCCAGTCCAGCAGCAATAATCACATTCTGTACCATATTCATGAACATTTATGGGGCCTTCTGCATCTGTGTATCCATTAGCTTTTATAAAAGTCTCACAGTAGGTTGTGCTTACAGATAACAAAGAACCTATAACTGATGAGATTTTCTTTAAAATTGTGAACAATTCATCATGGAGGCTTCATATATATTTCCTGGTCTCATTTGGGCAATACCATCTCTTTTCTGTACAGTTTATCTTCCTAAAAGTTGTTTTAATTTTATTTATGTGTGTGTGTGCATGTGCATGCATGTATTGTGTTATGTGTCTGTATGCAGGCATCTGTATGCATGTAAAGGCCAGAGAACAACTTCCAAGAGTTGGCTCTCTCCTCTCCTCTTCCTCTCCTCCCCCCCCCCCCCCCGTGGTAGGCCATCTTTTTAATTTTATTTTGTCTGGCCTGTTCTTGAAACATAACAAGCTTTCAAAAAAGTTAAGCTTTGTAAGATCTCCCCACTGCCATCACTATACTAGCTGGGTATTTAAGGGAAAAGACAGTGCAATGATAGGGACACAAAGGACACATCAGGTCCCTGTGCACATCAGAAAATGTACTACTTAATCCTTAGTCCAGTTTCCTTATTTATGTAATTTGGGAAAACCAATTCATACCTGTTTTCTTATGGAATGATATGCTATTTAACTAATAAAAAAAAAACCAGAATATCATTTGGAGACAGAATTGGAATGTCGGTCAAAAATTCCAAAGATGCCCAAAAATTAAGATTAGAAAAATCAGGTCCGTTCAAAGACCTTTTGCCTTCTGTTGGTCTGCCCATTTTTACCAGAAGGCTCACTATTTACTGGGCGATGCCAGCTCTATTTTCTACACGTCTTCTAATCAGAAGTAGGAATACTGGCTATTCTACCATTCTCTAACCTTGAGTGTAGCTGTTTCCCCATGGATATGCCTGTGCAAGACCTACAGCTCCTTGTGACAGTAGGGCTTTGGTGACCATTAAAGGAAAAGCTTGTTGTTTGCTTAGTTCCAGCTCATGGAATCCATGTCACACCATGAAGGCTGGCCCCTAACCTCACCCTTCCCATCAACTCTGAATCCTGCCATCTTTCCCTGGGGAGCCTAAACTTCTGTCTTAGATGTCTCCTACCCAGCTAAAACACATGGCCAGCTGTCACCCTGGCTCTGGCTTCTTAAGTACTGAGGCCTGTGGGTCTTTAAGCACAGTGAATAGACTGGAGGAGAGTCAGAAGGACATGTTCATTCCAACTCACCTTAGCACTCCATTTTTATCCTATCTCTTGATTTCCATCATTTTTGTGGCATTAGTCATTCATCCTATAAAAACCAGGGTTCATTACTTATTTTCTCTAGGGGGTATGATAATGATGGCTTGCCTCTATCTAAAGGAAAGTTCATGGCTTTTATTTTTGTATACTTTATGGATATAAAATTTGTAGATTTTATATACTTTATGGAAAGATATCAGCAAGGCCTAACTTCACTCTTGAATCATGCTGGTGTTTTCTTCTCAGCAAGGAGCCTCGTCAGTCACCTGGAACAGTAAATAGGGAAATGTCGTTCTAGCATTCCTGCAGGATTGTGCTATGGAATGTGAGCAGAAGTTGGACTGTCCACACCTACCAAGCCTAATAAATCAGTGCCCTCTGAATGTCACGGCATGGAGACTTTATTGGGTGCCACCTGTAATCACTCAATTAAAAACAAATAAAGGATGCATACTTAAGTCTCAGCCCCTCACACTGAAAACAGCTGCACCCTTCACATCAGGTTTGGCTAAACCACAATCCTGGATCCTGGTATTTTAATCTTAGAAGGTGATCGCGTTAGCTGCCATAGAGTTAAGGCAATCTGTTCTCCAATTAAGGATAGTTGTGCACTAATGGAAAAGATCTATGAGCTCCCTCTTTTAATGAAACTATCTAGTGTATCTGCACAGTTGCCCCAAATGGTCAAGCTCTCAGACGTTATGCTGGGTCTTTCTGGTTGGTGTTCACAGCAAGATAAAAATGTCAAGATTACTAGAGAGATTAGAGAGACATAGAATGCTAGTATTTCAGGGCTTGAAATCCACACACACTTTATACCTCCTAAATAATAACCAGGAAGTACTGTGTGTGTTTGCAAGTGTGTATATGCCCAGGCACATGCATCTCACAGTGGGTTTTTAAAGGCCCACTGACAAGAACTTGGCAGACACATTAGTGGAATCAAAAGAAAAGCTGTTGAAACAAGGTAAGGAATCTCTAGAGAGAGGATCCAGCAACACAACAAACTGCAAAGTGGAACACAGGATGGTATCCGCAAACCTGAGATTCTCACCTGTCCTTCTTGGTCAATACTGTGTACCATGTAGGGACATAATGGGGGGGGGGCAGGGAAGGGACAGACTATGTGTCTTAGCCATGTTCAAGTGATCCAGGGTGCTCTCCTCCTGCTTTCACACCATTTTCACCTGACAACTCATTTTCCTGAACCTAATACGCTTTCCCCACATTTAACATTCCATGTGCTTATGATATAAGTAGGTGGAAAAGTTTTTTAAAGAATCATTGGTAACCACATAGCACAGACACATGACTAACAGCATAAACATTTTGAAGTATTTCAACTTTATCATTTTCGCATGCTTTCATCGTTTTACAAATGCAATGGCACCATCCTGTAAGTACTGTTTGCTGTCCTTTCTTCCTGTCACAACACACGTCACACACTCTCCTCTGTCATACATGTTTTTGAACGTGTGTTCTACTAGTTTACTTGTGTGATGTTCTTCACACTAGAGTATCAAAATCTACTTAGCCATTGTCCTGTTTTCTTAGTTTACAGATTTGTTTTTATTTATGTGTGTGTGTGAGCATATGTGCACATGTGTGGGGGTGGCCAGAAGATGGTGTTGGACCCCTAAGAGATGGAGTTATGGATTATGAGCCCTCTGAGTAGGCTCTGGGAACCAAACTCAAATACTCTAGAAGAGCAGGATATATTCTTAACTACTGAGCCATTTCTCCAGCTTTCATCCTTTTTTTTTTAAGATTTATTTATTCATTATATATACAGTGTTCTGTCTGCATATATGCCTGCAGGTCAGAATAGGGCACAAGATCTCATTATAAATGGTTATGAGCCACCATGTTGTTGCTGGGAATTGGACTCAGGACCTCTGGAAGAGCAGTCTGGAAGAGCTTCAAACTCTGAGCCATCTCTCCACCCCCCAGATCTCATCCTCTTATTGTAGATATGTTTTTGACTTGTAATTGAAAACCATAATAAGACATCATTACAGTAACTTCTGTGCATCTGGCATCCATCTGTCTGTCCATCCGTCTGTCCATTTCTATCTATCTATCTATCTATCTATCTATCTATCTATCTATCTATCT
>CAJQZJ010033456.1:648469-703772 GCA_907164525.1 Lophiomys imhausi | reverse complement strand
TCTATCTATCTATCTATCTATCTATCTATCTATCTATCTATCTATCTATCAATCCATTCATGCATCCATCTACCTATCTATCATCAGTCATCTATCTTCCATCTATCTATCTATCTGTCTGTCTGTCTGTCTGTCTGTCTGTCTGTCTGTCTGTCTCTCTGTCTGTCTGCATATCTGTCTATCTGTCTATCTATCTGTCTACTTACCTACCTATATGAATGGGTTACAGGTATTTCTTCATCTTCAAGAAGTTGAACAAATTAAGGAATTAAAGATATGTGTAATATCATGCTCTGCAGCCATCATAAGCATACCAGGGCCACTATCAAGATCCAGGATTTTCCCATGAGTTCACCAGCTATCGAAAGACCCATAGTATACAGCATTAAGTTACTTTTAGCTAGGAATGGTGTCTCATGCCTGTAATTCCAGCACTTGGGAGGTGGAGGCAGGAGGATCAGGAATTCAACACCAGTGTGGTTACATACTGAGCTTGAGGTCAGATGGGACTACATGAGAGTCCATCTCAAAAACTCCAAACTAATTATGACAGCAATAAATTATTATTAATTACATAGCATGAAATTACTATTTCCCTATGTTGTATAAAGGGCTCCTACAGTGGCATTTCCCTGCGTCTTTCCCATCAGGGGCTTTTATATTGCTTAGCAGTTTCTTGTATAATTGACAATAACAATTTAATAAAAAATGCACTCTCATTTTAATGTGGATTTCTGCTATGACTTGGGCTTTGAGGGTTCTCTAAACATCCTGTACTATATGAAGTAGTAGAAACTTTAAGGCTTATAGTGTTTCTCAATCTCTGGGTCGTGACCCCTTTTGGGGTCACATATAAGATATTTATTTACATTACAATTCATTAATGGTAGCAAATTACAGTTATGAAGTAGTAATGAGATAATTTTATGATTGGGAGTCACCACAACATGAGGAACTGAATTAAAGGGTTGCAGCAATAGGAAGGTTGAAAACCTTCCTATTGGGGTTAGAGGGAGGTCTTTGGGTCTGTGGGTGTGTGCCCTTCAGGAGACCATGGGATTCTGTTTTCCTTCTCTCTCACTTCTTTGCATGAAGTGACCCACTTTTTCTCTGCAGGGGTTCTCACTGTGATGTGCTGTAGCTCCCAACCTCTGACACCCCCAGCCTGACGTGCTGTAGCCCCCAACCTCTGACACCCCCAGGCTGATATCTGATCATGGAATGAAACATTGAGCCCAAACAAACTTTTCTACTTGGTAGTAGTTGATAAACAGGTACTTTTTATAGTAAAAATGAAGCTGACTTCATATTACTGAGATTGAGTTTATTTTTTAATACATTATTGAGTACTTGAATCTGTCTCTATTTTTATCTGTTAATGCCTTCATGACCCAGAAAACTTCATATATTAATAATATAATATCAACACAATGCCATGAACCACTGTTGTATATATAATTGCCACTTACATGTATTTAAACATACTTACATGTATTTAAACATACTTAAAGTTTGAGCTAAATACATCTGCTACTCTCTTTATATGAAGATGCGTTTCATTGCTTTTTCTTATTTTTTAAAATCACATTTTATTTATTTTGCATATGCATGCTCTTGTGCCCATGTATGTATAACGGAGGGGGGAGCTATGGAGCTCTGAGGACAACTTGTAGGAGTCACTTCCAGTTTCTGTGCTTCCGATGTGGGTCCTGGGGATTGAACTTAGGTCACCAGGCTTGGTGGCAGGTACCTTTCTTTACCCACCAAAGCATCTTGCTGGCTTTCTTTTATATTGCTTTTCTGCTTAGCATATACTTAGCAAAACCCTGTCATCACAATGAAATCGTCCTTTATACTTCTGTGTATTTTTTTTTAATGCTCTAATTTTTAAAACGTTTCTAGCTCTGTACCATCTGGAATTTGTTGAGCCTCATGGCATAAGATGAGACGACTTTTTCTCGGAGCAATTAGTCAACATGTTTTTCCTCTTTGTTTACTCATTTGGCCCGCTGCTCTTTCCTGCGCCCCGCACCACTTTCACACAGCACTCTGTTTCTTTCCACCCTTTGGGCCAGTGTCACCTCCATTATTTTAAAACAGGAGCTTTCCAGTATTCTGGAATCTTCTAGGGCAAATTTCTTTCCAATTGAGAGAGAGAGAGAGGAGAAGAAGAAAAGAAAAGAAAGATCACTGGCCATCTCTCAAGCTTACTTTTCCAGATGATCCTGAGAATCACTTTAGGTAATGAAAGCACATGCCAATTTGAGGGGAAAAAATGCCATTTTTTGCAACCCCCCTCCCCCGAATCCTTCTGCATGAATATGGATTTCCTCATGGTTTTGCATATGGATTTCCTCATGGTTTTGCATTTCTGTGATGATTGATGTTGCTCTCCAAGCAAAGTTGGGTGCCCACACTGCAAGTGGAAATTTGGGGCTTAAATTTCTCTCAAGGGCTCATAATTTCTCAAGTCAAGGAGAAATTGTGAGCCAGTTTGAAGCATGCTACCCGAAAAATGGGTGAGACAGCACAAACGATTAGATTTCAGAAAACCAGGACTTTTAATGTTTAAAATGCCCATAAATGCTTCTGGAAACCAATTTCTCTAACTGACTATCATGGTTTAGTGTGAAGAATCCTTGGTGGAGAATATTAAAGAGACAGGGTCTATCACTACAGCACCATTCTTCACCTATTCTCCAAGTCACCATTAATTTGGCTTTAGCAATGCCTAGTAAAATATGGTTAAGTGCTAGGCATCATTTCACACTGTTGGCTTGCTTGGTCCATTTCACAGATGTGTGGAAATAAGGTCTGGCTTCGATTTGCATCTGAGATGGGGCGTCCATGTATTTTTAGTCTTGGCTTATTTTTAAAATAAGCGAGAGCAAATGGGAGTGTGCCACAGGATGTGGTCAGCCAGCAACTTCATGTGACCTCAGAATTTGTATTAGAAAACAAGTCCATTTACTAGTTTCGAAGGTGAGTTTCAAAATAACTCAGGAGGAAAAGATAAACAGAGAGCTATCTAAGGAACCAAGGCATTCAAATCAGGAGGCACCACATGGGTAATCTACTACCAACACAAGAGCTGAAGCCACGGGGATGCCACGCCACAGGCCACAACAATCATGCCAGCAATCTTAGGACTCACATTCCAACACAACACAACAACACACATAACAACACAACACGAGTTGTGTTGGTCTGTCCTTGGAAGCTCAAATACCAGGCCAACTTAAGCCCTTGTTCTTAGCCTTGCCTGATTAGAGACTGAAAAGAAAAATCAAACTAAGTGATTCAGAAAGTGTCTTGAAGTCAAGTGTGAAAACTCAGTGCCAACAACGGCAGCACTCCAGGGACTGAGGCAGGAGGAATTAGGTTGAGTTTTGAGTTCAGCTATTTAGTGAGTTTGAAACCAGATAGGATTATCTGCCACCCTATCATGAAACAAAACAAAACACAGGCAAAAACAAAATAAAACAACACCCAATAAACTAATACAATCCTTCCCAAACAGAATAATACGTGTCAAGTGCCCATCTATACACAAATTCTCTATTGCCACCAGTCCTTTGGACATCTCTGAGGTTATCTGTCCTGTTTTTTCCTCAGACTAGGAAACAGATACTCCGAGAAGCTAAGGAATTTGCTCAAAGTTAAACAGCTGGTAAGAACTAGGGGTAGGGGCCAGAGAGAGAGAGAACTGATGACCGGAGTGTGACTCCTGGGAGCTACATAATGGGAGGAGAGAACAGACCTCATTAGTTGACCTCTGACCTCCACACATGTACCACGACTTGTACATGTGCACACATACACTAAATGAATGAATAAAATGAATAATACAATTAAAAAAATTTAAAAATAATTAGAACTAGGATAAAACGTAAGTGCATTGGCTCAAAGCCCATGTCTGACCTTTGTATACACCATCTACACATCTGAGGCCAGGAGAAGAAAATTACAGAGAAAGAGGAAGCATTTTGTGAAAGAGAAGCTTTTTAGACTTTTTTTTTTTTACTTTATTTTTTTTTATAAGTACTTTATTTTTTTTCTTCAAGTTACATCTCAGTCACAAACCCCTCCCTACTCCCCCTCCCTATCCCTCCCTTCCACCCTCTTCCCCCCAGAAGTTTCCCCTTTCAGTCCAACAGATGGTTCCTTCTCTTATAACAGTAAGTATTATACACAACAACAGATATAAATATGCCACATTTATGAGAGTTAAATGGCCCAGTATACCTTCCCAATGTCCAGTTCATACATATTTGGCCCCTGACTTTAGCTTTCTACCTTCTAACCATCTCCATGAGTTTAAAGTTCTATAACTGACTTAGTTTTCATACTAACTTGCATCACTATTATAACCATCTTCTTAGATCTAGAACGCCCTCTTGATTCCTAAACAACTCAAAATTTAGCTATGAGACTCAAGCTGTCTATTCTTCAACCACCTCAGAGAGCTGAGAAGGATAAATATATCTGATTATATAGTAAGTGCAGGGCCTGCAGCTTCCAATACTAAGAAATGACAAACCAGTGACTACCTGGACAGTTCCCATTTTCTCTCCATACATTCCAGCATCAGTCTTCAGCCTTTTGGTCCTGTTTCTCTGACAGACATTTATTGTAGAGCAGGGATTGTGAAGGACTAACCTACCCTGTCTTGGCAGAGCTAGGCTGTCGACTTCCCTGCTACCAAGTTTTGTCCTTTTTGGACAGCAGTCTGTCTGCAGTTGAAGCAAGGAGTTTTTACATGCCAAGAGATAGGCTTGCCACTAATTCAACCATCTCACACTGGAGATTCTTCGATGCTTTTCTTCTACTTGGAGTAGAATAGGGGGTGCTGTCAGGAGCTGATATGTCACGATATCAAAAAAAAAAAATCTTAATTTAAGACCACATCTTTGAATGCCATATTCTGCAGATCTCTTGGGGTTTTTGAAGATGCCCTATCTATCTCTTGTATTTAGATAAGCAAATGTTGCTTGTCTCTTAACAACTTGATTACTGAGTAGCTTAGAGAATATCTGTGATAGACTGTCTTAGTAGCTAACAAGGTGACATGCATGCATGACTAGGAGTTTGTTTTTCTTAACTATCCTAAACAGTTTAAGACGGTTGGTATCAAGAGGCCAGAGCTTCACATTTCATTTTTATAGAGGGGCAGAGGCAAGGCGAAATGAACCAGGATCCCAGAGGATCATCTCACTGCAACCTAGTTAGGGTGTCATAGCCCTGGCCTTGTCCGAGGCTGTTGGGGGGTTAATCGTGATTGGCTTGAGCAACACCTGGGAGATTTGTAGAGCACACTTCTGGATGTGTCTGTGAAGGCATTCCCACAGGCAAGGGTGAAGGCCTATGGGCAGAGACTGTAGGAAGAGTAAAACGGGAAGAAAGCAAAGACATGCTCCTCACTGATTCCTGGCCACTATGAAGCGAGCACCCTCCTGTCTCATGGGCTCTCATTCCCATAATGTTCTTCCTCACCAATACTCAGGAAAAAAAACCACAAACAAACAAAACAAAACAAAACCAACCAAACAAACAAAACCAACCAACCAACCAACCAAACAAACAAAAAAACGCCAGCTGGACCAAGAGCTTGGAAACCATGAGCCAAAATAATTCCTTCTTCTCTTAAATTGTTGTCTCAGGGACTTTGTCAGAGTAATAAGAAACTGACTAACAGACTGTTCTGGGGCAGCCTTCACTAAGCACACAGAAGCTGCATATTACCAACCAAGTCTACTCTTTGTGTAGACTTGATTACTCATGAATTCTGCTCTACCCTCCCCCAAATAGGACTCTGTGATCCATAAACTCCAGGCACATATATCGTAAGTGTACTAAAAGCTATGTATGGATTTGAGAGAAAAAAAATTCTCTATCACATAATATTTGACTATGGCCTGAAGGAAATAGACTTGTTCACAATCACATGCCTGGCATCCAGCAATCTGGCATCTGTGTTTTCTATGGTGAGCCGGGAAAGTTTCCAGAATGTTCTCAAGCAGATTTCCAAGGAGAGGAGTTTTTCTTTTTAGGTATCGTTAAGGATTTTAAGCTTCCAAACTTGGGTGGCAACAAAACAGTGAAGGGAAATCTGCACCTCTTTAAATGAAGACATGAAACCTCAAAAGGTAATGAAAGAGAAGAGCTAGGAAGAGGTTCCTCCACTCCCAGGACCCCATTCCTTTCTCCCAGGGATTGCTAGCTTTGGGCAGTATGACATTGTGCGGCCTCCTAGTACTTCCTGGTCCCTTCCCAGGGCACAAAAGCCAATCAGAGGAGTCAGTGGCCCCAAGTTCCTCTCAGTATCCATATGCCCCTCTGAATGAGTGTTCGCTCAGTTTACCCTTCCTGTGTCTAGAATAATGGGATGTCATCTATTCAGAAACAACTTGCTACACTGAACAGTGTCTGTGAACCAATGAGCCCTTTCTCCTTGGTTCTCAGCATCCCTACAACGTTAGTAAGAAATTGAAGTGTACCAAAATCTAAGCAGCAACAAAACGAAAGCAATACAGGCAGACCTTCCAAAACAAACCAATTTCAGAAAAAGCAACAAACTGTAAATAGGCTTCTGAGCTCTAAATAGCTGGTGCTAGCCCACATGAGCCTGTGCACACCCGGCCACCTCCCCACCACAGTTTATCTAAAGGCCCAGTTCTGGGACGCCAATTCAGATCTCCTAGATCTCCCTGAATAGGGAAAAAGCATACGATGATAAAAAACAGTGCCAGGAGAGTACATTAATAATAATATTAATAATAACTATAACGATAAAATCCTCACCAACTACAAAATTTGGCACACAGCTAAGACACTTTATTGAGGAATCTGAAATCAGGATGGGGGCATATATATATATTTTTTTCAATTTTTAGAACAAAACATTGAGTCTTTGGCCTTGGGATATTGTTTTCTTTCTTTGGGATGAATCCTGGGTCGGTTTTGTGTTGTTTTGTTTGTTTGTTTGATTTTTCTGCAAGGGTTCATATTAATATGACAACTGAAGTTCATGTTATTGGAAGAGATTTTTGGCTCTTTGTGCCCAAAACATTAGACTACTGAGTATATCATTAAGTGAATTTGCAAATGACTTGTACTTTAAAAAAAGTTTTTTTTAAGGAATTCTCCAGATGTGTTTCTGTCTTCTCAAGGCCTGACATTCCTGTCTCTGTGGTATTAAGCTGAAGCCGCAGGCATGCAGAAGTTGCCAGTAACCAATGAATTCCAAGCTTGAACAAGACATGGATGGCACTGGTCACAGTGGACACTAAGCTTGGCCTGTGGGTGTGGATGTCCATGTAATTTTCCCACTGACCCACATTACCTTTAAAAAGCAAAATGTTGAAAGGTGGGAGACGGCAGATGTAAAAGCCATCATACCATGCTTGCAGTATTTGGGTACTGTGCCTCTGTACTGAAGCTAAGGAAAAAGCAGTGAGGAAGAGTGGGAACCCCAGGCCGCATTTCATCACCACGGTGACACACATGGCGGCAGATGTCAGCTTTGAGATAGAACAACATGGATGGCATTTTACAACAACATGCTGTTCCTTGAGGATTAGGAACTGGTAGAAATTTTAGGCTGAGCAGAGGGAACTGTTTAGCAGAATCTTCATGAATCTGATTTACGTTTTATGAGGAATTAAGTTACAGGGTTCCCTCCCCCCTTTTAAAACTCTGGACCATTAAAACCAACCATTCAGCCAAAAATGTATTTGGGATTTAACATTTTCTTTTGGAAAAACATTTTTAAAAGTGACGTATACTCTAGGCACTAAAAGGCCATGAAATTCTATTTTAACAATATGATGGGGCCTACCTTCAACCAAAGCAAAGTTAATCATGGTATGGTCTAAGATCAAGGCTAATAACACATGTGGTTCAGAATCTACTTATAGACACCCTGGGAGTTGTGTGGCCTTTGGTGATAGCCATGGGGGCTGATTCAGAGTTGGTAAAAGTAAGCTAATCTTCCACGTTTGATGCCAGGAACCAACTCATATGCCCCATTATACTTAGGCAAATAATATCCTATGCTATAATGTGGAAATCTAGAAGTGTGGTTGAGCCAAAAATCACCCTGAACAAACACAAGACTTCATCAGCACTTGAAGCGTGAGGACTCTTGCCTGGCTCTAAGAAGATGCGCAGCCTCCGTGCCCATCAGAGCCAGTTCCGACTGATAGCCAATCCCAGGTTCCACTGGGCTGTTTCCTGTGAGATCACGCCTGACTATGCTTTGACTCACCATGGCCTGGGAGTTTATTCCTCTGCAGCAGGGCTCACTGTCAGGTAGATGGGCAAATGGATGGTAAGTAAGCTCTCCAAAGGACCACCCTGACAACCAAGTGGTGTGTCATAGGGCAAGAACAGCCGCTGGTGGCAGAGCAAGAGCTTGTGGCGACATAGTGTCATGTGCTAGAGGGAGGGGCAGTACTATGGTCTGAGTGGCTTCTCAGTAGCACGGGCCCCTGTTGGGAGAGCTGCCATTGCTGATCCGAGTGATCAGGCGCAGGCGGTGGTGGGGTAGCACAGTAATTGTGCCTGGGTCTGAATCCTGGTGCTATGTGGCCAATGGCAAGCTACCACAAGCCCTGTGATATAATCGTTACCCAGGGCAATCGTAGATACTGGGCTGTCTTCGTGCTGGAATCTAGAAGTCCAGAATTGATGTGTCAGCTCAAACTTGCTCCCTCTAGGGAAGAATCCGCCCTGTCTCTTTTAGCTTCTAATGCTTGCTGACCACCCATGGTGTTCCTAGCTGTGATGGTGTGATTCTAATCTTCCCCATTTACATATGGGTACCTACCTACTCCATGTCTCTCAATTTCTGTGTCTCATTAGGCTCACCCTAACCCAGTGTGACCATCTTAAGTAGAGTCTATCTACAAACACCTCATTTCTAAAATAGTCATGCTCATTGGTATAAAAGCTTAGAACCTCAACATACTTATGGGGAATGCAATGCAACACCTAACACTACTGTATAGAGCTACAAAGAAAGGAGCCAATGTCAATCTGAGCTAAGTTGTGTGCTAAGTGTAGAGATGGTCAGTTTCAATGATTTAGATCAGAAGAGAACTGATCTCAGAAAAGGATCCTACCTCCCTGAGTTCTGGTATCTGAACCCTTCTGTTGAGCAACGCACATTCAAGCTCTGAAACAAAATCACACGAGGGAACCATGGCGCGGCACAAGTCCCAAAGACCTGAAAACTGGTCTCGCCAAGTGATGGCACTTTACCTCACTGGACTGGGAATCCTGAGCCAGTAGGAGAAGCGATATCAGTGTTTCTCAAGTGACCTCTGAAACCCACCATCCTAGGCCTCAGAAAAAGCACCTCAGATGAATACTTCTGTAAACTACAATAAAAACAAATTGTTAGAAAAAAAAAATGACTGGGGTCTTGTCAGGTTATCATGTAGGTCTCCAAATGCTTATTCGTAGTCTCTGCTCTTGTCTTGTTGCAGGCTGGCAGCAGGTGGCTTGTGAACTGGCACCGCTCCGTGTTCTGACATTTTGGGTCACAGTGCTTGGCTATGGCCATGGGTCACTGCAGACACAGAGGTCCCATATGTTCCCAGACAAGAACATCATTCCTCCTGTAACTTCTAGGACGAGTGATGGGTTTCCCAGGCACACCAGGGGGACAGGCCTGGCCAGGGAAATCTTTCTCCCCCCCACCCCCACCGTGCCTCTGAGTCCTCTTTGAGCTTCTTTCCCACTGACTTATTTTCCTTTAAAACTAGCTTTCTCAGTGAATGCAGGAGATTCCAGCAGTCCCAACACCCTGGCTCATATGGAATATATTTAGAGAGGAGGAAAAAAGAAAACTCCAATGGTTATATGATTTTGAACTGGCTTGAACACAGTGTGGCTGGAATTTGAGTGCTGGCCTTTGTTTGCATTCGTCATGACACATTGGTTATACAAGCTGTTGCTACTGCTACCCAAACAGCTGGATCACAGACCCTTCGATGGTTTCGCCTTCTCCTGCTGACTGACAGTATTCACCCAGCTAGGGCCTCAGCTCTCTTACTTGGAAGCATTTACCATTTTCCATGGATATTCATGAAGACATTTCTCCCATAGGAACACCTGCCAGCACAGGACACAGAGGTGACATTTCTCATCAGGCTCAACCAGAATGGTGTTTGTGAATATCTATGAACTCAGTCTATATTGTTAGGAGTATCTTTCTTTATCTGTTTTTAACCTGTGAGCCTTCTCCTAAAAGAGACCTTGAATATGGCACCGATATGTCTTCCAGTGATCTAAAACAGAGGCTAGGTTCCATGTTTAAGTATGTTCACATCATTGTGATAAAAATACATGACTGAAACATATTAAGAAGGGAAAGGCTTATTTGGGCTCACAGTCTTAAGAGGGCTTCAGTCCATGGTAGCATAGAAGGCACAGAGGTCATGATGGCAGGAACCTTTCACACCATAGTGGACCAGCAAGAACAGATTAAGACAGAAAGCGAGACCAGCTATAAGCTTTAAATATCCACTACTTCCACCAGCTGGTGCCATCACCTAAAGGGCCATGGATTCCCAAAACAGTGGCTAGGGACCAAGTGCTCAAAACAGGACCCTGTGTGGGCCATTTCAGATTCAAAGCATATAGGAGCCTCATCTAAGAGCAATGTGCATGAACTGCCGCTGATGACTTTCCAATGGATGGGACCTTGAGTTAGCTCGTTTTGTTCTTGAAATTTTGCCACCACTTCAAGCCATTGATGTTGACAGCAACACCCAGGTAATTTGTCCACAACCTACTCTGGCTGATATTTCATGAGGAATGTATATAATAGGTCAAGTCAGGATCTATGAACACAAAACTAGCTCTCAAACCTCCTCCTCCAGAGAGCTGGGAAATCCAAAGCTAAATGCAAAGACTTAACCATATGCCTCTATTGCCTCATCCTTGAAGGAGTCACTAATATGACAAGAAAGCAAGTCTAATTTTGTAACACATTGCAACAGTCACAAAGACAGAGTTAGGGAAGGATGTTCATGTCATACATATTTTCACCAGTTTCTGGCAAATAAAGAGCAATTGGAGGCATGTGTCTAGCTAGTGGAGCTGAATGGGGTGTGGGGGTGCGGGTGTGGTGGGAGGTGGGAGGGGGCACCTGCAGTGTTGGTAAGAATGCCAGCTCCCTTACTGCAATCCTTGAAAGGCAAAGGAATGACAGTCCTAGGTGTCCCCAGTAGGAGAGCTGAACACAAGGCTGGCAGTATGGTTATGAAACAAGTCCTCTCCTAGGCTGTGTGCCGCCAATGCTTCTCCTGTCCCTTGGGAACATTCTTCCCTACCTGGGGAGCTGCAGCTGAGGCTCCAAGGGATTTGCTAACCCAGAGCAGAAAATCAGGAGAGATGCAGGCTAAAATTCGAGCTATCCAGTGGCCAGTGCATTCAGGGCGACCTGCTGTTCTGTTTCCATAGCAACAACCGGATGGATGTGTGCTCCACTTCCCTCCCTCACTACACTTTCACCTCTCATCCCTAAAATAGATGTCCACAGGGTTTTCTATCAGGGAAAATTCAACAAGATCAAGAGCAAATGAGATCTGTGGCAGTTACCAAAACGTCCCCAGTGAACATTCCATGGTCGCTCAATCACTGTACATAGCAATGTCAGGTCAGCAAGACACCTATTTCGTGGTACTTTAACCCCATCTTCTCTGCCATGCCCTGGTGTCCAAGGACAGATCTTCATGGTCAGAGGAAAGCTGTCAGACAAAAAAAAAAAAAAAAGGATCCTCGGACCAACCACACTGTCAAAAGGGGCCCATGGCAAGCAGAGAAATAGGTGTCAAAGGGATAAAGGAAAGCATTTGAAGGTGACCTCCTAGTTGGAGTAGCTTTAAGACATCAATGGAAAAATTAGAATATAAAAGGGATTTTTTTTTAAAAGGAGGGAAAAGGTCAAAGAGCTAGAAAACTAAGAGGGAAAAATAATGCACATAGAAAAGAAGCATCTAGGGGTCTGGATATCTGATAGGAAAATGCTCATGATAAAAATCATTAAAGGAACAAAATGATAGATGGGACTGGAGAGGGAAAGGAGAGAAAGGTGGTGGTGTGTGGAATGTAATTATGAAGTAATTAACATGGGCCACGTCAGTAATGGAGGGAGGCAGCAGAACACTAGACTTCTCAAACATTCATGAACTGCCAGGAATGAACTTCTTGCTAAGGTATGAATGGCCCTTCCAAGATGCATGCTGAAATGTACCTGCCACCAAGAGGGAGGCCTTGAGAAATTATTAGGTCAGGAGGAGAAATTAATGCCATCGTTTGCAGAGTGGGTAAAAGTGATTTGGGCAGATGGCTCCCTATAAATCAGAGGGCATCAGCTCCCTTCTTCTGTGTTTTAGTCACTGTTCTATTGCTATAAAGAGATGCCATGACCAAGGCAACTCTTAGAGGTCTAGTCCTTTCTCATCATGGAGGGGAGCGTGGCAGCAAGCATGGCTGAGAGGTACTGATCCACAGGCAAAAAACTGAGAGTGAGGGAGAGAGAGAGTGGGAGGGGGAAGGGAGAGAGAGGGAGAGAGAAAGGGGGGGGGAGAGCTGGGCCTAACAAGGATTTTTGATACCTCAAAACCCACTCCCAGTGATATACTTCCTCCAACAAGGCCACACCTCCAAATCCTTCTTAAATAATGCCAGCCGTTCTTATTCAAATCAACATACTTCCATTCCTGTCCTCTTGCCACATGATCCATTCAGCCTCCTGGGATGGAGCAAGGTGTCCCTCGACAGACATGGTCTTGCTACCTAGGACCTCCAACCCTCTAGAACCACAAGCTCAATAAACCTGTGGTTTTCATAACGTACCCAGTCTGTGGTATTCTGTTACAGTAGCAAAAATGTGGAGCAAGACACCCCCAACCTGATCCCATACACCTTGTATTAGGAAGTAATGCAGGAATATCTTGAAGTAGAATGAGTCAAGGACAGGGTCCATGGGAATTGGGGGACCCTGGATCTGACATATAACTGCAATGAAAGGTAACTGAGCTGCGTGGGAGCTTCCTGAGAAATGAGCCCAAGCTTTAGCAAGAGGTGAGAAGTGGGAGGTAGGGGTGCCAGGGGAGAGAGAATGAACATCTGATAATACTGAAATTATTTTAAAATAATGTTGATGTAACATCAAAATTGGATAAGTAAAAATAAATCTAAGTATTTTCTTTTAAAGAATGGCATTTGATTAATTCCCGAAAAAGCAACACCTGGTGCTAGAAAGTCAAACAAAACTGTGATATACTAGTGAATAAATGTGATATGCTTCGTGGGTCATCAGTGAACCTCGGCAGTGATGCATACAAACTGCGAAGCCAAAATGCCTGTCATATTAGGAGAGTTGGGGAAGTTCAGGAGACAGTGATGGAGCAAAAAGAACTAACTAACATCTCATGTAAATCACTCAAGATGTGGTAGCCTGTACACACCAGTAATAAACAGCATGGTGGTCAGAAGACCCACGTAACCACACTGAAGGTGGCAGGCCCGCAAAGCTGAGTTTGTAGGGCATTCGAACAATAAAGGCCAGCTCCTAGTGCACATCTTTGGATAGTACTGGGTTTTACTTAAAGAGGTGCCACTTTAAGGAATAAAAACAGGAAGGTAGAACTCCAGGAGCCCATGTTTTGACACACGGTTCCCGTCATGTCTGAGCAGCCAAGCAGAAGCAGCTAGAAGGACTTGTGAAAGACAGTGGAAGTGAGCATCCTAAGCTAAGCCCCCATTGTCTTCTCTTCAGCAGGAGTCGCGCTGGGTTTCTCTGTGGGTTTGTGGAGTGGAGATGAATGTGTTAGATGCATTCCATGTGGCACCACACAGCAGACAGGAACGCAAGTTTCTGACCTTTTTACTGTACCCTTTTCAAAGTTCGGCACTTTTTGCAAGGCTAGACAAACTGGGGCACCATAGCCTGATGAAAACTTCTGAGAGCCTACAAAAACACAGACCAACAAATGATATGTCTACTTGAAAAAGATGTGGCTAGACAAAATAGAGCATTCTGCTGTCCAGTGCTGAGTCAGACAAGATGGGCTACAGGGCTGTGCCACTCCTCATGTGGGCTACGTGCTCCCTTGCCTCTCCTTCCCTCAGCTTGGATATGTTTTCTAAGCAAGGCCTTTGAGGGGGAGTAAAGGCGCAGCGCAGAGCATGAAGACATTCCTCAAGCCCTTTGTCAAGAGCCCTTTCTGCATCACCACACTGATGGCTGGGTGGCCAGAGGCATTGTGGTATAGCCATAAATGGCAGGGAGACTAGGAAGGAAGGCTTTATAAATATCAGCTGCTCACCTCCAGGGTCAGGACTGTAATCTTGGCTCGTGCTTTTGAAGTGGGCCAGCTTTGTAAATAAGCAGGGAAGTCCGGAATTGAGAGGTGTGATGAGTAACTCACCCCTTAGTCATATTCTCCGCAGTGTAAAGCATATTACTGTCAGCCTGACTGAAACTGCTCAGAGTAGAAGTGATCACATTCTAAAGCACTGGAAAACAATCTCTGAACGCGGACCGCTGCTATCTCCTCCACTCCCCCAGATGCCATTAGATGGCTTTCATTAGGGGAAATGACTCACAAAAGGGGAAATTCTACCCCCAACCTGGTCTGGGAACACTGTGCAAATTAGGAAGACATGGGGGTGTGTGCATTTGGGGTTCTCCACAGGGGAAAGTTGGGACCCAAAAGAGATCAAGGCCCAGGGGGATGGAGGATGTGTTAGAAGAAAGTGGTCCAAGAAGAGGATTCCAGGGTTCCTGGAGGACCATGCCTGGGAAGAGGCAGCTCACGGCCAGGGCAGGGAGGGATGGGAACAGATAGGGAATCCAGGGCAGTGGGCATGGGAATCCTGGAGGACATCTGGACAATGAGAGGAGAACTCCAGCAGTTACTGCAAGGAGAACACGGGACCAGTGGAAACTAATGGGTGCAGACAGGAAAGCTGGGAGAACACTGGGGGAGAAGAACTGTGGGTGGAAAAGCTTAGGACTTGGAATTGCCTGGGTATACTGTAAGGAGGCAAGAGCCTTTCTGGTCAGAATAGGAAGTGGGCAGGGTGGCCCATGGATTCCGGTAGCTGTGGCTTGGCCACTGGTCCTGAGACTGGTGTGGGTGACCCAGGTCCACGATGCATCACTGGAACAGGAGAGGCTTTTGGGCCGGTGGCCTTGTGAGACTGGTGCAAACAGAAGGTTGGTGGACTGAACATGAAGGATCTGGGCTCAGTCCAGGGAGGCAGGATCAGCAGGCATGGGTCAGTGCAGGGTGCAGCATCTCTCATGCAATCACCCACTAACATGCAGCTTTCCACATGTGACAAACTCCTACGCATCCTTTAAGGCTGTGCCTCAATGCCCCTACTTGAGTTATGCAGCTCCAGACTGGGCTGTTCTCCTATACACTTTTTTTTTCATTTTTTATATCACCCTGTCCCAAGGCTGGCAAAACTCAGACATCTAAATCTACATCTACACATATTTAATATGTTCAACATTAGTTCTTATGAAGTTATTATTAGAAAAAAAAATCAATGTTTTAAGCTAAGTCCTTTCTGTTGCTGTCGCTGGAGACACATCTCATGGAGGACACTTTCTCTTAGAGGAATGATTATCTTAAGGCAAGAGCAATTGACAGCAAATGAAAAATATGTTTAAAAACAATACCAACCAGGTGGTTGCTATTTCCAATAAAACAAGTGACATTGGAGAAAGTAGATAAAACACTCACAGAGGCATACAGACACCCCCTTCCCCATGTGTGTGTGTTAGACTATCATCTAAGTTTTCCGAACATATATGCGTCTAGAGGCTACAACCTCATAAGAAAATGGTTCTGTAAGCTGTATTGGCTAACAGGCTGCAGGTACAAAGTCCCTTCATCCCTTTCAGGAATATAGTCCCCAAAACACTCCAAGCTTTTGTAAGCAAGCCAAAGAGGAGCTTCTGTTCTGTGACAATGCTTCACTCTGTCCTGTGTCCGCTGACACATCATCAGCTACATTAAGGATCTAGAACTGCTCTCTACCCCTAACCCTGAACTCCTCATCAGAAAGGTGCCAAATTTTCAAAATTGCTTTCTTCAGTGTGAAGAAACTGGCTTAAACATACTGGCTTAAGATAATACAGAGGTAACCTGGGGTCCCTTTCTCTCTTTCTTTCTTTCTTTCTTTCTTTCTTTCTTTCTTTCTTTCTCTCTCTCTCTCTCTCTCTCTCTCTCTTTCTTTCTTTCTTTCTTTCTTTCTTTCTTTCTTTCTGGCTTAAGATAATACAGAGGTAACCTGGGGTCCCTTTCTCTCTCTCTTTCTTTCTTTCTTTCTTTCTTTCTTTTCTTCTTCTTCTTCTTCTTCTTCTTCTTCTTCTTCTTCTTCTTCCTCTTCTTCCTCATCCTCCTCTTCCTCCTCCTCCTCCTTCTATTTCTTCTTCTTTTCTCCCAGTGCTGGGAATCAAGCCCATGACCTCACACTGCCCAGGAAGTACTTCACCACTGAGCTATACTCTCAGACCTTATAATGATCTTTAAACTTGTGGTTTTTTTGTTATATAAACTTTACTTTGATAGAGACCATTTACAGATCTTATCTTCAAGCTTTTGGCTTCAGCTGAAGCACACTATAAAACTTAACAACCATAAGCCCGTGATTGTGAAGTTTTGTTTTGTTTTTAAAGAAGGACACGGCTTTATGATATTTATGGTGGTTCTGGGAGGTCAAACTTGAATGTCACCTGTGGTACTTAGGATAGTGGCACTGTGCATGGGATCTGTTAACTGTGGATGGGTTGTGCAGCCATTTTCAAGCCTGGGTTTCTTGTTGAGAAGATGAAGAGAGTACCTGCTTCCCTGACTCGCTGGAGGGTCCAACAAGACTGTCTACGTGCACATGCTCTGTGAGGTCTGAAAGGCTAAGCACATGATCCTCCTGTAGACATTGCAGCTGGCTTTGTGGTTCCAGTCATTCAAGAAAGCATAGGTCATGAGTCTGCTTGTTGGAGCATGGATAGGCACACACACACACACACACACACACACACACACATGCACAGATACACACATACAGATATGCACACAGGGACACACACGTGCACACACATGCAGATACACACACACAGGCATAGACACACACACATACACCCACAATCCAGTGCTAATATTATTAGAATCTGAGCTCAGGACATGGCTGATGAAAACTGTATGAAGAATTTGGATAGGAGACGAACCAAGAGCAGAGAGGTTATTCTCAGCAATGATAATTATTTAAACAACTGAACTCATTTCTGAAGATAAACCATTTTAATTTCTTCTGGCCATTATTAATTTATTTTTAAGTTCCAGTATTTCTCTAAGTTTTTGTTTTAGATTAGCTACAATAGAAAGTGTGACATAAAAATGGAAATGAAAGATGAAAGACAACACCTATCTAATTTGGGTATTTTAGATATGCATGTTCTGAGCTAACAGTTTACACACGTGTGCATAAACATCACATAGAGACATACTGTCGATAAACAGCATACTTGATTGTGAACTCCTACTTCCACCTCTAACCCCAGTGGCTCCCATAAAACAAAATTTAGATGTCTAAAATTAATGAAATTTTGGTTTGTTCGAAATCCCAGAGCGAGGCATTCTCGCATTTCTGTGTTCAGATATTAAGGGTGACTCCTCTGTACCGCTGAGTTTTATCTGGAAACCGTGATTACCTCGTGGAGAAAATGGAGAGATGCTGCCTCCTGCTGGACAAAGAAAGACTAGCAGTGCATTAATAACATTCTAATGGATGCTTGGATATGGAAAGCAAATTTTCGCAAGACTGAAACCTTAAGAGTCTCCCTTTAGATTAAAACAACAACAATGTAAATGTTTGGCCATGCATTATATATTAAATAGCAGACAATGTTCAAGATCCAGCATTCAGCACCAGGTAAGGGTAACTGGTCCCAAATCAAATCTCAATGGTGGAGTTTGTGTTGAAGTCCTAACTCCCTGACATTTCTGGTAAGAATTCAGGCATAACAACACACAGTTTAAGCAAGCCCCCGCCATGTCAACGTAGCAGCATTTCCAGTTAACGCTCTCCCTCCAGGAACACAAAATTCACTAGAAGGGAACACTTCCCCTTTTCCTAAGTCAGAAATAGCAAAGTGGTGTGTCTTCAAGGCGGAAGAGGGTCACAGTCACAGCTCAGCTGTAACTGATGGACTAAGAGGCTCCTCCCTTTTTCTTCACTCACTCTTGTCCATCTTCTTTCACCTGATTCCTTCTCTCCCATCCCCCCCCCCCATTCCTGTTTCCCTCCTTTTCTGGCTGCAGAGGTTACAGAGAAATCTAAAGTCACAGTGTCCCATCGTCACACTTGCCTTACAATAGCTCATTACTGAATGCTCATTATATTAAGGATTAGGGGTCTTGCCAGTTAAATCCTACAACAGCCTTTTAAAGTACATAGTATTTATGCATATTATACAGACAGGGAAGCTGGGGCTTAGTGAGGCATATCTTGCCATGGCCACTGCGTTTGTAAATGAGATTGTCACCCGATAGTCTTTAGTTAATCACTATGATGGACTCGCTTCTTGATGGGCACCGAAGGCATGGAGAATGAAGAATAGAAAACACCAGCAGAGAGATCTTTGTCTTGATCACCCCAGTACCAGCTGCCACAAGGAAGACGGGATTCTGGGCAGTGAACCCTTTCCAGCCTGTAGTCCTGATGGGAAGGGTCTCCATCCATTACTACACTTTAGGCGCTATGGACTATCCAGGACCGTGAGAGGATGGAGAATCATAATCGTGCTAACCAGAGGTAGGGCAAAGAGCTCGAAAACAAATACACTGTATGAGACATCAGATCATATTAAGACCAATGTTAAAGGTCACACAGTGAGAATGTCTCTGCTTGGGTCACTCAGCCTTGGCCACAGCAGAGAACATACCAGAAGAACCTCCTAACTCAATTTAGCACTCTCTTAAGAGAATGACTTCTGTCGAACAGAGGCCAAGCATCCATCGTGTAGGATTTGTTTTAATTCTGTTTGAGACTTTTATCGATAGATTGGTGAAAACTAGAATTTATCCTGTGGTACACCGGTTAAAATTTTTCTTCTTTGCACCCATTACTTCTAGCAAATGCCCTCAGATTTGGACACTGCAATGCAAATTAATTCACAGGCACTGTAATACTGATGGAGGGCCGTGGGAAGGAGGGAAATCTAGTGGTCAGTTATAGAAAACGAACAAGCAAACAAACTATCTGCCACAGCATTTGGTTTGAACTCTGTCATCATTGTGTATAAAATGTGTGAATATATTTTCTAAAACAGTCCCTTGTAAATGAATTGAGTTTGCGAAGTTTGTATTTAAGTCAATGGTCTGGAATTTATTCTAACAGTTGGCAACTGTGTTCTCGAGGCCTCCCATAAATGTCTAGTGAGTTTCCCATCATGCTCCAGGGCTTACACTTGCAATGGACGCAAGCAGATGAATACTAAAATAATGCTAGTGATGGAAAGTATTTTAAACACAAGGTATAAATAATAGAGGGAGGAAAGCTGTGGGTGTCAGTACGCCATGCAGTTCCGCCCACACCCGCTAGGTGGCGCTATTGAACAACACTAACTTGGTTACTGACCCCGCCAGTACTGCTTCTTAACTTGCTCATTTTGGCTTTTCCCATCACTACAATTTAGCTTACAAAATCAGGTCTAAGAAATGTTCTGTTAGCTCCCAGTGTGCTAGGTGTGTTTTTGTGGTACTGGAGATCAAATCCAGCGCTCTGAGCATGGTTGGCAAGTGTTTTTGCCACTGAACCCCTCGGCCCCACATTTCAGCGTTTTGAGCGTTAAGCAGGGGGTCACAGATACATTAAAATGCACAGCTCAGAAGTACGGGAGTCTTCCCTTTACTTTTATAGTGACTACAGACTTCTCTGGGCTGGTTTCAGTTTCTCATTCAAAAAAAGGGGAGGGAGAGTAAAAAGTAAAGGCAGTGGGGATTATGCAATAAACAGGGACGTGTGACAGTCAGTCCTCATCGTTAACCTGATTGGATTGAGAGTCACCAAGGAAATACATGTTTGCGTGTGCTAATAAGGTGCTTCCATCCTATGGGTTTGTGTCCCAGACTGAATAAAAAGGAAAAGGGAGGCTGACCGCCGGCTCTTGCCCCTCTCTCCTTCCTTCTAGACAGCTGAGGCAATGTGAGCAGCTGCCTCAAGCTCCTGCCGTGTACCTTTCCCACCACTGTGGGCTGCATCCAGCACCCGCCCCACCCTGTGTTCCCTTAGGTCGCTTCTCTGTCACAGCAACAAGCAAAGCAACGAATACTTTGTGTTAGTATCAGTTGCAACAAGCAAAGAACTTGGATAATTTTTCCCAGGTAAAGCCTGTGCTGTCCTTTCTCTCTGACTCCAGCTCAGTCAGGTCTGAAGACTTAAATAGGAGACATACTGGTAGGGTCCTAGCATTTGTGATGAACCCAGACTCCTGAGCATATTCTTTGTGTTACCCATCATGCTGAAACCTTAAATTCTATTCTGTGTTAGTTACTTCCAATCCTCAACTCCTTCTGAGATATGGTAGCTGGGTCTCCATAACAGTCCAACATTATTATAAGACTACCATATATGAATTAATTGGTCTTAAAATAATATATATAATATATTCTATATAATAAGTTTATATTATATGTAATAAATTATATACATATAAAAATTTGATATATGTATTAAATTTGAAGACCAGTTCTTCAATGGTCAGATACAAATCTGCTCAATGACAACAAACCTTTCTGGAGGAAATGAACAGGGAAGACACAGTGCAAGCAGTATTTAGCAAAGGCACCAGCCTCACTAAATGGCACGCTGCTAGAACAAGCAGTGGCAGTTTGAAAGAGATCCCAAGCCCTCCTCCAAACTGAAAGAAAGTAACAGCTCATCTGAATAACAGACACAACTGCTTTACTTGTTTTCCTGTCACTGAAAAGCCACTGCTTGTTATCATTGGTATGAAATTCACGCACATGTCTTCAGGGTCATTGCAGGGTTACTGATGGCCAAAACTCACCAGGCACCTGTATTTTTGTTCTTCAATAACAGGGCGTATAACCTACGACAGACAGCCACAGAAGTCTGGATATTCATCCAGTTTTCCAGATGGTCAGTTAATCCACAATGGCCACAGATTCCCAGAATCCTCAGTGTCTTATACTTTACTGTTTCTTTGTTCTATTCTTTAAGCCTACTTGGTTATAAATTGTGTGTGTGTGTGTGTGTGTGTGTGTGTGTGTGTGTGTTCTATGCACCAATTCACATGGGCATGTGTGAGAGGATGTGGGAAGGTGTGAGTGTATATTGTATGTACTGATTCACATGGTCATGTGTGTAAGGGTGTGTGAAGGTGTAAGTGTATGAGTGTGTGAGTGTGTACTGTATGTACTGATTCCATGGGCATATGTGTGAGGATATGTGAAGGTGTGAGTGTGTGGGTGTGTGTACTGTATGTACTGATTCCATGGGCATGTGTGTGACAGTATGTGAAGGTGTGAGTACGTGTGTGTGAGTGTGTATTGAATGTACTGATTCCATGGGCTTGTGTGTGAGTGCGTGTACTCGGAGGCTTGAGGTCAGCATTGGGATCTTCCTCCACCACCCACGCCTTACTGCTGCTGCTTCTGAGGCAGGGTCTCTCACTGAGCCTATAGCTCGATGATTCAGCTGGTCTGTAAGCTCTGGTCATCCGATACTCTCTGCCTCTCTGGTGCTGGCATGCATTATCATGAAGCACAACTGTCTCTTTCCAAAATCACCTGAGGAATTTGGCCTTTTGATTAAAAAAATATTTCATATTAATGTTCAGATTTTATGGTGATCCAGTCCATGTATCTTAGCTGGTGAGTACTGTCTCTGACATTTTAATGGGTTTGGGGATCCGAGGAGTTCAAGTTGTCATGCTTGTAGCAAGCACTTCCCTGACGGCCAAGTTAAGACTCTAAACTTATATAGGAAGTGCAGGGCCTACAGCTTCCAAAACTAAGAAATGACATACCAGTGACTGCCTGGACAGTTCCCATTTTCTCTCCATACATTCCTGCATCAGTCTTCAGCCTTTGGGTCCTGTTTCTCTGACAGACATTTGTTGTAGAGCAGGGATTATGAAGGACTTACCTACCCTGTCTTGGCAGAGCTAGGCTGTCGACTTCCCTGCACTTCCTATATAAGCAGATATATTTATCCCTCTCAGGTCTCTGAGGTGGTTGAAGAATAGACAGCTAGAGTCTCATAGTTAAATTTTGAGTTGTTTAGGAATCAAGAGGGTGTTATAGATCTAAGAAGATACTCTTAAAAGTGTGTTGCAAGTTAGTATGAATGTTGAGTCAGATATAGACCTTTAAACTCATGGAGATGGTTAGATAGTAGAATGTTAAAGTCAGGGACCAAATATGTATAAACTGGACATTGGGAAGGTATACTGGGCCATTTAACTCTCATAAATGTGGCATATTTATATCTGTTGTTTTGTATAGTATTTACTGTTATAAGAGAAGGAACCATCTGTTGGACTGAAAGGGGAAACTTCTGGGGGGAAGAGGGTGGAAGGGCGGGATAGGAAGGGGGAATAGGGAAGGGTTTGTGACTGAGATGTAACTTGAAGAAAAAAAAATAAAGTATTTAAAAAAAAAAAAGAATCTAAACTTAACGTTTTCCAGTGTTGGGGATCAAATCTGGGCCATGGGCGTGCTAGGCAAGAGCTCTACTGTTGAGTTGAATTATTATCCCTAAAATTCTTGAATATGGGGAAGTGCCATGATTTTAGTGGGCCACCCATGAGAACAAGGTGGTCTACTGTGAACGGCTAAAAGAGAGCTACACCTCTTTCACTGTCTGACCTTAACCAACCAATACTCAACAGTGACAGAACAATATGGCGCTTTGTGTTCACAGAAGCCCAAATACAACAAGAACTTGGTCAAGAGTCTCTTCTCACCTCTCATCCTTGGCCTTGGGGGACACAGGGACTGTTAGGACAGAGGAACCATTCGCTCCCTTGTCCTTCAGTGTCATCATAAGAGACTAGCAGAAGACAATGCCAAGCAACCACAGTACAGAGAAATTACTGAACTCTTGGTCCAAGGTTCATTTCGTCATTCACGTTCACACACTTCACAGCATCGGAGAGCTAAACTGGGGTCATAAGCTGGGGTTTGTAGATGTATTTATAAACACTTCTACTCAGTAACTGAGTTTAGAATAGAGAGTAGGGGTCTTGGGGACCCCTCTGTGCCAGGAATTGTTCTTTTTCTCACTTTATTGCTTGGAAAAGGGATAGGGTAGCCAAGATGCATCCTGAAAGCAGAATATATGCACCATAACTTGTAAAAACCCCTGGAACAGCTGCACTGGGCTTCTAGAAGCCTTTCATCCCACTACACAAGAATACCAGATGTCCCTTATTCCTTCTGAGGCCTCTGCCATGTTGTCACTGCCAAACTCAAAGAGGAAAGAGCTTTCATTTACTGACAGGAAGACTGCAGCTGCAGGTAAAAGAGATAACAGCAATTCCAATTGCTGCAAATCTCTTCTACTTTAATTAATGTGCTTACAGATCATAGGATCAAGGCCCACAGTCTGGAGATGCCAGGCATTTCACTGGAGAAAATAGGAAGCCAGTAAGAGACAATCTCAGCAACAGCTAGGGAAGTGTCCTTTGGGACATGCTTGTTGTTGTAAGTTTGTATGTGTTCAAGAACAGAGGGACAAATGTCTTCATATAAATTAGCAAGTCTACATCCCTGCCACTTAAATGTTTGGATAAGTTTGTGTCACCAAGAGTCAGTCCTTCATCTCATTCTGTCTTGGAGGGAGAGGGAGAGAGAGGGAGAGAGCACAGGGAGACTTTTTGATGGGGGGGATGGAGGGAGAGGGAGAGAGAGGGAGAGAGAGAAAGAGAGAGAGAGCACAGGGAGACTTTTTGATGGGGGGATGGAGGGAGAGGGAGAGAGAGAAAAAGAGAGAGAGAGAGAGAGAGAGAGAGAGAGCACAGGGAGACTTTTTGATGGACCCCCCCAGCCATCTATCCAAATGGCAGGGCCCCAATGTAACAGGAAGGGCTCCCCCAAGCAAAGACAAGTTTGCCCGGGCCATGGTGACACAGACGTGGTTCAGTCCCCACCTGAATGTCTGCAGTCTTTGGGAGTGTTTTCTCTGTTTGCTATTTCCACCAGGCTATATGCCCTCTCCCATTCCAGCATCACAGCAGAAAGTCACCAACAGGTTGGTGAATAAGTATGCAAGGCTTGATGTGCGGCCGTAGATTAAGAAGCACAGGAAAGAGCGCAGCAAGAGAGCATCTTTCTCTCAAGCTAAATAATAATGAGAGGAAAATAAACGATGGATTTCTGAAAGCAATTATACTCACAGCGATACAGTGGGCTGTCCCGCAATTGCTTTGCCACTTTCTATTTCTCGGTTCTATTTGGGGAGCGCTTGGTTTGTGGGAATAAAATCTTAATTGCATTTTCAATTTGCTTCCCTATCTAATCTACTGCCGGGATTTTACACGCTAGAGTGCTTCTGTCAAAGGCAGCCAGCAGTGGGCCAGAGCTGCCCGGGTACCGGTACCTCTTTCCCCATTCCTGTTTGCATCCAGGAGCTCCAGGTGTGCGAATGTCCACATCCTTTGTTCACCCCAGCAACATGCTTGGGATAAGCTGGTGGAGTTGTTGCCAACTTCTGATTTTAAGGAGAAGAATATAGCCACTGAGACCAGGGTGAATCTCTGTTTACCTTAAAGCTTGAGGTTTGGAAATAAAAAGCTCACCGGTTCTCCTCTGTCTTTGAAAGCCCAGGGGCCACAAGATAGCACATCATATTTTCATCTCCCAAGTCCTCATCAAGATACAAAGCCTTGGACTGGATCCTACAGGGGAGAGGGCTTCCAATGGACTTACCTGGGTCCTTGTAGATGCTGAGCACACCCTTGAAGTAATGAGGTAAAAATCTTTCCAGTAAAAGCAGCACGTCTTCCAGCTCCTCCAGAATCCCCACAAGCAGGAAGTTTTCATTCACGTTCAGCTTGGCACGCTCCAGCGCCCACTCGCCAGGCTCCCTTGACAGACAAGAAAGTCGACTTACATCAAAGACCCCTTAACGTACAGCAACAGCCCAAGGAAGGTCGGTCTCTCCCGTCCTTCCACCGTCATTTGTGTAAGTCCCCATCTGAGCTCCTTCTAGGTCTAGCCTTAGGTATAACTAGTTCTCGAACAGCCTTCTTCCCTGGTTTCTCTAGCTGAGATATTTTTCACATGTGCACAAGGGTCAGGGCCTTGAAATGACTATGCCTGTCTAAGTATTTGATGAAGAAAAATACAGGCACAGACGCTTAGGTCTTGAGCAGATGGTTAGACTGGCTTTTTTTTTTTTAATAGACGAGACTAGCAGAATCAATTTAATGAAGTTAGAGTCACTGACAATATTTTTGTAGTGATCAAAAGTAGTGTCCAACAATGCCTGCTAGTCGCCTCATCTTTTTAAAGCATTAACTCTTTTTTTTTCCCATTTGAGTTACAAAAAGGAAAAGAGTCACATCTCTTTATAGGTCAAATTTGGGGAGAATTTGGACAAGGCAAGATCACTTGAAGAAACAAGAGCAATAACCCTTACCTGCTGCAAAGGACTGCTGTAAAGGTTCAACAAACTGATAAATGAACGTAGGGGGTCTGTGGATCATGTGAACTAAGATAAGGTACCTGAGTACACTGCCCAAGGTTAGGAAATAGACAATTGGAGGCCCACTTTAGGGGGTTAGAATCATATCCCTTGGAATAAGCACCACCATTACAATAAAAACGTAAATAATTTGACTCTGTATCTTCATGGTGCTTCATTGATGCATGGACTAATATCCAAACATTGACTGAGGGACCAGGGATACTGACCATCAGTGTAAATGCTGAGGAAAGACTGCCTGAACCCAGGATGCTGACAATGCCTGGAATTTACATCATAAGTAGACTCTCATGTTAACAGTTAGCTAAGCAAAACAACACTCGTGATTAAACAGAAATGAGAACAGAAGCCAAAAAATGGTGAGAATGTGTTACAATTTAGAATCAGCTATGGCCTCATGGCCAGGACACAAGGCCTTGTCCCACCTGAAAACAAGCTTTAGCCCCACTAAGAAGACAGTGACTCATTGTTGCTACCTTTTCTTCTCTAGGTTGTAGACATGTACTTAGAAAAATGCAACCGATTTCAACTATAGCCACCCTATTACCATCCAAATAAGCAATTAAGAATGCTTGTGAACACCCTGAGGTATGCCGCCTACTTGAATAAGTTACTCATAAAGAAGCTCTGCATTTGAGTCAGGCTGGCTTGATCACTGGAAAGCTCCCCCCTCTTTCTAGGGCAGTGTTTCTCAACCTTCCTAACACTGAGACTCTTTAATACAGTTCCTCACGTTGTGGTGACCCTTAACCATGAAACTTTTTTCATTCCTACTTTGTAATTTTAATTTTGCTACTGTTATGAATGAATCATAAGGTAAATACCTGCGTTTTCTGATAGTCTTAGGCAACAAATGCGAAAGGATCATTCAACCCCCACAGGGGTCATGACCCACAGGTTGAGAACCGCTGGTCTATGGACTGTGTCTCATTAGAAACACCATCAAATCTGGGCATATGCTTCCAGAGTGTTGGACCTCATATAGCTTGCCAAAAGCAGAGATGGTGGCGGGTCACAAACAATCACTGTGGAGGGGCAGGACGGCCACCTGACTCTGGTCTCCACTGTCTTGGTGGGTGGTGGTGACAGCTGTGTTTTAGGTAGATGAATGGGTTGGGTGGGTGCTCCTGTTATAAAGCTGTATGTAATCACTGCTGTTGCCTGTATCATTGAGCCTCCCATTCCTTCTGTGACACTCAGAATGGCAAATGACGTTCTTGAAGAGCTACTGGAATCATGAACTGAATTCCACAAGGTTGAGGGGCTTCCTGTGGAGGATTCGCACATAGTACCAGCGTGGCAGGGTGCTTGCCCAGTAGTACGGCTGTGTGCTTACCTACATCTGGGGTGCTGTCCACAGAAATATGGAATGATGTAAAAGAGCCTGGGGTTGGAGCACTCAGGGTAGTTTTCCAGAATGCACTCATTGATGTCCTAGGAGAGAAGACATGGCAGTGAAATGCCTTGTGGTCTTAACAGGGCTTTGCTGAATTCCATATAATTTAAAAAAATTAACACATGTTTTACCAGAAACTCTTAGACAGACAGAGAGAGTTCACAGACTTCCCAGGAAAACTTTACTTTTGTTTCTCAATACCACACATCCC
The DNA here is from genome assembly GCA_907164525.1 of Lophiomys imhausi. Taxonomy (NCBI): domain Eukaryota; kingdom Metazoa; phylum Chordata; class Mammalia; order Rodentia; family Muridae; genus Lophiomys; species Lophiomys imhausi. The sequence continues at coordinate 676,404 of CAJQZJ010033456.1, read as the reverse complement.
TCATCTCCTTTAGGCTAGCATATTTATTTCGGTCATATGCATGGTAAGGAAAGTTGGATTCTTGTGCTTCACAATGGCCTCAGTGGCTATCTGCCAGCCCATAGGTATATGGAATTAATCCAGTAAGATTTAATTCTTAATGAATTTGAACTAATCACCTTACCATAATGGCCAACCCCTTATAAGTGAGTTGCTTTATGTATTCATACATCTGATACACAATTAACAGTCTCATAAAGGTTTTTTAAATTTCACAGAAGCTACACAATTTCTAAGGTCATAAGTAAGAAAATGACAGGACTTGGGTACGTGAGCATCCTATCATTTTCCAAGGCAGCAGTACGATTCTCAGGGTTTCCCTTACATGAGGCTAGACATGGCTCTGTTAGTATTGCAGGAGTTTGCAATGGCCCACCGTGGGGTGCAAACCGAGTGGATGGGCTTACATCCAGCCCTGCTGCAGCTGAAGGGTACAGACGCAGGGAGCTGGTTGGTTGGTGAAAAAGGCCATGGGAGCTAGCAGGCTATGGGGTTTCAGAAGGCCACGTTCCTCCAGGACTCACAAATAACCCTATAATGTCAACCTGTGGGAAGTCATAAATTTCTAGTTCAGAAAGTACAGTTAACTAGGTTTCTTTTCTTAGATGAAGGCGCATCCTAGGGGATTTTAAGGGGCCCCATTTGAACCCATTAGGCTGATGAATGGTACTCATTACAGCCCTGCTGAGAAAATTCTATAGGAAGAAGTAAATAAAAGATGTCTCCGGCAGAAGGTCAAGGGCAGCACTCAGTACCCACAGCTTGACGACAAAAACAGGGATGCTCAAGACCAAGGCCTTTGGGAATCAGTTCCTGACTGAATGCAAATCCAACTGAGTACTGACTACCCTCTTAATCCCCAGAGAATCTTCCGTTCAGTGTTTTGCTCTTAAGGGGCCTCTCAGTTCCTGGGGACAATATAGTTTGCCCACAACTACTGATTTTTATATTTAGTGGAAGACTTTATTACGATCTTATTTTTTTGTGATGGGTATCTCTTAGCACATACGTATTTTAAAATGGTCTTGCAATTTCATGTTTTTCCCATTCCTTTATGGTTTAAATTTTATTTTATTTTATGCATATGAGTGTTTTGCCTGGACATACGCCTGTGAACCACTTAAATGTCTGGAGCCCATAGAGGACAGAAGAGGAAGTTGGATTCCTTACCTAGAATTGGAGACACATGTGGTTGTGAGCTGCCATGTGGATACTGGGAAATGAACCCAGGTTCTCTGGACTCGCTTTTGACTGGTGACTCACCTCCCTACTCTTCCTTTTAATTGTAATGATTTAAGTAGAAATGGTCTACTTTTATCTTATTTGGATTTTTTTTTGTTTAGTATGCATAAAAGAACGGGGATTTTGTTACAAGAATCATATACATGCATACCATGCATCTTGCAACTACTTCTCCTCTTCTCCCCTCCCGTCCTCCCCCCCTTTCTGGTTTATTTCTTTCTCACAGAGTCTCTCTTCTAATTCTCTCCCTCCCGACATGCATACATATTTGTATATGTACATAAATCTAGACTCTGCCTGTGAAGGAAAAATGTGCTCTATTTTGTCTTTCCTGCCCCAATACACTGTCTTGTTTGTTTACCTTTAGAACTCTTTCTTCCAACTCATAAGCCCTTCTGCTTTCATATCCTATAAACATACATTCCACAAGCTTAAATCCACACATATATATATTTAAATCTAGATTTCCCGTATGAGGGAAAGCATCCTGTGACTTTAGTCTTCCTGAGTCTGTCTTGTTTCACTTAACCTGATTATCTCTGGCTCCATCCGTTTTCTGGCAAATGGCCTTATTTAGTTCCTCTTAATGGATGGATAGAATCCTGTTTTGTGTGTGTGTGTGTGTGTACATGTGTGTGCATGCATGCACAAGTGATATGTGTGTGCACATTTCTCATATCACATTTTCTTTACTTGGCCATGTACTTCTGGACCTCTAAGCTGTGCCAAGGGTGCATCTCTTGGTTATTATAAGAAGCGCAGCAATAAACATGGATGTGCACGTAGCAAGTACCGGGGCGTGACGCGGCCTTCACTCCCTTTGAGTGTCTGCCTGCACGTGGTGCATTTGTGTCATACGGAAGTTCTAATTTTAGTTTTCTGAGGAACCTACACACTGACTTCTGCAGTGGCTGCACCAGCATGCATTCCCATCAGCAGTGTGTAGGCTTCCTCTTTCCTCACACTCTTTCCAGCAGCATCTGTTCTTACGGCAGCAGCTACTTGGACTAGAGTGGGGGCTGGGGGTTGAGAATTGTTCTCCCCCCCCCTTTGTATGTAGTACTTCTAGGGTAAGCGTGCATTTAAAAAATCTTTAAGACTTACATCTAAATTTCCTTCCACTCAGAGGGGGAAGATCTAAATTATACCACTACAGCAGTGATTGTAGCCAAGTTGACTTGTTCAATCTATACATTTTCACCTCTCATGGAAGAATGTTTCAAGAAAGTACTAATGTTAGCAGACCTCACTTCCTGAAGGTATCACTTGCTAGTAGTGGGGTCCTTGGCAGATATTTATGTCTCACAGGCTCAAGTTCCTCATTTGTAAAATGGGAACAATATTTGCCCCCCTCCAAGATCGTTAAGTAAGGTTAGAAGGCCTGTATGGCCTTCATTTTACCCGCCACTCAGCTCTTCATATTATGCCATCTTACTATAATTTCAACATTTGAATTCCTTTTTTCTTTGGTTCTATATAGGTTATACACAGTTTTAAAATAATGATTTCTGCTAACTTAGAGAAAACAGGAGGAAAACTTGGAAGTATGAAATCTGTAATTTGTGTTTTGTGAAAAACACAATTGGAGACAAACTAATATTTAGCAAAAGCAGACAAAATTCCCCATCCCTATCCCTGGACAGCTTTTGACTCTCACCTCAGCTTACTCCCCAAATGAAGCCACAAGACAATGTAGAATAACAACAACAAACCTTTCCAATACGGATTTGAAAGAGATTGGGAGTGGATCTTCCTACTCTAAAATTACAGGCTTTAGTGGCGAGTTGAGCAGTAAAGGACACGCAGAAGGATGATTTCTTGTGTTGGCTCTAACAGCTGTGTTAGAAGTGGGAAAGGGAGGAATTTCTGAGCCCATTCGCCACCAAGGCGTTAATGCATTGTAGACCCACAGGCGGGCAGTGGCAGCCAGAGTACAAATTTGCTGAGTCCGCCAATTTAGATAAGTGGAGTAGATGTGACTGAAGCTGACTTTTATTACAAACACTGCCTCCTATGCCTTTTTTTTCAAACCTTATAAAACACAATGACCCAGAACTAGATGAGTCAATCAAGACTTCTTTTTTTTTTTTTTTTTTTTTTTTTTTTTTGACAGGGTTTCTCTGTTTAACAGCTCTGGCTGTCCTAGACTCGCTTTGTAGACCAGGCTGGCTTTGAACTCACAAAGATCCGCCTGCCTCTGCCTCCCAAGTGCTGGGATTAAAGGCGTGCGCCACCACCACCCGGCCCCAATCAAGACTTCTAGGTGTGGTTTTAACAGACTTCTAGGGGCAGGTGGCCAGACACCCTCATTTCCCACTTCACGCTCAGGTCTGGCCAGAATCATTGGTGGTGACACATCCCTTCTAGAGGGGATGGATCGTGTCCTTTGGAGTTGGTCTGCACACAACCCTTCAGAAAGTATCACCCTCAGGAAGCAGCACTTTGCTCTATTCCAAGTGTCCAGCGGGGTGGCAGAGGATAATGCCCACGGTATCTGCTTTGGTGTCTGTGTGGTCCCTTCCATCACCTCTGAGACCCTGGCTGTAGGTGGATGTAGATAAAGATTGTTCTGGGTAAACAGAGCATCATTCTGCTGCTGAGGGAACTAATCCAGTGTAGCTCTTAAATCCTAGTTTGCTTTTGTTGCTCTGATAAAGAGTCTGACTCAAAGCAATTTGGGGAGGAAAGGGTTAACTGGCTTCCACTCCTACATCAGAGTCCAACACTAAGAGGAGTCAGGGAAGGAATGTATGTTTGCTTGGGGGGTGCTCAGGCTGACCCTATTCTCTTCTCTAAATACATTCAGGGTTGACGATTCTTGGATCCACTTAATCAGTGTGTTAGCCACTTTTCTGCCATGGTGTCAAAGTACCTGAGATAAACAATTAATAGAAAGGAATGTCTATTTTATTGACACTGAGATTTTAGTCCACTGTTACGACCTGTAGTGAGGTAGAATGTCACAGTAAGAGGGGGTAGAGGAGCAAGTCGTACCTTATGGCAGCCAGAAGCAAAGAGGGAGAGGGTGGGGAGAAGGGATTAGGGTCGCAAAATACCCTTCAATGACACACGCTTGATCCACATCCTCCAACTAGATTACGGTCTTCTGCCATGTCTCAGAAGTCCCAGCAGCTGGGGACCATGTCTTGTCAACATGTGAACCTCTGAGAGACATAAGACCCAACCATGCTGATAGCCTCTCAACATCCTGCTCTCTCTGCAGTACTCGTTCAAGGGTTTCATCTTCCTACTATCTTCCTTGTCAGGTTGACTCATGTGAAGTTCCCTTATTATCTTAAAGGGATGTTGGAAAAGATAATTAGTTATTCTGCTCCTCTTGTATTCTTAAACTAAAAATGAGTTGCGAAACGGTGTTGGCGCACGCATTTAATCCCAGCACTTAGGAGGCAGAGGCAGGTGGATCTCTATGTTCGATGACAGCCTGGTCTACAGAGAGAGTTCCAGGACAACCAGGGCTACACAGAGAAACCCTGTCTTGAAAAACAAAACAGCAGAAGAAGACAAGCCCAAACAAACCAACAACAAACCCTAAAAATGAGCCAATGGGGCTAGTTTCCCCACTTCCCTGCCATTACTAACATGCATCTGAAAAACAAACAAACAAACACCAACTGCAACAAAGCAATACAAAAGAAAACCTGAAAAGATTCTGGTGGTCCACGTTGGAGTGCAAGTCCTCAGGAGGCCACGGCTGGAGCATTGCTTTGTTGGAGGCCAGCATGAGCTACATAGTGAGACCCTGTCTCAAAAAGGCAACCGACAATAACTACAACAGCAACAACAATCTCTGTTGTGGTTTAAATGAGAATTGCCCTCCCCACTACACACACCCTGGTCTTAGGATTTTGAATACAAGGTCCTCAGTTGATAGCACTGTTTAGGGAGGTCTAGGAGGTTTGGTCTTGGGGGAGGATGTAGGTCACTGGGTTGGGTTCTGAGATTAAAAGCCTCACACCACTTCCAGTTTGCTCTCTCCAATCTGTGCTTGCCTCTCAAGACAGGAATTCTCAGCTTCCTGTCCTTGCCACCCAGGCTGCTGCTTACAACAGAAAAGTAATCAGTACCAATCCTCAAATTTTAACACCCCCCCAAAATGGTTTTAACTTTCTGTTACTTTAATACAGTGTAATACATTTTGCTTCAAATCATACTGCAACATTTTTACATGTTGAAATGTCTATAAATATTTAAATGTGCCTTTAAAAAAAAACATACATTCTTGCCTTGGTGGGAAATCTTTTTCTCTCATGCCTATGGCAAATCAACAGGAAAATTTCCTCTCACTAAATCAGTCAGTTCATCAGCCGCACAGCACGGCAGCCTCACCAGCAGGAACACAGCTACATCTTCAGTTCCTATCTCAGAGAAATGCAGAAGCATGCTGAGGGAGAAGTTCCAGAGTGAGGCAACATGGGAATATAGTATATCCACTCAGTAAATGACTCTGGGCTTTCACTGCACTTTAGAAAGGCGCATGAAATTCAAAAAATGCAAGGAACAGTGAGGAGCAGCTACATTCTGGGCCTTTCACACACTCTCTTAGTGCAGCCCCAGTCAAGAAAAAACCTCCTTGTGTCAAATATAAACAAAACCTGGGAGGGCAACCTACCCACTCTCTGAAATGTCTAAAGAATACCAGTTGTGAGGGGTGTTAGTCATCATTTGGGAGAGAATTCCCGTTGGGCAGAGTGATTCTGCCTCCTGGGGCTTGGAGGCCATAACAAAGATCAAAGTTAGCTGTCAGACAATATTCAGAGGGACCGTTCCAGACAGAAGACAAGAGATAAGCATGGCTTGTCAAGAGAGATGCTGCGGACTCCACAGCTATGGAGCACGGGAAGGTGAGAGACAGGTAGAGGGTCTGTCTTGTGTTTATGGCATAGGAAAAGAGTAAGGCATCTCACTGTGACCGAAAGACAGACAGAGGCCCCACCCGCCTGTGTTGGTCACAGGATCTCATGGGTCGCTGTCAGCATCTACTTGAGGTGAACTTCTTAACTGTGATAACCATCTTGGTCAGCAGGGACAGAGCCAGGCAGTGTCACCAGGGTCACCATATGCCACTTTCTGGGCTAGAGTGGAACTTTTTGCCACCCTCCCCTGTGCCCTTGAGGACATTTACACTCCCAAGGCATGCAGAGATCCTACCCTTTTATTGGCTTCCTCCCTTGACTCCAACCTACAGAAATGGGATCTTGGGTGGGAATGGCCTCATAAATTAACACATGCACGCTAAAATATGACTCAGTGTGATTCCTAGATATGCTTCCATTGACTCAACAAAATGGCAGTGATATGGTGGGGAAGAAAGGAGAGTAGAGGAGAGGAGAAACGAGCCTTTATTGAACATCTTCCACCATATTCATAAAACCTTGTAGCATTAATGAGACATATTCTGGGGCCTTTTCATTTTTTATCTTGTTAATGAACAAAGGTCAGGGGCCACTGTGAACGGGGTGGGAAGTGGGGAGAGTTAAGTAAAACTGGGGGTTTTGACTGTTGAGGATAATGCAAATCACACTACAGTCACTGTAGCCCACTGCTGTCTCTCAGAGGCCCCAGAAGTCACCCCAAATTTACTGCCAGATCCTGAGTCCTTCTATTGCTTCTGGATTTTTTTTTTTTTTTTTTGGCCAGGGCCACCAAACTTGCTCCAATTCGATGGCTAAAACCAAGCATGAAAATGAGAGGCCAAAGAAGTCCCATTAAAACAGGTCAAACATACGGAGGTCCCAGTGTGTCTGGGGGAGGGGCAGGACACCATGGCTCCCTGCCCTCCTGAAGATGAGTTATCTTTTGTCCAGATCTGCCAATTGGGCTTGTGTAACGCCTTATCTGATATGAAGGTTTGAAATCTGAAAATCTTGCCTCTATCCCACAAACGGATTTCAAGACCATTTGGACAGCTCACGTGACCTACCTCTACAATTCATTTATGCTCAGTGTCTTGTGCAATAAGATCACATTTTACAGCTTGGGTCTCAGCCTGTCTTAGAAGTTTTCTTTGTACCCCTAGTTCCTCTAGACCAGTAGCTCTCAGCCTGTAGGTTGTGACCCCTTTCACGCAGGTTGATTATCAGATACATTACATATACTTAGGATTCATAACAGTAGGGAAAATTAAAGTTATGAAGTAGCAACAAAAATAATTTTATGATTGAGGGTCACCACAACACGAGGAACGGTATTAAAGAGTTGCAGCATTAGGAAGGTTGAGAACTGCTGTTCTAGATGCTAGAAGACGATTCTTTGCTTTCAAAAGCTCCTCCACCCCTCCTACCAGGCTAGGACAGGATTCTTGTCCCTGAATAGTGTAACACAGTGGCTTTTATTGATTTTATCGTATTATTCTCTCTAATTATTTTACCTTACTTAATACCTCTTCCTCTTTTCCAACCCTTGTTCCTTGCTCCCCAACACTATGTGGGAGAGAAAGAAGGTTAGAGGGAGAAGAGACATAGGTCTCTTTGTGTTTCTTCCTGCTGATAAGAACCTCATTTGGTTCTTTGGGGGAAATACCAATCTGAGTAGTCACAATATCCACATGTCCAGCAAAGCAGGAAACACAGCAGAAGGAAGAACCAGCAGCAGTTCAGGGGAGCACCGAGCAGCAACCTCTTTATTCTTTGTAGCATTCTCTCTCTCTTCTTTGTGGTGCCCCCCCCCCCCACTTCTTAGGGCTCTGGCTTTTCTTTCCCTCTCTCCAGTCCTCGGAGTTAAACTTGCTCAGCTGGCTAAGCCACGCCCCTGCTAGCTCAGGAGGCACCGTTAATAGTCTACACCTATGGTCTTAACTGAAGCAGCCTCACACCTGGGATTAAACAAAAACATTCTCATAACTGTTGTTGTTTTTTTAAATAAACAAAACTCTTACCACAGAATAGCATGTCAGTCATAGGCTTGGTTAATAGCATAAGTCTCTGAAATGGCCATCTTCTGGATTCTGGGCATTTCCTGGACAACACTGACCCCTTACTCTGTTGCTTATGGCTAATTTCCTATTGCCATTGTGCCTGCTGTAGTGTGGACATTAGGCTCTTGGGCTCCACGCCAGGGCACCCCCACACACACCTGTGGGAGCAGGTGACCGTAGGGCTGAGGAACTGCCATCTCATTAACTTGATCATGACTCCCTGTTCCTAGGATTAAAGTACACCTCATAGGAAAAAAAGAACGGCAACAACATCAACAATTACAGGAGTTTATTTTCCTTTTCCTTCCCTAGGCAGGGAACAGGCTATTGAGAGTTCTGTTAGTCCCACATAATCTCTCATGAAAGAGGTGTTGCCTAACCCGTGTTGACAAGGTGAAGAGCAGCTTTCTTACATGGACAATAGTGCTATGAGCTAGGTGGCCCCCATATCCTTAGTGCCACAAAAATGTGGAAACACATAGCATCTTGGGCTACGGTAAAGTGCTTGCTGTTCAAGTCTGAGGAACTGAGTTTGGATCCCAAGAACCATGTCAAAAGCTGGGTATGGTGGTATGTGCACTTCAGGCTGGGAGGCAGAGACAAAGGGATCCTGGGTATTTGATGGTTAGCTAGTTTCGCCAATCAGTGAGCTCCAGATTCAGTGAGAGCCAGTGGCTCAGAAAAATACGCTACAGAGCAATTGAGGAAAACACCTGATGTTGACCTCTGACCTCTGTGAGCACACACACTGTGTCCTTATGCAACGTGTACACAATTCATATAACACACACACACACATACAAATACACACACACACCCTCTCAAACCATGGTATCTTTCATTGAAAAAGAAATTTAAGGCCCAGTGAGATGGTTTAACATGTAAAGTACCTGGTGTCTGCCCGACAATCTGAGTTCAATTCTTTAGAACCCATGAAAGGTGGGAAGAACCAATTCCAAAAGTTGCCCTTGACTTCCACCCAAACACACCTGTACACCCCCCTCTCATATTCACACACACACACACACACACACACACACACAAACACCCCACATCGCATATACAAATAATAATCATAAATAAATAAGGTTTTAAAATAAAACATTCAAGTAATTGTAATTTTGGTCTTGAACATCATTATTGCACATTTCCAGTGAAGCATAGTAATTCTTTAATTATCTTAGTTGTCGTTAACTGCTGTGAATGAATAGAGACCCTCTGAATCTATAAAAAGCTAGAGACCCCAGCCTGGTCTATAGGGAGGCACACTGCCCACAGGTAGGGTGCTAGGCTGGCTTTCCTAACTGAGCTCTCAGAATCTTCTGGAAAGCATACCTGCCAAGTAAGATCCAAGTACTGTTCCAGGCTCCAGAACAGGAAGGGCGGCCAGGTATGTAGACCTTTGCCAGCTAATGTGGTTATTTTATTAGGCAAATCAGTGTCTACAGATTCTAGTCTAAACCCACTGGGCCCAACCCAGTTTTGTACAAACATTTTCAAAGGCAAAGTGGAATACATTATCAGTCACTAATTCTCATAATTATAGTGTTTTTTGGCTAATAATCCCCTTCCTTCTGCATCTGTCTCAAACATTAACACAAGGAATGTCTTTAAACAGGGTTCAGCCCCAGAGGGAGTTACTTATAAAAACCATTAGCTATCCTGTACCAAGTGGGATATTGAAGGACCTTCCTCAGACAAGAAATGTCTTGGTAAGAACACGCAGGGAATGAATTTTACAGAATTGTAAAATGGAAGGACTGAATTTAGGAACTGCTTAAAAGAATGCTGAGCAAGAAGAGGTGTAAGTGGGGTCTTGTGGCAAAGGCCTGTAATCCCAGCTACGTGGGAGGGTGACACACAGGTTCCAAGTTCAAAGCTTGCCTGGGCTATAGAGTAAGTTCAAGGTCAGCCCGGGTAACTTAGTGAGACCTTGTCTTAAAATAAAAGGTAAAAAGAGGGCTGGGGATGCAGCCTGGTAGAATACCTGCCTAGCACACGTGAGGCTTAGGTCCAGTCCTAGTATTGACTTTTCATATGGTGTAGAACATGTAGTCTGGGTCCATTCTAAGTGGGAGACTTTTCTCCCTGTTTCTGCCTTTCTCTTTCTCATGTTTCTCTCTCTTCTCTGTCCTTCTTACTGGTTTCATGGTTCCCACCTCCTGGACTCCAGGTTAGTACTTCTCAGCCCATGGGAATGATGAGGAGACTGCAGAACTGTCCTGAAGCAGCAAGCAGGTCCCTTCCTAGCTGCGAGTCTGGGGCACCGTTTTTTAATCGCCTGAGGTCTCAGCTTCTTAAACCCGAAGCTCCAGGCAGAGGGTATGATGCTGTTACTTTCTGCTCCCTTTCTTGATAGGCTGGGAAGTGTGGGTCCCCACGAGGGTCTGGTCTGGCCTCCTCCACCTTGGCATCAATACCTCTTCTGTCCTTTGCTCATAAACCCATTCCTGGTAGCCACAGTCCGGTTCTTCACCAGAGTGAAGTGGCTTCACCACTGAGCGCCATGCTGCTATCGTTCCTCCCCTGGAGGTGACCTTAGTTTTTATTTCTTTGGGCTTCCTCTTTGACACTCTAACTTATTCTTGAGATATGTTTGGGGGCTGAGGGAGTGAAAAGTCACCGTACTGCAGGGTGTGTGTGTGGGGCACCCATCCTACCTTCTACAGTGAGGTCTGTTGAGGGAGCCCTTGCTCAGAAGAGGCATGGGTGCCCTGAGGTCTCGGGAGCACAAATTGTAAAGCCAGAGTAAAGAATCCTGGTAATGTGTCACGTCTGTGGCAGAGCTTCACGCACAGTGGTTGAAATGGGATTTTTCCTCTTCATATATCAGAAAGCTTAAGCTGGACACCAGTATGATTTAGGCCATTTTTTTTTTCTACAGGTGCTGCAGACCCTCACATCACAAGAGTGATTGCTGGGCTTCAAGTCATTTCCACCGCGTTGTAAAAAGTTCCAATTATTTGAAGCATGCCAGGAATACAAAACTTTCATCAACTTTGCTCTAAGCAGTCCTAAAATTCTAGACGATGCTTCTCTCTGCGTTATAATACACACCCAGTGGTAGACAAGTACTCTATCAAAGAAGTCTTTGGAGATGATGAAAGTTTTATTTGAATTGAGCTATGCTTGGGGAATAACTCTGAAAAATGTCTGATAAAAGCTTTTAGATGATGGCACTGCTTTGCAAGAAACAACATCATAAAAAATTCAGCAGCCAAGTGAGGTCCAGAATACAACTAAAATATTCTTTAAAGCCAAAAAAAAAATTTTACTTCAACAACAGTACAAGTAAAGGTGTATCTTTGGTAGTTATTTGGACAATTGAAATGCTATGTACTCACCTATAACCCATTCTGCACTGAAAGAGGCAGATTTCAAATATGGGCTCCATTTGGGGCAATAATGGCTAATGGTTGTCAGTGACTCTAGTCCAGAGAAGCCCAGAAAGAGCCAAATGGCTGAACCTCTGCCATCAGCAGTCTGTTGGGACCTTCCCTAGTTCTCCCTAGGCATGTGCCAGGCCTCTAGGCTCCAACATCCTACAGTCAGAGATGCTGAGAAGCCCAGTGCTGGAGGCTGCTTCTGTCTGTAGAGGGTGGTAGTGATCATACTTGTAAACCTAGAGTCCAGAGGAATAGCTGTCCTAATACTGATTCATATTTTGATGCTGATAAAAATCTTCAAAATAAACAGGGGGTCGGGTTTATAGAGTCCTACTTTCCTACCTCTTTATCTAATCACATAGAAAATGGGCAAGGCCCACTACTGTGGGCCTTTATATAGGGGTCACAGTATAATTTCATGAATGACTGCTCCTGGATCCCATGGACTCTACCATTATATGTAGAATTTTTCATTAAAAAAAAAACCATGGAAATATATTTTAAGGGGTTGGGGAGATGGCTCAGTGGTAAAGTGCTTACTACGTAAATGCAAAGACCTGAGTTTGAGTCCCTAGCACTCACGTAAAAAGTCAGATAACATATGTCTATAACTCCAGCACTGAGCAGAGGTGGGCAGAGACCGTTAAATTCCAGAGGCTCACTGTTTAACCAGTCCCCTGAAAACAGAGAGCTCCAGGTTCAGTGACAGACACTGTCTCAAAAAAATGAGGAGAGGGATAGAAGGCACCCGACATATAAACCTCTGGCCTCTACATGTACTTGGATGAGTGAGAACACCACACGCGTGTGCGCACACACTCACAAAGAGGAAACACAATTTAGCCCTTGTCTGTTCTCTCTCTCTGTAATACCAGAAGGCAAAGGTGCTTGCAGACTTTAGACCAGAGATCAGTAGGGCAACTGCAGGTCAATTATGAAGTGGAAAGAAACACATCCTTCTCCCCCATCATCTCAATTGTTAAAAGAAGCTGCCAGGGGTAAGGCAAGCCTCAACACAGGACAGTGTCTCCTGGAGACAGGAGTGATCAGAAGGAGCAAGCTCAAACAGATTCTCCCAGCAGGAAATTTACTGAGTGTTAGAATGGTTGGAATTTCTGGAGAATCAAGTGTGTTCTTGAAGGGTTTTATGCCATAAAAGTTATTTATGACCCCTTGGGGCCCTAAAAGTTTCTGAAAGCTAAAGAAACTATCTCGGCATCGTAGAATTTTGATGATGTTGTCTTCCCAGCTGAAGAAAACCACAATTCCTTTTGCTTTCTTTCACATCCAATAGTCTAATAGTTTTGGCCCGAAGATTCCAAAACAAACCACAAAAGTTGCACTTTCAACTTCTGGTTATCTAGAATATAAACAGCATGTTTGTGGATAATTTTAAGGCCACAGCCTCCCAACTTAGAAGGTCACTACAGACCCAGGGTGAGATTAATGAAGAGATATTGAAAGCAAATAGAATCATTACTTTACATTAACTGGGAATTTCCACTTTCTTAGCATCATGAATAATTAAGAATTGTCAGTGTGATGGAACTTCACCTACATATTCAGTGAACATTTGAAAATTTTCCATAGCTTATAGTAAAAAGCAAATAAAAATTCCCAGGAACAAAAATACTGAGTATATTCACCCTTAGCTATAATTATTCTTGCAACCTACCCCCTGGTTTGCTTCCTCGTTCATAAACTGTTTGTTTTTTTCCTCCTCTTCCTGCTCCTCCTTTCTCCTTTGCCTACTTCCTCTCCTTCCCCTGTACCAGAGATCTAAGGCAGAAACTTGTGTGTGCTAGACAAGCATTGCCTCAGACACTATATTTTCCCTTAAACCTTCTTAAAGTTTCTTGGGCTGTTTCCCAGTGGGAGGAGACATTTGTGGACCATCATTCTCCTACCTTTACGGTTTCCCATCCTGAGTGTCGCTTAAGCTGTGGTTCTCAACCTTCCTACAGCTGTAGCCCTTTAATACATTCTTCACGCTGTGGTGGCCTCCACCCATGAAATTATTTCGTTGCTACTTCATAACTTGTAATTTTGCTTCTGTTATGAATCATAATGTAAATATCCGACATGCAAGATATCTGATATGATGTATAAGTTGAAAACCATTGGCTTAGAGGTTTTTTTTGTGACCGTCACTAGCCCCGAACCCCTTGGTTTCCTCTGCTCTAGTATAAAACAAGGCTGGATTTGATGTGAGGGGAATATCTACAAAACCAAGTCCTTTTTATTACCTTGCTACATGGGATTTGTGTCTCAGGCTCACTGAATGCTCTAACATGTTTTTAGCCCATGCAGTTACTTTTTAAGGCCACATACATTTATAAACCAAACTACATCCACATCCTTGTCTTTTAGAGATTGTTACAAACTTTCTGTCTTACTTTTTTCTTTGTCTTATTAATGTTCCTTTCTCATTTTAGATTAATTGACCATTAATAGACCAATGAGCTACAAATTATGAAAAAAATCAGGTGTCTATGGTAATTTCTATATACCCAAATGTCCTAGACACGAGCTAGAGTCACCAGAGAGAAGGAGCCTCCATTGAGACAATGTCTCTATAAGACTGGGTTGTTGGCAAGCCGGTGATGCATTTTCTTATTTACTGATTGATGGAGGGGGGGCTCATCCCATTGTGGGTGGGCCCACCCCTGGGCTGGTGGTTCTGGCTTCTTAAAGAAAGCAGGCTGAGCAAGCCATTGGGGAACAAGCCAGTAAGCAGCATCCCTCCATGGCCACTGCACCAGCTCCTGCCTCCAGATTTCTGTTCTGTTTGAGTTCCTGTACTGACTTCTTTTAATGATGAACAGTGATAAGGAAGTATAGGCCAAATAAACCCTTCCCTCCCCAACTTGCGTCTTGGTCAAGGTGTTTCACTGCAGCAATAGAAACACTGAGACACCAAATGAACTATCTCTTGAAAGGAAGAACTATTAAGAGAGTTGATGGGGTGATGTTATGCATGCTAAATGTTAGTTAGTTGGTCCTGCTTGCTGTCTGTTACTTATAAGTCCTCAGTGTAAGTAGCAGACAGCAAGCAGGACCAATCAATTAACATTTAGAATGCATAAAATCACCCCATCACATTTTCTTAGATCTTTCCTCTAAAGCAGCGTGTTTCAACCTGGGGGCCACAATATTAGATTTCATGCATGCAAGATATTTACATTACGATTCTTAACAGTAGCAAAATTAAAATTGCGAAGTAGCAACAAAAATAATGCTATGGTGGAGGGTTCTCTACAACATGAGGAACGGCGTTCAGTAGTTGCAGCATTAGGAAGGTTGAGAAGCACCGGTCTAAAGCCTCTAAAATTGAGAAGCGAAAGCAAAGGAAAGCAAATGTCTAATAAACTCAATGTAATATGGAGGTGCTTAACAGTGACAGAGGCCAGGTCCATAACTATAACTCTATTTATCATTTAGACACAGGTATAACATACCCCTGAGGAGATCATATTTGGTGGAGCTTCTTTTGCACAAAATGAAAAAAAAATTCACTTTGTCTTATCATGAATGACTTCTAAAGTGCTCTCTCTCTCTCTCTCTCTCTCTCTCTCGGTGTGTGTGTGTGTGTGTGTGTGTGTGTGTGTGTGTGTGTGTATTCATGCCTGAGTTTATGTATATACACCATGTATACACAGGAGTTCAAGGACGTCACAAGAGTGCATCAGATCCCCTGAAACTAGAGTTACTGATGGTTATGAGCCATCATGTGGGTGCTAGGAAACTGAGCCCTGATCCTCCTCAAGACCAGTTAGTGCTCTGACCTGCTGAGCCATCTCTCCAACTCTGAACAAAAAAATTTTTTTTATAATAACTAGAGAAACACTGGAATACTCAAGGTGCAATGATTAATGATCACTAACTAACCAGCCAGATGCAGAGCGGTCTTCAATGCTCCATTTACTTTTTGAGCATTAGCTGGTAACTATGATGTAGAGTTCAGTTCCTGCCCCACATATGTGATTCATAGCCTAGAACTAAGAAACCCCAGAGCCCTCAATTACTAAGTGACATGAGGACTCATGGACTGAAGCCTGAAGCAAACTGGGATGGCACCTCCCTTGTCTCAGGGGCCCACATGCTGCCTAGATCCAGCTAGCCCAGGTCACAAGGAGCTTGTGCCAGGGTCTCCCAATCTTCTGACTAGTCAAGAGAATCTAATAATCTTGGGGCTTCTTTTTGGGGGTGGGGAGCTCCTAATTCTTAACTGTTAGTTAACATCAACGAAAAAGACATATCAAACATGATCCATTTATGACCCCCTGTTACTCCCATTGTCTTGCCATAGGCACTTTAAGGTTGGGTACTATTATGATTTGAACCTGAAATGTTCCTGATGCTTATGTTCTTGAAGCTTGGTGTCCACATATTGGTGCTATTTTAGGAGATTCTAGAAACATTAGAAGCTAGAGCCTACCTTAAGGAAATAGGACACTGGGAACATGTTCTTGCTAGGATAGTATCTCTGGCCCTTTACTAGCTCTGTACTTCTCGTGACGTGAACTGTCTGTCTTGTCATGCCTTCCATGGGATGGGCCCTCTGAAACTGTAAACGAAAAGAACCCCTCCTTCTTCTAAGTTGTCTCCGTCAAGTAATTTAGTCACGGTGGTAAAGAAGCAACTGAAACAGGCCCTCTCCCTCCCCACCCAAACCAGTAAGACTTACAGTTTGCTTTGTTAAATTTCTGAAAAGAATAAACTGGAAAAGAGAAGGAATCTGTGCTGAGTACGGAAGAGATACCCTGCGGGACACAAGGAGAAGATGCTGGGATGTCGTCAGGTCACCTGGTTGAGGCTATCTGGTAGGACCCATACCAACAGGTAGATTACAATGGGTGGCATGTCTCATCTTTTGAAACAAACAGCTCCAGGCAGTCATAACTCTATCGCAGGGTGGTAGTGGGGGCTTAGAGGGCACGCTTTTGAAAACACTTTATGAACTAAAGAGAAGCCTGCACAGGAGTGGTGAGAAAATCTATGTTTTGAGCTTTGAGCTTATTGGTTAAAGGATATGGAAGGTTCAGCAGCATTGAATAAGCAGCAGGGGAAATAAAAGCAAGGGCTTGAGGATTCAACTCATCCCTGGAGGAAAACTGCAGTGAGAGGGGACAAGAAAGCTGAATAGAAACTGCAGCCTGCCCAGCCTCAGCTACATAGTACAGGATATCCCATTTCACAAAACAAAATAATAATAAAAAGAAGTAAAATTAAAAACTGTAGTAGACAAGAAGGAGATCTGTGGTCTTTAGAGGTCTAGGACTGCAAAGACCATCGAGAAACTAGACCAACAGAGCCTGGGCCATCCACTGGCAAATGTAGAGTCACAGGTTGACTTCCTAATCTTGGAAAAAAATTCAAACCCTTAACTTAACCCTCCACCCTGAAGCCAAAGCATCAGAATTTATTTCAGTACAGCCCAAGGAAAGCACCACTGGTGGAATTCAAGATGCAAGAATACCTTTGTGATTCCAAGATTACAGATGGTGTTTGCATTGTTGCTACTTTCAATGATGGGCACTCTTTTATGAAACCAACAAATTAACTCTGTCCTGTGCAAACTGCTCACCGGGAAAGAGCACTTTTCTATGTGTTTGTTTTTAAACTCTCCCTTTAGGAAGCCATACAACTCTGTATATTCTTTGCTTCTTAGTTTTTTACTCTAAGGGCTCAGCTGATTCTCAGCCCACTGCAAAACTAAGGGTGCTGGTTTGACCTAAGAAACAAATAGAGTTATTGATGTAATACAGTATTTTAACAAGAATAACCAAAATTTTAGAGAGTAGCAATGGAACAGTGTGGGACTATTAGGAAGGTAGTGTTTATGATCTTCCTAACACATGGTCCTGGGCCACATCCTTTATGGAGATTATGTAGTAGGTAGGAGACATATGCTGCCCTGGACTCTCAGCAAGTGGAGAATGAAGACGCTTTTCTTCCACTTTTTTTTTTTGCCCTGCCATGTTAGGCCTAGAAATCTATCTACTGACATCCAGAATCAGAGACTTAGGGTTTTATTTGCCCGGGAAACAAATTTAAAAGAAACTTCCAGCTGGCCTTGGTAGAAAAGGCCTGTAATCTCAGTTACTTAGGAGGCTGAGGCAGGGAGATTGAAAATTCAAGGTCCCCCAGACTCTGTGTCAAAAACAGAAAATGCAAAAAGAATTGGAAATCTAAGTTGGTGCTAGAGAATTTGCCTAGTGTGCGCAAGACTCTGGATCAAGCTTTAGTATCCCTCCTACCAAATAAAACAACACTTGTCACTTCCCTTTCTTTACCAGTAGTGACAACAGGAAGCAAAACTCTACAACTTAGTGTGTGGAACCCCTTGAAGAAGACTGTGGATAGAATTAAATTCCAACAACATATAATGAATTTTCATGCAATTCTAGGAATTTCATTGCATGCAGAATTAAAGCATTATTCTGTGATAAGATCTGCAGGGACCTTGAGATGCTGAGATATTTGAGACATGAAAGAAACTACCAAGCCTTTGGTCCTGGATAGGGTTTTCTTTCTTCAGAAACTTATTTATTTTATGTGGTATGAGTATTTTGTGTGAATGTATGACCTATGTACAGTGTGCATGCCTGGTGTCCATGGAGGCCAGAAGAGGGTATTGGATCCCCTGGAACAGGGGTTTTAGACAGTTGTGAGACACCATGTGGGTACTGGAAATCTTACCTGGGTCCCGTGGAAAAGCAGCCAGTGTTGTTAACTACTGAGCCATTACTCTAGCCTTGGATATGCTTGTCTTGAGCAGAATGTTGATAGGCATCTACATTCATATGATATCTCAGAGTGCACTTTATATTGACCCTATATGATAAAATAAACTCCAGTGCTGGGCTTCATTTGGACCAAAAAAAATATGCCTATTATTTACTGAGATTAAAATTTTTTTTCCTAAAAAAGGCATCGCTGAAACTTCTATTTCAGACTTGGACACTACACTACGGCAACAATAGAAAAGATATTTATGGTGATAGCATTCCATCAGTAGCTTAAGTGCCTAGAAGTTCTACCCTTCCCCCTCTACTCTATCACAGTGGTCCTTAGAGCATGGTCTCTTGAACTCTGGAAGGGACCTGACAATTTCTAGGAGATCAGAACCATATTTGTGAGAATACCAAGTGATTTCTGCCTTTCGAAGATGGTGAGTAGCTGGCCCATAGTCATAAGGTGACAAGGACTTAGCCACTGGCTGGTGGTATTCTTTATAACCACACTTGCAATGATAACAATATACCAGTTCCAAAAATTATTTATTCATTGTACTTCTGAAAAGAGGCTCAGAAGCTTGCAAGGAGAGCTACTGTTGCCTCTTGGCAGTTCAGTGCAATCTAAGAACAACTTGCTCCTTGGATCAAGGTACTTAAGTATATGAGGGGAAAGCATGCAGAATTACAAAAACAAACAAAAAACAAAAAACCAACAAAAACCTAGAAATATACCCAATCACCCCCAAAATAGTAAAAATGTATGATAAGGAATGTATGTGCTGGCCTAATGCTCTGAGTAATAAGGTTTTTCAGTGCCTTTAGTCTCTGACATGACTTCTACAAGGTGTTGTTTGTAGGAGTGATGCTCTGAGATCTCTCCAGTCACAGGGACACTGTAGGCACAGGTGGTGCTGCTGCGGCTTGCTGTCTACATTCAAAACTTGATCCTAGGCAGGAGTCTGATGAATTGGGGCCGACTGGGCTGAAGAGATGGCTCAGTGGTTAAGAGCACTAACTGCTCTCTCAGAGGACCAGGGTTCGGTTCCCAGCTCCCACAAGGAAGCTCACAACTGTCTGTGTGGGATTCAACCCTCCTGCACAGACATATAAGCAGGCAAAGCGCCAATGCACATAAAATAAAAATAAATAAAACAAAATAAAGAGTCTGATGAATTGCTTTCTATTGGGGCTCATACACTCTAGAATTTACCCACTGAACTTTTGCAAGAGCTCTGTGGATCCCAGTTTAAAACAGCTGCCTTTTGAGTCTCCCTTCAGGTAAATAACTAGACAGGATCAGCTGCCATGCCTTACTGGGTCTACATGGAACCTGGCTCAGTGAGCAAAGGAGCTTGCCAGTAAGTCTGATGGCCTTAGTTGGATCCCTGGAACCCCAATGGTTGATAGGGAGAACCAACTCCCAAAAGTTGCTGGCTGACTTTCACACATACACTGTGGCATGTGTGCAAGTGTCTATACACACACACGCACACACACACACACACACACACACACACACACACACGCACGCACACACGCACACATGCGCCTCGTGCAGGCTCGAGGGTGGGGGAGAGAAAATAAACAAATACATAAATAAAAATAACTCAATTAACTAATACAGAGCTTTCATAGCCCAGTTTGTGGGAGGCTGTAGAGGCTTTGCTAGGCTTCTTCTGGTTCTTATTGGCTTCCACAGAGAAAAGGGCGATTGCATGTGTGACCCAGAGTCTCCTGCTTCTGTGGACTAGGATGGAAAAAGTGGATGTGAAACTCTTGCATATCTGGGCTGTAATTATACCCACAAAAACAGGCTGCGTCCTGTGAAAGAGATCAAAGAGCTGAACGGAAACCCAGTATCCAGTCAGCCTATCAGGAAACATTTTCTTTGGCATCTCAGTCATAATACACTGATCTGCTTAATGATTCCGATTTACGAGCAAGAAATAACTCCATTGGCCTCAAGAGTCTGTTTTCTTTCTCTTTGGATAATTGCATCACAAAAGCAGTTTGTGCTATTACAGAAAACAGTGCAGAAAAATAAGCAAACAAAAAGAAACCATAAACCTGCCACACAGAAGTATTTTCATCAAAGAAAGGCTAATAAAAACATGAAAATATAACAGGTCCAATAACACACTTGTTTACAGCCCTTTCTATATATATATATATTTTTTTTTTAACTCAAATGGCCTGTTTTTCTCCCTGTGGGTCATCTTACTGTAGGGGCAAACTCCAAATAAAATATTTAAAAGGACAAAGGAAGCAAGCCTTTGAACTTTCTTACTGGGCACACTCAATTCTTCCTGCGCCTAAAAGTGAGATTGCATCAGAGAGAGGACAATGTTGTTTTTCATGTTAAAAAATGTTTTGTGGTCATGATTTATTAATTAAAATTGTAAGACAAGGTCAACACGTAGAGAATGCATACAGACCACACTCTTCTCCTCACCCTCTCATCTTCCAATCATCGTCTTCATCCTCATCCCTCCTCACCACACATCTCAATGTTATTTTAAGATAGGTTTTCATTGACTTAGACATTCCTCCATGAAGAAGGATCGAGTCAAACAAAGTAAAACTGAGTTCCTAACGTGTTCCGAACATTTTTTTTTTAATTTATCATACAAACTGGTCAGTTTCCATGAACCCTTCCTTCAAGGACAGTCAGGGGACTCAAAGGTATCCAATTAGATAACCCTTGCCTCTCAGATTGGAATGGGCTATGGCTCTAGACTGACTCTGGATTCTGTTTACAGACTCCCTTCTTGAGAGACTGTATAAAATTGCCTAAAATTAACAAGGTCTCACTGACCAGGGAGGACCCAGGACACAGCTAGGAACCACATGGTCCCCTCCGGCACTTCTGTGGTCTGTGGTAGAAATGGCCCAAGGTAGTCCAAGTTGGTTTCAGTTCATTTGAACATGGATAAAAGCCAACCACTTATTTTCCCTTTAGTGTGTGTTCTTTTGTTTTTAAATTTGTATTTCTTCTTCTTTTTCTTCCTCCACCTCCCCGAGATGACAGAGTCTCATGTAGCCTTGGTTGGTCTCAAACTCGCTTTGCCTTCATGGATGATCCTCTTCCCTCCACCTCCCAAGTACTGGGATTACAAGCATGTACTACCAACTGATTTGTGTGGTGCTGGGAGAGAACCCAGGGCCTCCTGCCTCGTTAGTGCTCTACCAACTGTGCCACATTCCCACAATTTCTCCTTTATTCTGGTGACAGTCACGGTTTGTTGTTGTTGGGTTTTTTTTTTTCCTTCAATGTTCTATTTGTGATTTTTAATTAAAAAAAAAAAAAATGGCCTAACCTCTGTAAAGTTAGCTAATATGCTCCGGCAGACTCTGTGTCTTTTGTCTATTACAAGGTCAGGACGCGGACTACTTTGTGGCTTCCACAAAAAGGCTCTGAAACTTCTAACCTGTTCAGAATTCCTTCTCAGCTCTTCCCTCTTCTACCTCTTAATTCCTCCTGAACTGCTTATCCATTCTCACCAGGCGCGAGGGTGGTCAGGGTTGGGGATACTGAGATCAAGGAATCCTACCTCCATGGGCCAGAAACAGCTTCTTTTCAACTCTAGAGGCCTCTGATGGTAACAGTAACCTAGGAATTTGATTCTCCTGCCTTTGAATACTTAGCATCACACTTTTATTGGCTGACAGGAAACAGGAGGCCCCCACTCTCTGGGGAGGAGTATTCCAGATGGAGCAGATGTGGGCCGTGAACATGGACTCATTTGTGGCTGAGATGTGACTGGCTATGAATTACTGCATGGGAACCACTGAGTTACCAGACACAGAGCACAAGGGGTGGCGGGGGGACGGACAGAGAGGTCCGCATCCTTGGGAAAGGGCAGATGTCTCCTTTGACGGATGGATTTGGGAAGCAATGAGACCAAGATGAATCAGGGAAATGGAATGGAATGTGGTATGTTTAGCGGGAGGCTGGAAGGTGGTGCACTACTACAAGCTGTGGACGTTGGCAGCTCACAGGCACCCAGAGCTTCAGAGCGGGACCCGGGAAGGCTCACGTACTTCTTTCACACCTTTCAGAGAACCCTACACAGAACATGGCCAGGCTGTGGCTGCTGCTGTGCAGTTTCATACACATAGAATAAACTATTCATACATGTCACAGGCTCTGCCTGGCTGTCCAATCTTTCTTTTTTTTTTTTTTTAAAGATTTATTTATTATGTATACAGTGTTCTGTCTGCAGGTATATCTGCAGGCCAGAAGAGGGCACCAGATTTCATTATGGATGGTTGTGAGCCACCATGTGGTTGCTGGGAATTGAACTCATGACCTCTGGAAGAGCAGCCAGTGCTCTTAACCGCTGAGCCATCTCTCCAGCCCCCAATCTTACTTCTTACACCCCGCTTGCATTTGCTTTTGGCTCCAGCCATCTTCACTATCCCTGTGAGACTCAGCTCAGGTGGCACCTCCCCTAAGCAGGCTCAAGATAAGATACCCCCCATCCCCAGCCCCGACCACACATATCTCCCCTGACACTCTAAGATAATACCCTGAGGCTAGATCTTATTTATGCAACCACCTCTCCCCCTAAGCCCTTGGGGACAGGGTCCGTATCTTGTTTCTAGTATGTCCCCATTCCCAACATTGGACTTGGCACAAATTAAGCCTCCTGCTGCCTCCTGGGCTGAATGAACACACACTGGATGAACAGACATACACAATGGGGATGTATCGCAGCAGAATGTCTGTTGCAAATGCTGGGAGGTATCAGTCAAATGGAAAACATTCCAAAGGATATAAAAATCAGTGAGTAAGGAAGAAATATTTGGAGGGAGTGGCATCGAAATGGTGGTCTCTGAATTGTTTTGCATACCCACAAACTCTCAATAGACACCCCTGCCCCACTGTATGTGTGTGTGTGCGCTGTGTATATGTTTTGAAACAGTGTATGTATACAGTGGAGGCTTCCTTCAAACCTGCAACGGAATCCCCCTGCTTTGGCCCTGTGAGTATACTGAGGTTACAGGGTTAAGACAACCTGTGTAGCTCTTGGTGCTTTTCCACCAACAGCAGGCTTCTTCCACACCTTGCTCACGTGCAGCTAAAGTATTCTTAGCAGTTCACAGATGGCACAGTGTAAAGAGACCGGAGCCTTTTAAAAGGGTGTGCGTGCATGTGTCCTTACCTGTGGATGAACATGAAGGGGTCAGAGGTCAAGTCCAGGTGTTTCCTCCATTGTTGTCCACCTTACTCGTTGAGGTACTGTCTCTCACTGAGCCTGGAGTTCATTGTTTTGGCTGGCTGGCCAGACAAGCCCCTGAAATTCTCCTGTCTCCCCCTCCCAGTGCTAGGATTACAGGTGCACACCCCTGCCTGGCTTTTTATATGGTTCTTGGAGCATGAATTCAGGTCTTCAGTGCTCATATAGCTACAGGTTTTTTTTTTTAAGATTTAATTTTTTAATTAATTTATTTATTTTGTATACAGGAGAGCTCTATCTGCATGTATTCCTACATGCCAGAGAGGGCATCAGTTTCCTGTATAGATGGTTGTGAGCCATCATGTAGTTGCTGGGAATTGAACTCTGGACCTCTAGAAAAGCAGACAGTGCTCTTAACCACTGAGCCATCTCTCCAGCCCCCACAGCTACAGTTTTATCCACTGACCCATCTTCCAACTTCAACACCACAGTCTTTTGACACCTTAGAACCACAAGAGGCACACCACCATGTCTAGCGGCAATGGTCCCTTTGGCTAACATCATTTTGTTGCTGTCCTCTGCAGACTGCTCTCTGCAGAGTTTAGCTCTGAGGTTCTAGGGCTTAGAACACCATGAGAAATGTCTGGGCTCTGGAAGATTCAGCCTGCCCTCCTGGCTTCCACATAGGATGTTCTTTTCACTCTCTAGGCCACAGAGTGAGGAGCAGGCAGGATAGACAACTTTGCAATAAACAGTGAGATCAGGGAAGCAAGTAATTAATGTCTCTGTCTCCTGGTTTGTGGGTAGGAGTAGGTGGGAAGCAGATCCACCACAGGCTATCATGGGCTACGGTCTCTTATGAGGTCACCAGAAGGTTATAAAAACATATTTCCCAATAGTGTATCTGACAATGATTCAGGAATAGATACAATGGCATCAAACACATCCATTTTTCATGGCTTCATAGATGCTCCAAGGCCTCAGTTATCAATAGGGTAAAGACATGTACACACATCACCATCAACAGCAAATGTTTATTGGGCAGGATGGTATGCAGGGCTCTGGGAATACAGGACTTCCTGTGTAAGATGACTGCTGTCCCCCCTCTAGGCGGGGAACAGAAATGATGTTGGCAGTGGAATGAACATAGGGCACAGCTGCTTCCTGTTGCGGGGATTCAGAGGATGGAGGATTAGGGACAATTTTGTATTACAGGATCATAAAGCCAAGTGCACCTGGCACGGAGTTGGAGCTGTGGCTTTGGAGTCAACTGAATCCTAAATGTGTTACAATCACCCTTTCTGAATAAGCACATACATAATGTCCTGATCTATAGATTTATAGATTTCTATGTTATAAATATTCCTGATATAACCAAACTGCTCCAGTGTAAAATGGTGTGTCCCCTTCATGGGGACAAATGGCACAGGTTGACATTTTGTTGCTAATGTAATGACACTGAGAGGTGGTGGAACCCGTAAGAGCTGACTGGGTTACAGGAGCTCCAATTCTCTGAAGAGACTAATACCGCTCTCATAACAACAGGTTAGTCTTAAAAGGATGCTAAAAAGCATGTCAATCCCTTTGCTCCCTCCAGGGTAGATTGTGCCTCCTCCCAGATTCAGGTGTGTCCAGTGTGACAGTATTGAGGGGGTGGGGGCTTTAAGAGGAGATTGGGTTAATGGAGGGAATCAGCTACTCGCCCTACTGCCTTCTACCAGATGAGGGTACAGTTATCTTTCCTCCAGAAGAACCATTATGGAAACATAGAATAGCCCTCCCCAAATTCTGCCTATGCCTTGACCTTGGACATCTAGTCTTCAGAACTGAGAAAATAAATGTCTAGAAATTATCTACTCTTGGGGTATTGGGTTTTTTATTATTATTAGCACAAGCAGACTGAGATTCATCTATTTTATGGGGTGGGAGAAAGTTTGGTTAGTCATCACCATAAATAGCCAATAGGCAACTGAGATATTCTTACTAGAACCAGATATGCAAATTACACAAAAGAGAGAATTTGAGAAGGCTTGTGCTGACAGGATGGCAAAGTTTTCCAACCATGACTCAAATATTCATTTAGTTACCCACTCCACAAATGACCTTTGAATACTTACGATGATGTGTCAGACCTTATTTTTGGGTTCTTGTAAGAGCCAAAGTCAACCTGTAAGCCCTACTCTCCCAAGGAGAAAGTAACTCCCTGAAAGGCTGGGAGTTGTAGCTCTTGGGAAATAACAAGCCACATGTTTTTCACTCCCCTAAACAAGTTTGTGTGTCCCATCTACACTGGATGTCCCTGATCATACGTGGTTGGGAGGTATACAGTCAGCAAATACATCAGGATGTATGCTTGCCCCTGATGGGCCTGATGGAAAATATAATGAATTATGGGTTTTGCCTTTTTGAGTTCCTGCAAAACATATGAATAGGGGCCACTCCCTGGGAGTCCAGAGTGGACATGGCCAGAGTCCATCCTGGTCAGTATCTAATTAAAGCTTGCTTCAAATCTGGCTCAAAGTTGTAGAACTGATTTTTTTCCTCTCACAAATCTCAGGATTAACATTCTGAAGAAAAGCAAGACAGACAGACAGACAGACATGTGTCCTGCTCAAACGCAGCACATCCTAACACTTCCTTAAATACTGAGCTCTGGGAAGGCAACGTGAAACTGCACACAAGGCAGTGAAGACAGTGCTTGTCTTCCAAGCTGGGGACAGTCAGGCTGGGGAAGGACCAAGAGAAACATTAGAGTCTCAGGATGAAAAGAAGCAGGTCAATGTTTACATCCTAGTGTCATTACCAAATGGCTCTCTCTCTCTCTCTCTCTCTCTCCCTCCCTCTCTCCCTCTCTCTCTCTCTCTCTCTCTCTCTCTCTCTCTCTCTCTCTCTCCTCTCTCGTGTGTGTGTGTGTGTGTGTGTGTGTGTGTGTGTATGTAGGTGAGTGGGCTTGCTCACTCCTGAGCATGTATGGATACATGGGAATGTCTTGAGTTCCTCTCCGCCTTATTTTTCTGAGACAAAATCTCTCACTAAACCTGGAGCTCACTATTTCAGCTAGGCTGGCTGGCCACCAAACTCATGGAATCAGCCTGTCTCTGCCTCTGGCACTGGGGTTACAGACATGTAGCCACGTCGTGCCTTTTGACTTGGGGACTAGAGCATCTAAACTCAATATCTTCATGCTTGAACACTGAGACATCTTCCCTGCCCCAGGCTTCTTGGTCTAGGGCAAGATCATAACACTTTTCTGTAGGGTTGTTGGGAAGATCAGATTAGGTACACCGGCGCTCAATACATGCTGGAATGTAGCCGAGACTCCAGAATAAGCCAGAGAAGAGAGCCAATCAGGAATCAGGAGGCTGGGACTGAGAGAGACTATTTAGAAGCTGGAAAGGACATGGCTAGAAAGAGGGAAGACACAAAGGCATTTCCACTTGGGTTAGAGGCACAAGAATGAAAAGAGAGATAAAGCTTCTCTCTGAAGAGGAAGTGATAAGCGTGGCCTGATTAACATTTAATTGGGAAAGCATTTAATTGGGCTAGCAGGACAGGTTCAGTTTAGGAAGAGCTTGATGGGCAGAGGAAAGATTTCAGAACTCATCATGGGAGGCAGGAGTCAGGGAGCTTCTCTTGCAGAGAATTAAACGGCTGAATGACTGGCAACTTGAACCAGGCAGTACCTGCCAGGCGAGGAGAGGGTATTACCACGCATGCTCCAAAGACTCTGAAAGATTGCAGAGCATGCTGCACCAGCCAAAGAGGGAGAGGAAATCTGAGTGGCATTTTAAAGGGAAATTAAGGTTTGACTGGGTGGACGAAGGAGAACTTCTTTTAAAAATCAGGGTCATTGGAGGTAGGTGTTACATAGCTATTGTTCACAAGTCTTTAAGTATAATAGGCATTTTGATTAGACAAAGCAACTTGTATAAAACTGTAGGAAATCCTTACAGGACACTAGGTGTACATGGAGAGGAGGGTTTGATGTATCCGTGGAAGGAAATATGTGATGCAAAGTAGTCAGGCTAT
Source organism: Lophiomys imhausi (assembly GCA_907164525.1). Lineage (NCBI taxonomy): Eukaryota > Metazoa > Chordata > Mammalia > Rodentia > Muridae > Lophiomys > Lophiomys imhausi. The sequence continues at coordinate 648,854 of CAJQZJ010033456.1, read as the reverse complement.
GAGAACATTGTCGAAATAAGAAAAGAATCATTCAGTTTTAACACTTGGGGTTTTTACATGAGCTAATTAGTGATATTAACCAGAACAGTTGGGAAATGACAGGTTGAGGGGTCAGAGGCAATGTTACCTCAAAAAATTCAAATGAGAGGTTTTATTTCCTCAGCCCAATTTAACACTTTCCACTTGTGGACCACTGAAGTAGGAGCCACTGGGAAGTACTCCCTTGGGCTTCTCAAGTCCCAAACTGCAGAGAAACCACACCCACTAGGCACCAATATTCCTCTGGGAAATCCCAACTCATCTGCTTCCACATCAATGGTTAAATGGACGCATGGAACACTCCTTGTGTACAGGGTCCAATAAGGGATCCTTGCCTTTCTAGTGC